>CM053567.1:175775931-175984412 GCA_028646485.1 Cryptoprocta ferox | reverse complement strand
AGCAGGGAGAGGGTCAGAGAGAGAGGGAGATACAGAATCTGAAGCAGGTTCCAGGCTCTGAGCTGGCTGTCAGCACAGAGCCCGACGCGGGGCTCAAACCCACGAACCGTGAGATTATGACCTGAGCCGAAGCCGGACGCTAAACCGACGAGCCACCCAGGCGCCCCAATGTTTATTTATTTTGAGAGAAAGAGAGAGTTTGGGAGCAAGGGAGGGGCAGAGAGAGAGAGAGAGAGGAGAGAGAGAATCCCAAGCAGACTTCACACTCAGCACAAAGCCAACACGGGACTGGATCTCAGGAACCATGAGACCATGACTGATGCCAAAATCAAGAGTTGGACACTCAATGGACTGAGCAACCCAGGCGCCCCTCAAGTCTTCCTCTTGGTGCTAAGTAAAAGAGTTCTGTTTTCCTTACCTCCTTAGTCCTTTAACCACTAGAAGGCAGGTATCTAGTTTCAACTTTCTTCTCATTACACTAAACATTCAATGTCTCCAATATTTCTGCCCAGAACACAGCTCTGACTCATCATCCAGGTGAATCTCCTCTGAACACGTCCCAGTTTGACGTTTCTCAGTCTTTGCCATAATAAGCCCCACCAGCATAATTTATCAAGCTTTATTTCTTACAGTTTTTATATGAAAGAGGAGGTTTGCTTGTTGCTCAAAAAATTGTTGATATTATTAAAATTAAACATTTTATATTAAAAGATGGATCATTTGTTAATATATTTAAAGTGTGACTGTATACCTTAGAAACTTCTTTGGCTATTCTAACAGGCTCTCATTCTTGTCCTAACAGGTTCTCATCCCTGTCCTACCCTGTTGCCTATCCTTTCAGTGAATGATGCCAAGACTTGAGCACAATACTCTGAGAACCCAGCAGAGCTGACAGCGATTTCCTGTTTTCCCTACCGCCTTCTCTCCCTGTCCTCTGGCACTTCTTGTGTCTGTATCACAATTGTCTGTCACCTGTGCACCCTGAACAGGCTCTGAACTGGTCATCCTCTTCCCCTCATACATCTTTACAGCTTATTCTTCATTTAGTAGCCAAAGGGCTCTTTGGATAAAATAGTCATCCTTGGAAACATTCCAGAGACTTACCTTCATAATGAGAATGAAATCCCGACCTCTGCCATGTGTCATCTCTATAGTCTCACCTACCGCAGACTCCCCTCCTACCATTCCCAGTGCTCCAGCCACATTTGTCCTTTCCTTCTGTCTCAGTCGGGCCAAGGGGATCCACTTTCGGGCATTTGCCCTGCCTGTCCTTGCACAGAAGCCCTTTCCTCACATACTTGCATGGCTTCCTCCTTCTTGTCCTCCAGGTTAGTTTACATGCCCCTTTCCTGGCCGCAGAATATGAAATAGCTTCTCTCATTCCTTTCAATCACGCCACCCTATTTATTTTTTCTTTAATCTTTTCAAAAGATTTTTTTTTTGAGAGAGAAAGAAAGTGTGAGTTGGGCAGGGCAGAGAGAGAGAGGGAAAGAGAGAGAATCCCAAGCAGACTCTGCACTGTCAGCACAAAGTCCCACACTGGGCTCCATCTCACAAACCTTGAGATCATGACCTGAGTTGAAGTCAGATGCTTATCCCACTGAGCCACCTAGGAGCCCCATGTCACCGTATTTTAATACTGTAATAGTACTTCTGTCATTAATATATTCTCATTTGTTTATTTATAATCTATTTCCCTAATGAGATAAAGCCCATGACAGCAGCAATCTTAATGATCTTATTCAAAGCAATGCTTGGTGCTTAAGTGTTGTTGAATGAATGTGTGCGTGATGTATGTGTGGGTGCTGAGTAGCACATGCATAACTGTGATGTGCCACATGATGGAGACCTGAGAGCCTGAGCCTACATTTGAACTGCTGATGTGCACTCGCTAGCGGGCTTTGAACAAATTACTAACATTTCCCAGTCTAAAATTCTATATCTAAAAAAAAATGGGGATAAAAATGTTACTTTCTTCTTAAGGGTATTGGAAGGATTAAGTAAATTAAAAAATTTGTGTCCAATGCAATAATAAATGAGATGTAAATTTAGCAATGAATAGTAAATGCAGCCTAAGTTTTAGTGTTTGGAACAGCTACTGCACTGACGTGTATTACACCTGTACAATGTAAACCTCTCTAAGTCTTTTCGTTTAATGTGTGCAGCTGGGAAGTGCCATCTTTATCTTTTTGTGCTTATACAGTCACTTTTTGGGAGCCAACTATAGAATTTTCTATCGATCAGCTTTATTTTGTCACATTCAGTACATCATTTGAAGCTGCTGAAAATGCTGACGATTTCAATTTTGTTATTCATTAAGTGTCAATTTTGATATTTGGGACCAGGGTCTTAATCTAAAATCTGAGGTCCTTAACTCAAGTGACCTCAGTCTACAGGCCTTTGAGAGGATTCAGGGGGCCATCTTCTAGCAACTTCCTTTCTTTTGCACCAAGCATGGGCCTGTGAATACCTGGACCTGCACTGAGGGGAGGACAAAGACTTAGAGGAGGAGGAAAGGAAACAAATGGAGCACCTGGACACCCACTAATGAGCATCAGGTTCATGGGAAGGAGACATGGGAAAATAGGAACATGGATATAGAGAAACTTTTTTTTTTTTAACTTTTCACTGTGAAACAATTCTAAGTTCAAAGAAAATTGCAAAGAGGTCCTGAGAAAGGTCCTCACTCAGTTTTCCCCAATAGTTAAATCTTACATAGTACTTAATATTAAGACAGGAATTCGACATCAGTATAGTGCGTGTAGAGTGCTATGTCATTTTAGCACCTGGAGAGATTCATGTTCCCCCACCCGCACCCCAACCCGGCCTCAAGATACAGAAATATTTTATTACCACAAAGATATCCCCTGTGTTATGCTTTTATAGTTACCACCTTCCTGCCTTCTACCATTCCTAACCGTCACCAGCCTACTGTTATCCCTTTCTATATTTTTGCCATTTAGAGAATGTTATATAAATAGAATCATACCGTACGTAACCTTTGGAGATTTTCTTTTTCAGTTACCATAATGCCCTTGTGGTTCATCCTCACTGAGGCATGTATCAATAGTTTGTTCCTTTTATTTCTAAGCACGATTCCATGGTCAGAATACACCAGTTAATTTAACCACTCACCAGTGAGGCAGTTTGATCATTTCCAGTCTTGGGCTATTAAAAATCAAGCTTCTAGGGACAATTGTGCCCAGATTTTTGTGTAGACACAAGGTTTTGTTTCTCTTGGATAAACACTCAGGAGTGCAGCTACAGGGTGGAATGGTATCTGCATGTTTAGTATAGTTTAGTTTTTTTTTTTTTAATTTTTTATGTCTTTATTTTGAGAGACAGAGACAGAGAGTGAGACGGGGAGGGTCAGAGAGAGAAGGAAACACAGAATCCAAAGCAGGCTCCAGGCTCTGAGCTGTAAGCACAGAGCCTGACGTGAGGCTCGAACCCACAGATTGTGAGATCGTGACCTGAGCTGAAGTCAGACGTTCAACTAACTGAGCCACCCTGGTGCCCTGTGTATGTTTAGTTTTTAAGAGTTGTTAGGGTTGTGTACTAGTTTAGCTTTCTATTGTCACTATGTTTTACTTAGGCTGTTCTAACAGGTGTAGTGGTGTCTCTACAACTTAATTTACATTTCCCTGATGCCTGGTGATACCGATCATCTTTTCATAGGCTTATTTACTACCCATATATTATTTTGTGTGAAATACCTCTTTATGGTTTTTACCCATTTTCTGTTTGCATTGTTTGTTTGCTCGTGTTCACTGTTGAGCTCTGAAATCTCTTTATATATTCTAGACTGGGGTTCTTAATCTGATATGTGGTTGCCAAATATTTTCTCCTAGTCTGTTACTCGCCTTTTTGTCCTCTTAATAGGGGCTTTCATTGAGCAAGAGTTATTTAAGTTTGATGAAGTTCATTTGCTGATTGTTTTCTTTGATGGATCATATCTAAGAACTCCTGAGTTCTAAAGATTTTCTCCTATGTTGATTCCTAAAAGTTTTAGAGTTTCATGTTTTGCATTTAAATCCATGACTCATTTTAAGCTAATTTTGGGGTACCTGGTTGGCTCAGTTGGTTAAGCATCTGACTTCAGCTCAGGTCATGATCTCACAGTTCTTGAATTCCAGCCCTGTGCTGGGCTCTGTGCTGATAGCTCAGAGCTTGGAACCTGCTTCGGATTCTGTGTCTCCCTCTCTCTTTGCCCCTCTCATGCATGTTTGTGCTTTCTCTCTCTCTCTCTCTCTCTCTCTCTCTCTCTCTCTCTCAAAAATAAACATAAAAAAAACCTTCTGTATTAAACTAATTTTTTATGAGGTTGTAGAAGAGGAAAACTAGAATCTTTAGCTGCTATGATAAATTGACACAAGACAGACTAATGGGATTAAAACAAATTTAATTTTGGGGCACTTGGGTGATTCAGTTGATTAAGTGTCTGACTCTTGATATCAGCTCAGGTCACAATCTCACAGTTTCTGAGTTCAAGTCCTGCATCAGGCTCTGCACCAACAGCGTGGATCCTGCTTGGGATTCATTCTTTCTCTCTGCCCCTCCCCTGCTTGCACTCTTTCTGTCTCTCAAAAAATAAATAAAAACTTTAAAAAAATTTAATTTCATACATACAGGAGCTCATAAAATATGGACTCAAAAAAGTGACCAAAGCAGGCAGATTTTCAGACAAGGAAATGATAAATTTGTGAAGAATGAACAAGACAGAGGGGTTAGGATTTGGGTTGGCAAATCAATGAAGAAGTAAAAAGCCTTATTCTTTAAAAAAGAGGAAGAAATGTACATGGAACAATATAACAAACACCCATGTGCCCAACACTCAGAACTGACCATTTTTGACATTTAAAAATCATACTGGATCAAGATAGGAGTTAGAAAATATTCTATGTTTGTAAATATGCCAACTGGAGACATTTTTCTAAGTTCTGACAGAAGATTTAAAAGTCCTGGTTCTTCTAATGTCTGGCTGTTTTTCTTAGAACAGGTAACTTAACTTTTCTGGGTGTCAGTTTCCAAATTTATAAAAGAATGGTAATAACACCCACTTTACCAGTTTCTCAGAATTCTTGTAATGATCAAATGAGTTAGGAAATGTGTAAATATTTTCCAAATTGTTAAGCTATTTATAAACCTAAGATGTTATTTTTATCTCCATCATTATTACTCAAATAGTTATGAGTATTCTCCTTACACAGCAAAATGGAAGGCAGTAAGACACAAAAAGCTTAAGGAGGGAAATATCAGCAGTCATAAGAGTAGGCTTTGCAAGTATAATAGATCCAATAAATGTAAAAGAGTGTTTGTAAGGCTGTGGTATTATACATACATGGATGTGATAAAGAATTACATGAAATTACATAAAACTAGGAAATTAGTTGAGAATTTCTTTCTCTGGAAATTTTATAATTAGATTTATTATCCAATGCAGTTTAGAGACATGACATGAAGAAAGAAGAAAGCAAAGAGTCATTTTCATTTCTCATTTCATTCCAACATGGAACATCTCTTCCTCTCTTCCCCTACTTGCCATCCCATGGTTCCTCTTTCTCCCTCCTATCCATTCTTCCAGATTTCCCAATATTCTCACCTCCCCTGTTTAACTTTCCCTGACAATTCCAGCCTACTCTACTCTCATCCTGTTCTGAAATCTTATTGCCAGTACCACAAAATTAGGCACTTAATTATATATTGCCTTGTACTATTTTCTAATTGTGTCATGGATATCTTCTCTGTCATGCTAAATTGTAAATTCTCAGGCAAGGACCAATTCTCATGCTTTTATGTTTCTCCCTCAGCATTTAAAAATCATGAGCATATAGTAGCTACTCAAAGAATAATTAATTGAAAAAATGATTTTTCTAGGTTCTTTATAACCCTTACCTCTATAGTATTAAAGAATAGAGAACAAGAAGACCAAAGATAACTATATGAGTTGCCCTGAGTGGTAAAGTTATTCTCAGTGGTAGTTCCTGATATTTCTAGTAGACAGAGTAGACAGTAGCGATGAACTAAAAGGCCATCCTAAAGAGCTTGCTTACATTTTGACTTCTGGAATGAGTCATTACTACCTACCAAGTAGCTTAGTTAAAAAGAGGTCTTTGTAATTTATTTCACCATTTCCTTACATTGTATTGGTGTCAATCATTTGGTGTCCTATTCTCAAAATAAATCAAGGTGATGTAAAGGGTTAATTTGTATGGAATATTATCCTATTTCACAGGTGGACTGGATCCAGACAGGACTAAGACAAGAGGCTTTCATTAGGATTTGGAATTCTTAGAAATCATCTAGTTTAACATTCTCACTTTTAGGTCAGAGGCTCTAGAAGTTACATAAAAATCGGGTCGGTCACAAGGGTCCCTTTATGAGTTCAAAGAATGCTCAAAATACATCATTTTGGCCACTTGAGTCCTTTATTTCCTAGTATTTGGATAAGCACCTCAAAGACAAAGTTTACATATTTTATAATTAAAGTGCTCTGAATTTAAACTCCAGATTTGTTATTTATTAGTTATATGGCTCTAAGTAAATCTGATAGCCTCAGTTTCTTCATGGATAGGAAAAATTGACAAAGCAATATCTATTTCTCAGGATTATTGTGAGATCTAATTGTTCATATAAGCAATCTTCTTAGAACTGTTAAGAAAAACATGTAAGATTTTAAAGAATAAGTTACTCTGTGTATGAGCACCATTTTTAACGTAATATAGTAGTATTGTTATTATATTGCAATCATCATTACTGTTAAGCTTAACTTCTAAGTAGGGAATATTATTGATTAAAACATAATAAAATTAATAAAGTTTTAGAATTAGACCAGAATGCCAAAGTAGTGTAGAAGAGGGTACTTTACAAAACCTGGTTATCCGAAAGTATACCTGGAGCAGAGCATGACTGGTATGAATATTAGAGATTAAACGTCATTGATGGAGACAAGTTGGCTTGGGTACATTTACATTTTATTTTACTTTATTGTACTTTATTTTATTTTATTTATTTATTTTGAAGTTTTATTTATTTTTTGAGAGAGAAGGAGAGAGAGCGAGAGAGCATGAGACGGGGAAGGGCAGAAGGAGAGAGAGAGAGAGAGACAGAGAGAGAGACGCAGAATCTGAAGCAGGCCCCAGTCTGCGAGCTGTCAATACAGAATCCGATGCAGGGTTCGAACTCACAGACTGTGACACCATGACCTCAGCCGAAGTCAGAAGTTTAACCTACTGAGCCACCCAGGTGCCCCTACATTTACATTTTGGATAAGTGTAGCAGGAAGGAACACGGTTGAGTGGAGAGTATAACTTAAGGAACAATGCGAGTTATTCTAGTAAAATGATGACACATTAGAAAAGATGGGACAGATACCCCTTTGAGAAAAGATCGCATTTTGTGAATGACTGGAATGAGCCAATTCTAAGAAGGAAGAGCAAAGGTAATTTTCAAGGTGTCTAGTCTGGATAAGTAAGTAAAGAAATGATGAGTTTACTTTGGCTGGGATGAATTTGAGGTGTATTACGGGGAATGTTTCTTCCTATTCATATACAGAAAATTCCTCTAGAGTGATACTTCTGGTTTCTCTTCTTTACTCACTTTGCCTCTGGGGAGGTGTATGATTTATTTGATGGGTAAAACTGGAAATAGTAACATGGGCAGGGGTACTCTTCCATTAGGAAGCAACTTGCCTGTGGAGAGTATGGTCTGTGCTCTTTTATTCCAGCAATGTAGATTTTTTGGTTGCATAGGAACCTGCCCGTTGGGCGCCGTACTGTCCCAGTCCAGATTAGCTCCTGGTTAATACCAGCAGCCCCACTTATACACATTTGTGTCACGTGCCCAAAATTAGACATGGTTTAACTTCCATCTTCGCTCCTTATTTCTTAGCTTTCTTAGTATTGGAGCAGGAAAGAAAGGTGTAGTTTATAGGACTCCTCAGAGATTCCAGCAAGGCTATCTTCCTGAAACTTTCTATAATTTTAACAACACATCTAAACCCCTATTTTAGCATCTCACACAACTGACTCATATAAATTGTTAAATGTTCAACCAACTATAATAAAGCATGTCATATGTTTGTATATCTTTCATAACACATAATAGCTGCGCCAAAAGTATTTATGGAATTTACATATTTCAAATTAGATGGGGAACATAATTATCTTGTATCTAAAGATTGTTTTAGAAAGATTCAAAAATATGTATTTATTTTACTCCTCTTGGGTAGCTCATGAACTGTCCCCTTTTCAATTTTGCTAACTGGATTGCCTTTCCCTTAATAGATCCTTCCCCTTCTTGTCACCAAACTTAACTTACCCTCTGTGTGGTAAGTGGAGTAATAGATGTTCATATCGTAATTCCCCGATCCTGTGAATATGTTGGTACATGGCAAGGGGAATTAATGTTGCTATTTAGCTGACTTTAAGATAAAGAGATTTTCTGGACTATCTGGGTGGCCCCACTGTAATCACAGGAGTCCTTATAAGTGAAAGAGGAAGGCAGGGGAGTCAGTCAGAGAAGATGTGATGACAGAAACAGAGGGTAATGTGATGCATTCAGCTTTGAACATAGAAGAGGGCCACCAGGCAAGATATGGAAGCCTCTGGAAGATGGAAAAGGTGAAGAAAACATATTCTTCCCTAGAGCCTGAGGAAAGGAACGCACCCTGCTGACGTTTGATTTTATTCCAGGGAGACCATTTCTGATTTCTGAGCTGCAGATAATAAATTGTGTTGTTTTAAGCTACTGCATCTGTGGTAATTTGTTAAAGCAATAATGAGAAACTAATATACTCTGCAATGCACTCAACGTGTTCTTCCTCACCTCCCTGAGTGGGAGTGTATAAATGCATGGACTCTGACCAGACTGCCAGAGATGAACACCGGCTTCTCCACGTGGTAGCCCTGTGACCCCAGTTATTTAACTTCTGTGCCACTGTTCCCTCATCTACAAAATAGGGATTCTCCTAATACCTTCTTTGTAGAGGTGTCGAGTGGATTAAATGAATTAATATACACGAAAGCACTTAGAGCAATGGGTACACAATGAAGATTATAAAAGTATGTGGTATTATTATCAGTAGTGTATCTCCCTCTATAAATTATTTGATAATCTGTTCAAATGTCATCTCTTTTCATAAAAAAAAATGCCTATCTCTTCTCCTTTCCTGGACAATAAGATCTCTCTTCCTTAAATCCACACAGAGATTTACCTTTACAGTTTTTTACTGCCCTTGGTAATTTAAATTTTACTTAATCACCTTCATGTATGTTGAAGCATCTCTAAGGTATGAGATCTTGCAAAGAGTTACTGGTATGTGTTTGTTTGTGTTTATTAATCTTGTTATTCCCACAGTTTTGGGGCCAGTTGTTTGCATATTATAAGTGTTCGATAAACATATTCTGAGCTACCAGTGGTGTTTTCAAAAAACAAATGAAATCAGCCACCAAATGGTGGTTAGCAACATCTGTATCAAGAAGTAATCAAAACCTAGAAGCATGTTACTACGTTCATAGAAAATGTGCTCTACGGTAATTGATAGGATTCAGATTTTGTTTTTTCCTTTCACTCTAGATGTTCAACCATAGTATAAATCACATGCCAGATTAAGATCGCTTTTTAATTAATTATTCTCCTTTAAAGTATATTTTATATAGTCCACTCTGAAAGTTTGAAGCATGATGCTGTGGGGACTGAGTTTTAGTGCTGTGCAAAGACATGATAGGAGACCTCATTTTTTAATTTCTAGAACCTTTCCATTAAGACTGTGGTATGTTGTTAAAAAGTTGACTTCAGAGGGTTTTCTGTTAACGGTGGTCACCTGATCAGTATTTCAGAAATCGGGTGAAAAAAGGACAAACATAATTACCACAGAAATCAATATTTTAAGTTCTAAAATTAATATTATCATTAGTTTTTATGTTCATTTTTTGCATACATCTACAGTGAGTCTCAAAGCACTGATAATTACTGCGGGGTTATATCCTGGCACAACACAAGAAATGAAATCCAATTAAAACCAGCTACCATTAACCTTGGTGGTATTTTTTTAAATTATTCTGCAAACAGTCCCAATTTTTTTAAAAAACTGTGGAAGGAAAAGTTACTTATTGAGAAGGAGGGGAATTCAATCTTCTAAACAAATTCTGTCTTAGTGGCTGTAATAAGAAGCTGGTTCACATGGTTCTGAATTTTGTCACTATTTTGACATTCCAGTAAAATATCTGGAATTTAATGACATACAAAAACAAGTCCTTACTTACATCCTATGCATGCTTGAGGAAAGAGTAATTCTGTGGAACAACTCACTGACTTGATAGTTAAAATAATTAGGGAATTTTTTATGTAAAGACAGAAAAATACGAAGGCTCATACATTAAGATGCTGAAGACAACCTTGAAAACAGCATACATTACAAATGAAGAAACCGTGTCTTCAGGTTGCAAACTTTTCAAAGCTCTGTGTCAAATGAAGAGACAGACCTTCCTTTTTGATGCCACTAATCTCATACTGAAAAAGTAATTCTCCTTTGAAAAGGTAGGTTGCTGATGTTTTCACAGACAAGCAATCTACTCTTTTTTAGTGGCTCTGAATTGATCCTGCTAATGCAGAAGCTGGCTTTCTCAGATTTGTTTAGCTTTTGGTGTTAGCGATTTTTTAAAAATTTCTCTTTTGCTGGGTTAGAAATAATTGTAATGATTTTTTCTCATGCTGATTTTTAAGTGTTTAAAGGAAAGCAAGGGTTGATAGCTCATCAAGGCACACAAGACTCCCCTAAGAGTTGACAACTTCCATTTTCAGAATGCATTAGCCAAACACTTCCATTTCCATTGGAGGGTGTCATTAGGGGCACTTAAGCAAAGAAAGCTACTAGGAGCAAAAACACCCCAGAGAATTTGTGTAAAGACTTTGATGTATCCTTTGCCCCATATTTTAAAATGATATAGAATTCAAAGAGCAACTCCATTAACAGATCATTTGGATTATCCTGAGTTGTGATGAACTTTAGCCTCTGTAATATTCTAACCCGACAACGACAACTTGCTTTATGACAGCAATATCACAGGCATCTGCCTTGAAGAGTGGTCTTACTTCCCCTTCTCTTGGATGCCACTGGGATTTACAGTGTCTGGGGCAAGAGGCAGAAGTAATAATATATTAAAGGAAAGAAAAGTTACATAAGGTCATTATGAGAAATGAAGAAATGATGAGCAATGGGGTAAGCCAGTGTTATTAATTCAGCTAGAGCTGAAGAAGAGGGCTCTGAATCTGTTCTCGCTCAGAAGGAAAATTTTCTTATACCTAATGTGTAGTGAACACTTTTGAGAAAAATGACTGTGTGGGGATCGTAGCTGTGTGCCACATTCTATGCCAGGCCATATATATTTCATGTAAGTTATTTACATATGATTTATTACATCACATACAATTTATTATAATTATATTATATATAAAATATAAATAATACATATAAATATATACATATATAATTTCACATAGGTGATAAACAAACTCTGCATGTAGGCATTATAACTGCCACATGAAAGATGCTCCCAGAGTAACACAGTTAGTAAATCATTTAAGTGGGATTTGGATGCAAGTCTTACTGGTTTCAAAGTATGTTGTCTTTGTGCTACATCACATTGGTCTTATTCTTTTTCTTCTCTTTATTTCCTTTCTCAGTGTTTCTTTTTTTTAAGTTTATTTATTTGTTTTGAGAGAGAGACAGACAGACAGAGAGAGAGTGAGAGAGAGTGAAAGCAGGGGAGGGGCAGTGAAAGAGGGATGCTGGAAGTCATTTTCTGACCTCACAAAGTGGAGAAAATCTCCTTGTGAGGTAAGGCCAGTTTTGCAAGGTGCTCTCCGTCAGATGGCAACCGATGTCTACCCCCACTCAATTATTTTTGCTTGAGCACTGACCCCCAGGGTTCCCCATGTGATAAGCATCTAAATCACCTACAATCAATCACTATTGATAAAGATTATGCATGAGTCTTCTACCAATCTATATTCTGGGAAATTTTTACATACCAAAGAATTTGTCATTAGGAATCATTGTCTAAGGCAATTGCCACTCCTGTTTTGTACCCCACACATTTTTTTAATAAATAAACCTGACTCTCAGGCCAGTGCAGAGATGCCTGCCTGAAGAGCAGAGATGCCTGACTAGAGAGCAGAGATGCCTGCCTGGTGATCAGAAAGAAACCGAGGCTCTCTCACTCTCTCTTTCTCCGACACTGTCCATCCTTCAGGGAGCCCTGTACCTGCTGGAGCTGGACTCTGGCAGAGGGAGAGAGAGGGAGAGAGGGAGAGAGGGAGAGAGGGAGAGAGAGAGAGAGAGAGAATCCAAGCAGGCTCCATGCTTAGCTCAATCTCATCAACCCTGAGATCAAGACCTGAGCCAAGATCAAGATCAAGATCAAGAGCTGGACACTTAACTGATGGAGGCACATGAGTGACCCCTTTTTCTGTGTTTCTTAACACAGGCAAAGGTAGGAACTGACTGTCGGTACAGGGTTCTTTTTCTCATCAGATTATTTATTCTTAAGGAAGTTTCATATTCTCTCACTCTCTCAAAATATGTAATCTTTATTTTTTTTAGTGGACTGAATTATGGCCCCCTAAAAGATATGCCCAGTTCCTCAAACTGTGACCGTTACCTTATTCAGAAAATGTGTCTTGGCATATGTGGTTAAGTTAAGGATCTCGAAAAGAGGTGCTTATTCTGGAGCATCCCGATGGAACTTAAATGCAATGACATGTATTAACAGAAAGATAAAGATACCTGCCTCCCTCTGGGTCTCTCCCTCTAGAGGGAGACAGACACATAGAAGAGGAGGTCATATGAGCACAGAAGTAGAGCTTGAAGTCAGGAAGTCAGAAGCCAAGGAAATACCTGGAACCACCAGAAGTTAGAAGAGGTAAGGAATGGACAGTCTCCCAGGGCCTCTAGAAGGGGTAGGGCTCTGCTGACACCTTGATTTCAGACTTCTGGTCTCTACCACCAGGAGAAAACAAATTGTGGTTTTAAGCTTCCAAGTTTGTAGTAATTTATTATGGCAGCCATAGAAACTCATATAATTCCCCTCTTTTAAATTCTGAAATTGGGGGCACGGGAAATTGTAATGTAAAGAACACTGCATGCTCCCTCTAGCCCTGTGGGGCAGTAGGAAACATAGATAAACTTGAGTAAATACAGGGCATTTTCCTTCTGCATAAGCCTGTAAAGTTCCCGATGATTATATAGTTTGTTTTTTTCTACCACCTTGTGCCCAAATACCTCTGACTGCTGGAATATAACCTGTGGTCAATAGATATTTGTTGAGCAAATCAACTTGACTTTGCAGTAGCTCTAGCAAAACTGGAACATTGCAAGAAAGAATAAAAGGTCATTTATCCTGAGAGAAGTGTTAATTCTTGTCTGAATTCTCATCAGTGTGCTAACACCTGCTCTGACACGTTAAGGTCGATCAGCATGTCAGAACTAGCTAGCCTCTGTGACGTGCTAAAATAAAAGTAAGTGAGAAATGCAATGGTTAACGTGTACAGTCCTCAAGTGTGGTGGCAATCATGAGTTAGTCACCAAAGGTGGACTGTTATTTTTTTTAATATATTAAAATAGAATTTTCCAGAAATCCTTAAAATGTGAGAAATGGGAATTGTGGGGAAATACATAAATCTAAATGGCATTACATAGGGCTAGGATTCCATTCTCCTATGTCAGTCGGAAAGTTACGAGGAATCATAGTAGATCTGGGAATAGATAGAGGTGCTTCTCAGTGTGGACCCTTCACATCCAGGCTGCTAATCAGCCAGGATGTACCAGCTCTGTCATCCTTGGGCACTACAGTAAAGTCCAGTCTTGCTAGTTGGTGCCTGGTAGGACACGCTGTCATATATTTTTAACATCATTTCAATGTATCCATTCTCCCTAGAATATATATACATTTCTTTCCAGCCCCAGTGTTGTGGCTTCAGTCTGCCACTATTTGGATCTTGGTCTCCCACTTGCATGCCCAAAATAGCCTCTTTAGAGATCCCTCTTCCTACAGAATTGTTCCCTATAATTTATTCTCAACACAAACTTTCTTCAAACCCAATGCAAACATCTAACCCCTCTACTAAAAAGCATAAATACACAAAGAAAAAAGCAGAAAAAAATTCACCACTGCCGGCTTCCTGTCATTCCACAGGATTAAATATAGATCTCATACTATATATATGTGTGTATTAAGTGTGTGTGCACACAGAAACATATACATACACACATTTAAATATATTGCATCTATATTATATAGCAACTATATTATGTAAGTGTATAATATCTTTATTAAAATGCCTTCGCAATTTGAGCCTCATCTACTTGTGTAGCCTCCTCTGCCTTATCCTATAGTGGAGTCTGTGTTAGAACTCTACACACTTCTCACGGCTTTTTGAAATCACCAACTTCTAGGCTTCATGTTTTCACACTAAGCTGCTGTTGAGTAGGGATACCCTGGTGAGGCCAAAGCAGTGGATATCTATTCTGACGGATCAGGGCATCTGCTCTATTTGATAGAGTGGTTTGGGCGCTGGCAAAGACAGAGCCTGAGACAAGGAATTGGACACCAGTAGTTCAGTAGTTTTTTAAGGAGGTGATCTCTAAAAGCAGAAATGAGAAAGTAGTGAGTGAAACAGGGCTGGAGGAAAATGCACCTTGTCAAGGTTGCTGCTGAGGAATCAGAAGCTCAAATATGTGGGGACCTCTGAGATGCCTACTCAATGCCCCTAGAATTATCCAGAAAGATAGAGCTTTTATCCTTCCTTCACTGGGGTTGAGTCTGTTAATTTCTCTCCACTTCCGGGCTGTATTTGAGGCCAGTCTAAGGGAACTCCAGTCATATCACACCAGGCCAGGAGACTGAATCAGAGAGATATGCAGTGAACAATGAGGTAGAACCCTGGTATTAAAAAGTGAGTCTGAGCGCCTGCAGAATTTTCCACCACATCAGCTGCTGGTATTAGACATGGTCTAAGGGAGGTGATGCAGGCAGGCACTGGATGAGTCTACAATAAAATATGTGGCATATGGTTGTTAAATTTCTTTTATTATTTTAGCCTTTACATACGTTAGTCTTTATCCCAGAAGCCTCTTTTTGTCCTTGAAAACTCCTCATGTCCTTTAAGATTTAAATCAATGTCCACCATCTGTGACAGAGGGGCAGTTTGTCCCCAGTAGGGATTCTCCTCATCTCCCATGATAATAAGAGTTTTAGCTGATAATACAGGGTCTGAGCATAAATGATGTGCTCAATACCCAGATGACACCCTCACTTTCCTCTACTCACTTCCTGTGCACAGATACATGAAGATGGTGGTAGGGAGCCATTTTCCATCATATAGACCTAATGGAGCAACAAAGTGATAAAAGTATGGGTCCCTGCATGACCTCATAGAGCAGAGCAACCCTATTCTTTCCACACGACCACCCTTGGAGTGCATAACAATTCTATATGGTCAAGTCAAAGTTATTTCAGTCTTAATCAGTTGGCTAACCCCATATCCTAACTCATGTGACTCTCATGAAACTGTTCCCTGCTCTGCTTCCACTGCGCTGCAGTCCCACCTCCTGTCAGATTGGATTCCGGTTATCTGTGCCATGGCCATCAGGACACTACAAGGCCTTGGTGGCACCATGAGTGCTTGGCACGTATTAGATTTACAATAAACTAGCTTTGATACATGTCACCAAAAATTTTAAAAATAATTGCTCAGATAGTAAATTGATAATAGATACAACTATGAATATGTGATGTATAAAAATCATTCACTGGGCTGCTTACTGTACTTTTTCTTTTTTTCCTTAAATTTTTTTAATGTTTACTTATTTTTGAGAGACAGACATACAGAGTGTGAGTGGGGGTGGGGAGGGTGGGGGTAGAGAGAGAGACGCACACAGAATCCAGAGCAGGCTCCAGACTCTGAGCTGTCAGCACAGAGCCCGACACGGGGCTCGAACCCACGGACTGTGAGATCATGACCTGAGCCGAAGTTGGATGCTTAACCGACTGAGCCACCCAGACGCCCCTGTACTTTTTCTTATAAAGCATATATTTGCCCATGAATGCTAATGAAACATTTCCTTATGAAGCATGCTTTTACATATAAACTTGACCCTGAAATGCATCCCTGTGCCTTCCATTTCTTCCTTCTCTCCTGTTACAATTAGGAAGGTATCTCTTTTCATAGCTAAGAGAAATTCTTTTATCTTCTCTTTAGATTCTCTCTCTTCCTCTTTTGCTAAGACCCTATGCTCTCTCCTTTCCATTCCTTCAAATTCTCTGTCTCTGTTGTCTCAAGTTTCTCTCAAACAACCACTGAAAATTCTCCCTACTCTCCTTTAGGTGACAGCTTCTTTATATTTGTTATAGTTAAAGGTTTTTAAATAGCTTTCACTTGCTGTCTCCATTTCCTCACCCCTACCTCACAACACAATGACAACCCAACCATGTTTATATTTCAATCTATAAATAGTGCTCTTGCTACTATATCAGAATCCAATGAGTTTCAGTGATCGTCATATGTATGTGTTAACAACATTCAACATGACTCAGCAGTCCCTTGAAGTGATCATTGTGTCTTGCTTTCTTTGATTCTTCCTCTCTGTAGCTACTCTTCTCAATGGTCCCCTCTCCGCGCGCCCCCTCCATCTGCCCTGGATTTTCCTTATCAGACATTTAAAGTTGAAAATCTTTAGGACATATACTTCCAGCCAATATGATCTCACTAGTTCTTTTTTTTTTTTCCAATTCTATGGCTTCATTGGCTACTTAAATCCTTAAGTCCTAAATATCTATCACTGCACTGATCTTGCTTCTGATTCCAGACATTTCTGTTCAAATGTGTACTTTGTTGTCTCTCTGGCAACTCAAATCCGTTAGCCATTACCCTCCAAATTGGCCTCCTTCAGGATCCTGACACAGGAAGTGGTACTGGAATCTACTTCATTGTTCAAACCAGAAAGATAGGAATCTAATAAGATTTCTCAGTCTCCCATCTAGAATGAACAAAATCCTGATCTACCTTGGACTGGAGGATTTCCTGGGTGCAGAACTTCAAATAATGCTAAAATTGGGATGGTACTGGTCAAAACAGGATAGCTGGTCACCACCAGGTCCTGTGGGTTCTACCTCCTAAATATGTCTTGTATTTGTCCAGTTATTTCCAGTCTCAGGACTACCACTATTGTCCCTCCATATGGCTTCATGCATCCACTCTTACTCTCCATTCCCTACCTTCCAAATGCTTTCTGGACATTGTGATCATAAGACCTTAATGACAAACAAGATTATTACATAAACCTCTTCTAACCCTTCTCATTATCCATAACAGGATAAGAACCAGCAATATCTGACCTCACCTGTTCCACCGCCTCATCTTTCATCACTTGTCCCCTCTCTCTTTGGGTTCCAGCCGTACTAACATTTTCATCATGCAAGTGTGTCATGAAACAGGATTTGAACAACTTCCCCTTCCTCATTCTCCATTTTAACTTCTTATCTTTCAGGTCTCAGATTCAAAGTCATTTCCTCAAGAATTTTTTTTTCACCCAAGACAAGATCAGGCACATGTTCTCCTCCCTGCCATAGCATGCTAGATTTCCTCACAGAACTCAAAAGCATTGATTATTTATCCAATGTTTATCTTTCCAGCCACACTAGAAGTTCCAAGAGGTAGGTATTCTTGTTTTATTCTCTTACTCACCATTGTATCCCCAGAACCTCTCTCAGTGCCTGGAATGCAATAAATATTTGTGAAATGAATGAATACATATTTGGTAATAGAATATTTCCTTGTATGAGGTTCACATCCTATCATAACTTGAGATACCTCAATTAAAAATAAAACTATATTAAGGAAGGGAATTAAGGCCATTATTCTTCATATAATTTAGCAAGTTTTACCATATTCCATTAAATCTAAGCTATCATCAATTATACAATGTGTCATTATTTTAAGTACAACTAAGAAATAAAAATAATGCTGGAAAATAGACCATGAAATGCCATTGACTAAAAGACACATCCAGTTTTCAGATTTTAAAAAACGAAACCATGAGGAAGTCCACAAGGTACAAGTACCAAAACATATCTCAAATCTGTACACGCCTCTCTATATCCCTCATTCCCTTCTTGGTCCATGGAGCCAGCCCCTCATTCCTGGACTACTGAAGCTATGGTCTCCTAAGTGGTGTCTTCCCTTGCATTCTTGAACTCAAGTTAATCTCCACATTTCATCCAGAGTGATCATTTCAAACTGCAAACCTGATCACACCACCCAAAATCCTGCTTAACCTCATCCTTACTATTTCTTTTATGTTACATGGCACACGCTCCTTACTTTCTATCCTTCTGATACGCCTACCTAAAATTTCTATCCTAAAATATGCCCCCATTTTCCTTTATCTAGAATGCTTTCCAACTCACTACCCTCAATCTTGGCTTCAACTCCTCATTTTATAAGGGTCCGTATAGACTTCCCTCCCCCAGAAAGATGTCCTGCAAGCCTGCCATTGTAAGTCAGCAGTCTCCCTCCCCCTGCCCCTGCCACCATTCTTTTTCAAACGCACACTCTGTTCTCTTCCTTCATGGCACTCATCTCCAGTTGTGTCTTTATATTATTTACTTGTATGTTGATTTGTATAATGTTTGTCTCTTTGATTGAACTCTGAGCTCCAGAAGGGCAGCCACCAGGATGATGTCAGTTGGCTCCATATACCAGAATGTGATGCATATCTACTTGCTAAATGATTTCTTATTGAATGAATGAGGCAATGGAGCAGACACATTTTGTTGAAACAAGGACAATGGAAAACAGAGGGCAGAGTTCTGAGGCATATGAGTGTTCTAAAAAAGGAACAACATATATCCCCAAAAGTTTGGTAGGTGACAGAGATAAACTTGCCTTCAAAAGACCTTATTTAAAGACAAAATGCTCATGGAATGTGCTATTTCGGATGAAAATAGTAGATAGATGAAAACAAAAGGGTAGAGCCTTCTGTTTTTAATGCATTTTATGTATTGAGTTTTATTTTTCCTCTAGACATTTTCAAATTATTTGTCATCATAGATCTTTTTAATAGCAATAATTTTGTTTTATTTTTCTTTAAAAAACCCAAACCTCAGAATAGATTTTTGCATTTATGAACCTCAGTATCTTTTGTTGTGTTTCAGTTTGAAAAGTAATCAGATTTGAAATCAAATGTGAATTACAAGGTTAAAACCTTACAAATGAGAATTTTTCCCTCAAATGTGTTTGTGAAAAAACTGGGTAAATGACTAATGAGAAAATATTAGTATGCTAAACTTACAAAAGTTATACAGCAAAAACAGACCAATTTTAATAGAACCAGTGCCAATTACATCTCGCACTGCAGTGGCAGTCAAAGTAAACTTAATTTTGACACATGTAATTGCGTTAGCAATAATTTCATGTAGAGGAAAAAGCTATTCATCCTTAATATCCTAGGGGACTTTTTGCTCAACCAACTTCTAATTTTGTAATGCCTGCTTGTAGCTTGAAATGAGGGCAGTCACTTTTTCTCTGTCCTTGAATATTGCCCATGTGTCATTCTTGCAAAAAATATGTATGCTTCCACTCATGCACTCATTCGTCCTTTCATTCACTCACCATTTATTGAGCAAATTTTATGTTCTAGGCACTGTGCTAGGCTCTGCATATACAAAGATGAATAACTCTGAGTTAAAATATGATAAAAAAACCACATTAACAAATAATTATATCTTCAAAAGAAAGTGCTATTAAAAAACAGCTAAGTGGTAGAGTAAACACAAGTAGTTTCATGAAGATCTCATAGATAATGAATGAAAAGACGGGGGCTTGAACTCAGGTCTCCCAATTCCTATACAAAAAAAAAATCCTTTTGCTGAGTGCTTCAGGCTCCATGCTATCTATGTTACATACGGATGCACATTTTACATACACCTCATGTAATCCTAAATAACCATGAAAAAGAGCAATTGTTATTGTCAATATACTGCTGAGGAAACTAAGATTCAGACAGATTCCATAACTGCCCAAATTACAGAGTTATGGAGTTGGTAAATAGCAGGACTATAATTCAAACTCAGGTTTGTCCAACTCTGCAATCTATGCAACGTCTACTATCACCAGCTTCCTGTCTATTCCAGTTTACTGAAGACCATATATCTGTGCAATAATTTAATGACTAGAAATAACTACCCCTATTTCAGCATTTGCTATGCACCAGCCCCTCCATAAGGCATTTTTCATGAATCAGTTTTTTTTAATGTTTATTTATTTCTGAGAGACAGAGACAGAGCATGAGCAGGGGAGGGGTAGAGAAAGAGAGAGACACAGACTCTGAAGCAGACTCCAGGCTCTTGTCTGTCAGCACAGAGCTCGACGTGGGGCTCAAACCCATGAACCGTGAGATAATGACTTGAGCCAAAGTCAGATGCTCAACCGAGTGAGCCACCTAGGCGCCCCTTCATGAATCAGTTTTAAGGTACTTTCCATGAGTCAACTTTTTTAATTCTTACAAAACACTAAGTAGGTACTGCTATCCCCAAAGCATACTGAGTGCAATCTGCTCTCCCAAAAATGAAGAGTCAAAGGACGAATGTCTCTGTATGCCTCAGCAGGGGACAGTCAAAAAAGGAGAGTCATCTCCTTAATTCACCAGCCAGAAAAACATACCATTTCCTAATCACATATATAGTTCATTACAAGTTTCGAGACCAGAGAAGCCAACATTTGTTTCTTTCTTATCTACTTTTTTTGCAAATATATATTATGGCTAAAGAATGAACTTAAGTGAGTATCTGGGTCAGAGCCAGCTATTTAAATTTCTGTTGTGACTCCTCCCCTCCTACCACTATCCTCAACCACTTGTAGAGATTTCTGGAAATTCTTGTTAGCACAAGGAAAGAAAGCCAATGAAGGAGCAAGCAATGTGGTTCCCTTTCCCTTTCAGGCCTCACAGTCCCGGATGAGGGGCATTGTAGATGGTGACAGGGAGCATGGCTTCATGACAGAAATAAACAGATATCCGGGAGGCTCAAGCAATGACTGGCCAGTTTCCAATTAAACTTCTCAAGTGAGTGGCAACTTGCAACCTAGTCTGAAAACAGTGGCACAGATGACAAAATGTCATATAGTGTGACGAGCACCGTTACAGGCATAGGAGCTAAAATCACCTGAAAGGACCAGGAAGGAATTTATTATGCAAAAGTGTAGGATAGAGGCTAGAACTCATCATTCAAGAACATAAGCACCCTGCCACCAGGAGACCTCAAAAAAACATACAGGTTTTGAGGCAATGTTGTTAGTGAAGATAAATCATTGAAAAGGCTTTATGTACATATTCAGAAAAGTTTATCCATAAAAAAATAATTTGTTCTACCATGAGAGCTGTTTTTGAGACTTTCTCCAATAAAATTCTTAAGATTGAGCAGGCAACATTGTTTGAAAACCAATTCTATGTTGTACATGACACTTCATAAAACTGGAGATCACTCTACATAGTGGGTGATGTGGTGTCTCCAAATCCAGGCATGACTAGCATCAAATCTGCAGGAAAATAAGTCACCTTCTTAATGGCCCTTAATTACAATCAGAATGTGACTTAACTTGTACTCCAATAATAAAAGCATGGACTCTCACTTTTCACCGGATTTAAAGGTCAACGTAAGCTGAAAGCAAACTGCCTTCTAAAATTAGAAGGGCAATTGAATTAACAGTAACACTGGACCCCAGGATGACAAGTAGGAAATTTCATCACAACCAAAACATCAGTGTACCTTACAGAGCCCTTTTGACTTCAAGATTTGTGATCTCAGTGGGAAAGATGCTAAACACACACACACACACACACACACACACACACACACACCCAAAAACCTCAGTTATTTGTCCCAGCTCAATCAAATGCATGTTTATAAACCTACTTTTTATTTTTCAGAGACACTGAATTAGAGACCTTATGAGATAATTATAAAGAAAACGACAAAGTTTTTAAATAAAGGATAATTAATGTTCTGCTTATAAAAAGTAGAAAGTAGAACTTATTAAATGAAAATAAGGTAGAGTAGATAACACAATTTTTTTAAAAAGCCTGTTCAGTAAAATAATTTAGATCTATAGCATATAACAGATGGCAAAACAAATTCCAAATGAATCAAAACTTTAATCAAAAATAATAAATAACATTCTAGTCCAAAACAGAACTATATTTATGAGCTTCTTAGAGGAATAGTACTTTTATAGAAGGATAGAAGAAATTACAACAAAAGTACTGACAGATTTGACTATAGAAAGACTAATACTTTCTCATATAATGAAAATTATTATTTAAAGTGAAGAGATATGATTAAAGAAGGTATTAACATCTAATATGAGAAAGAGTTAATATCTTATGTCTGACCTCTGGGACCAGGTTATAAAAGATCTGTGGCTTCTGCCTTGTACTTTCCTGGATCACTCGCTCTGGTGGAAGCCAGCTGCTACCCGTGAGGAAACTCAAGCAATCCTATGGAAAGGTTCACACGGCGGGGAACTGAAGACTCCTGCCAATGGCCAGCATCAAGTTACCCATTGTACAGATGAAGAAACAAGGCAGAGGGGATAAGAGACTTACCCAAGTTTACACAGCTAGGAAGTACCAGATCTAGGATTAAGAACCCAGAGTCTGTGTCCTTAAGCGTTTTATGTACTGCCTCTTGATGGAAGTCATAGGACAGAAAAGTACTAGCATTTGTATGAAACATAACAACAGCAGAAAAGAATGCTAAAAATCAGAAATTAGTTGAATATGAGATATGAGAGAGGGCAAGGGGAAGATTAACAATGACTCTAATTTTTCAAATATACATAACAGGGAGGATACTAGGGTTATTAACGAAGATGGGGGATCAGATACTGGCAGTTTGGAAAGCGGTATGTGTGCATGTGTGGTCACTCATGGGGTAGCCTGGAGAGCTAAGGAGATACCTAGGGAAGGTAATAAGTAGGCTAGTGTGGAAAATCCCTGATTTCAGTTTTCCAGGCAAGGAAAATTCCAGAGGGGTTTCACTCCACTAATATATGGTTAAAAGATGGTTTCTCTCAAATGAAAATGTTTATATTACCCTCTTTCTGGGGATTAATAAAAGGCTAGAAAATTCCTTACTCCTCTTCACTTTTTTTGACCATATCTATATCAGTCTAGATGTAGACATAATCCCAAATTAAGACAACAACAACAACAAAACACCTGTCTCTTAAAAAACAAGTATCAATTAAATAAAATTCAAACAAATTTGTTCAGTTAAAACATCCATGCATTAAAAAATAATTAGACTGATTGCTTTGTGATAACTGGAACACAAACTCTGAATACTCTGAATGTGTACCCAAAGCTTCATTGGTGTGTAACAAAAAATATTCTAGTCTGAGAATTAAGGTTTTCTCCATTTTTCTCTCATGGCTAACAATCACCAAGGGAAATTCTAGTTTCCCACCCCATTCCCATGTATGTGACTTTATTTCATTGTAATATATAAGTCATTTTAATAAATAAGACTCTCTCTATGGGGAGCTATGAAAAAGCAGATCCTGCAGGTGTTATTTTGGAAGAGTTTTGGTGTACCCACAGCTGCTCAGTTGTAATACACTACTGCATGTAATGGCCAAGAACATTCAGCACAGATGCTACAACAAAAATTCCCAAGAAACCAGAAAAAGTGAAATTGAACAAACCCTAATACATAATGTATACACTATGCTATTCTACTGCATGTGTTTACAAATCTGAATATGTCACTTGGCTTATCTTTGTACTTTACTAAAACAAAATTAAAAACCCACAGGCTCTCTGGAGAGATTTAAATTTACCATGTACAAAAATGCATAAGTAGATGTTGAATACCTTTTATGAGAGGGGGAAAAATACACAAAACAATAACTGGAGCGATGCAATTACACACTACTGGTAATGAGTAAATACTCTTGCTCGATCTTCCTCTCTTGATTTACTGCCAATCTCATGACTTCGCCTCATTTCTTAGTGCCATGCCCTCTCCCATTTCACATGCACAGAAAAAAAAAAAGATTTTAACAATCAATATGTTGCTGAATCCTCTGTTTACCTTTTGGATATTGTATTAATAGTCACATTTTATTTCTAAATGGACCCTAATGTCTACTATGCAGGTAATAGGCTGATTAACGGATCATGCTTGTTTTAGGCACCTTCAGCTTTTATAGTCTCTGTCTCTATGCATTGTCTTCATCAGATAGCTGCTCATATAGACACCAAACATCAATTTTCATCATAGAAGCCAACGAATATCATGATCCAAAACATTAAAGCTAGATGTTCAAGAGTTCATTTGAAAAATAGTTGTTTACATTTTACATATTAAATATTTACATTCATCAATATAGCTTTGATTTTCTCTTGATGTGTTATTGTGTCACCTCCAAATAATTTTAACTTAAAAAGAAGACATAATTTCAAACTGTCTCATAAAGCCTCTTATAGGTTTACTCTGTGCAGTAAATAAATAGCTAGGAACCTGCTCAGAACATCTTATGAGCAGGAATGTCTGAAGGTTTTCAAAGGATGATGTGCCTGAATCCCCTTCCAGTCCTGAGAACATACAGCCAATTCAAAGCTTAAAAAAACAACAGGACAAAGTGACATGCTTTCCAAGAAGGTTTTGTCAATTTCTATTCAGCCACAAAACTCCAAATGCCTCAAAATTAAAACAAAACAACAAATAATTCTACTAATTAAAAATAGCATGTCTTAAAAAGTTACAAATGGACTTAACATACAGACATAAGACTTAGAAATACCAATCAATCCTAAGTATCTTCCCCAAAGAAATGAAAACATACGTTTACACCAAGATTTGTATGCAAAGGTTCATAGCAACTGTATTCATAACAGCCCCAAAGTGGAAACAAGCCATCAACAGGTGAAGAGATAAATAAAATGTGGTTTACCCATACAGGAAACATGGAAAGGAAGGAAACATGACTCAACGATTAAAAAAAAGAGCAGAATTTCAATACATGCTACAACACGGATGAGCCTCGGAAACGTTATACTTGGTGAGAGAAGCCAGACACAAAAGATCACATGTTGTATGATTCCATTTATATGAAATGTCAAAAAAAAAAAAAAAAGGCGGAGAGGCGGATATACAGAGACAGAAAGTAGATTTGTGGTTGCTTAAGGCTGGGGAAGGTAGAGGAACAGTAGTAACCAAATGCAACCAAAGGCTTCCTTTGGAGCTGATAAAAATGCTACATGGTTACTCTGTGGTGATAACTAGATAAACATGATAAAATGTATTCAATTATACACTGAAACGTGAATTTTATGGTATATAAATCATGTCTCAGTTAAGTTATTAAAAAACAAATAGTATAAACAGTCATAAAACCAACATTGCTGTGGTTATTGAAAATCTATAATCTATATGCTCACACAGACAGAGGTGGCCTTCAACACAGAAACTATGATTAAGTGTATGCTGATCTTTAACTGAAGTTCCTTTTGATTTAAAAAAAAAAATGATGTATAGAAAGCTAACAGAGGTAGAAAGACTGGGGCACAAAAGAATTGTCCAGGTCGGTTCCAGGGTCACAATAACGAGATGGGTGGCTTGTTTTGCAGACCATGGCCTTTATATATCCACATGGATAAGAATTAGAAAATCTCTTTAGGAGGAAGGTTGACAAGCACTAATGTAATACAATATAGGTTGTTTGATGTTTGATTTTAAACTAATATCCCTAGCATTTGTAAAACATTGGAAAGAAGTTTCTTCCTGTACATCATTACTTTATATGCTATGTTCATTGAGGCTGAAATTTAAATCAGCCTTGCTGATTGGCACATAGTACATACTCAAAAAATATTCGTTAAAGAGACAAATAGGAAAACTATTGAACTATCTATAAATTGAATTATTACATATACATGCTATATTATAATTCAAGGGTGATGGTCATGGGCTATGTGAGAAAATTTGGAGGAAAAGCAGGTTTGGGTTATCAATGAGAGATAATGAGGTCAATCTTGAACATACAGGACTTAAAAGGACCTCATCCCATTGATTTGGAGCTGTTTGGCTTATATCTCAATATAGGGTTTTGGGTTAAGGGCATAAATTTGGAGTTTTCAGTGTAGTTTAACTCATGGGTGTCTGTGACTTACAAATCAATAACAAATTAATTTCTTTTAAGTTATACAGAAACTATTCCCAAGTAATTAGTTCTATTTTTGGCTCTAATTTTAAATCTGAATAATAGACTATTAAAATCTTCAAACATAATGCATTTTCTTTGAAAACAATAGTGGCTGTAAATAAAGCTGCCTTTGTTGGCTCAGAAAACTTTTTCTGTTCTCTCCAATTACCTTCAACCATGCAAAAGTCCCTCTGAGACAGAGACTCCCTCTGCAATTATTAATTTCTCCTTCTAGTATCACTTTGTTACCTTTCTACAATATATTCCTTTGGAGATATCCACAGTCTGAAAAATGTGAGTCGATCTACAGAGGAGTTAGTAGGAAAAAAGAAAAATGGTATAACTATTTTCCCTTATGAAATGTTTACATTTATTCAATATAAATCCACTCATTCTTGCTATGTAGCATTTGAAATACTAGTTTTAATGTTTAATCTATTAAAATATTGTCAAAAAGGGAGTGATTATAGGGGGATATATCTATGATTTGGAGTCAAGTGAACTTTGATTTAAACAACAGCTTTTCCATTTACTAGCTTTATGATCTTGGGTAAATTACAAAATATCTCTGAGATTCAGTTTCTTCATCCATAGAACTGAAATATACATATGCATATGTCTTCAGTAGGGTTTTGGTGAGAGTAACATGAGATAAAATATATAAACCCAAGTAAATTGGTTGATGAATTTATCCTTCGTAGATGGTAGAAAGGATAATTCTGTGGATTTCTCTCATTTATACCATTATTTTCCACGTGTGATGGGATCTTAAATCAGAGGAGACATTATTCAGGTGTATTTCTCACAAAATTTCAATGTAGCCAAGTTCTTTGGACACATCTTGAAATGTGTTTTTTCCCTGTAATTTCCCCTCTAGCATTCCCCTTTGTTCTTAGATGCTTTCAGAAACTCATTGTTTGCTTACTTGAAACTACTCTTTTTTGAAGGACGTTAAGAACTTAATGTTTTCTGACAAAAATGTGTAAGAAAAACAGATGCCATTGTTCATATCTATATACTGATACACAAATTCATCATTTAGGATGACGCCAAACATTCTAAACCTAACGAAGACTTCCACCTTCAGTTCCAGCTCTACTCTTAACTACATACTTTGGGTCCAATATTTAATCTTTTGGCCCCAGTCATTTAGTTCCATGTCCTAAATAATCAGATTAGAATTTAGGTCTCTAGGAGTTTATTGGTTGTTGCTCTTTTTTTCTGAGAATTTTAGATTTGGGGCTTACATTTTGATGACCATGCCAATAGAAATAAATAAAACCAGAATCAGCATCATCAGAATGGTTATGTTACTTTACTATTGTGAGACTAATGAAGACAGGAGGAACTAGCATGTCTAAATAGTACATTATTTCAGCTCACTGTACTATTGAAAATTGTGCTGGAGTTTGGGAAGAGAAAAATGATAGAAGAATTGAGTTAACAATGACCTATGGCAGTAAACACGTCAAACATGTATCTGCTCTTGGCACTCTGTACCATAATCTTCTGTCACATTAATGCCAGTTATTTCAGATTTCTCTGGCCTTGTACTTTTGCATATATTTTACTTATAAATTAGTTTAGGCTTTGAGGTTGTTTAATATCTATAAATATAGGGGTGCCTGGGTGGCTGCATTGGTTGAGTGTCTGGCCCTTGATTTCGGCTCAGGTCATGATCCCAGGGTCATGGGATGGAGCCCTACATCAGTCTCCCCATTGAGTGTTAAGTCTGCTTAAGATCCCTCTTTCTTTCTTTGTTTCTTTCTTTGTTTCTTTCTTTATTTCCTTGTTTCTTTCTTTAATTCCTTGTTTCTTTCTTTCATTCCTTGTTTCTTTCTTTCCTTGTTCCTTCCTTCCTTCCTTCCTTCCTCCCTTCCTTCCTTTCCTTCCTTCTTTTCGCTCTCGCTCTCTCCGTCTACTCCTCCCTTGCTCATTCTCTAAAATAAAATTTAAAAAATCTGTAAACATAGAAAGTTTTATGTTTTCTCTTTGTATGATTTCATAATTGAAATTCTAGAGAACTTTGTCCTTTAGAAGGTATCTACTTTACTGAAGCTATAGAAACATTGAAATTAAACATTTCCAAAATCCCTTTCACTTTTAACAACATGTAACAAAGGAGCAGCTCCCTTTGGGTAGAATGACTTGCCTTTTCCTCAGTGATTCAGGAAGGACACTTGGGAACTACATAAGTATGTCTTCCTGTGACTACTGCCTCATATCTTATTAGTGCCTTTGTAGATACCAAAATTGACTTAAAATATAATGCAAATATTAGAAAAACACAGAAACAATGTTTACAAGTTGCTCAGAATATATTTATTAATATAATTAATGACTATTATTAAATACACTCTAAAAACTTTCTGACTTAATGCATATACCTCATGGCTTCACATCTCTTAGACTCCCTCCTCTGCTTAGTGAGATCTATTGTTCAAAAGAGCTCAACAGAAACCTCCTCTGAAGACTTCTCTGCTTCTCCCAGATAAAGCACAGGATCAATTTCTCTTTGCTCACAAAACGTGCACCATTATATCAGCACATGTCACAGTGCTTTACATGTATCCTTTCCATGTTGTCTTTGTCTCTATCAATTCCCTCATGTCAAAATGGTGTCTTATCTTCCTTCTCATTACCTGATATAATGTTATGTTCATAAAATGCCCAGTAAATATTAGTTCACAAAATGAAACACAGAACTTTTTAAAAAGTTCTTTGCTATTGCTACAAATATAACTTCCCAAACTGAATTGGATGCAACTTAGTCATTTACTCACCCAGTGTGGCACTGGGGAATGAGTCCACACTCTGAAGCCCAGTTGACAGATCTGAAATTTAATTCTGTATCTAGCACATTTTAGTTGTGTGGAAGCTAACTACTCCCTTTTAGAGCCTCAGGTTGGTCATCTCTAAATTGGGAAAAACAATTGCATACCTCAGAAGTTTGTTTCGAAGGTTAATGGGCATTATTAAAATATTTTCATTTCTTTACACAATGGAAATCATGGGACTTGAAATGTTAGTTCTTTTTGCCCTTTGAGTCTGTTGGGCTTCTGGTGTTAAAATGGTTCCTAATCATCAGAATTATAAAAAAAAACTTCTCTAATTTGATAATATCTCAGTAACTACTATACTGAGAGATAATATCTTGATTTATTAATCAATTCTGTTTTTGAGTCCCAGCATTTCATTATCCCTAGATGTTTCCCTGCTTCCACAGCAGCTAGCCAAAAGAGAACATCAGAGAAAGAGAGAACAAAAGAATTGATCCTCGCTTTGAGTTTCAAATAGCATAGGCTCTGACATAAGACAACAGATTTAGTAGAATATATGATTAGAGAAATGTTTACTTGCACTTTAACCCTATCCTCACGTAAAGTCAAGATTCTGCCACACTGAATTCATAGGTAGGGAAGTAACGGAAATGATATAAATCCCAGACAGGTTTAGGGCATGAGGTTTAAGAGGGACATGGCAGCCATCTCCACCTAAAACCCAGGCAATTAGCAATTCCCTGGGGTCTATGTCTAGCACGGGTGGGAAAAGAAAAGACTCTTGCTAAGATTACACGTGGACTGACCTGAATCAGTCTCTCAGCTTCTCAGATTCTATGGGACCAGAGGAATTGGATGATGCCCAAAGGGGCTCTGAGTGTAAGTTTATTTCAGCCCACCATTGATTCAGGAATGTAGACTGCTTCCTGTTACCCACCAGTGGTGGAGTAGGGGTGGGGTGGAGTGGCTCAGAGAACCATTGACATGAAGAAATTTTATAGGTTGGAGTGAGGCAGGACACAGTGCAGATAGGTAATGAAGACCCAGGCATGATCCCCATCCCCATCCCATAACCACCAGCTCCCACCATATGAATAACTTCTGTGTAAAAGGAAAGGGCTGAGGAGAGCATGCTAATTCACATTTCTGATACATAGTAGAAAAATTAAAATAGAAATGAAGTTTCTTATACAAAATAAAACAAACAACAACAAATCTCTCTCTCTTTCCCCAACCATCATCCATGCATCCATCCATGCATCCTTGTATCCATCTTTCTATCTATCTGAAGTTTCTGGTGAACTGAGACTTATGAAGAAATTAAGACTGTAGTAGAGTTTAAGATACTAAATATCTTCAAGGATGGGAGTGGAAAGGGTAAAATGAACTTGGAGAAAAGTAGATGTTAGAGGGATTCAAAGACCAACATCCTTTAGGACCCATCTTGCTTCAACTACCCCTGAATTTCTACAATGTTAGACCTTTGGGTTTTAATCCTGGTCCTATAGTATAGTCTTCATGCTAGAGTTCTAATGCAAAAGCAAGGCTGGGTGTGCTGGCCCCCACTCTGCATGTGAATGGTGCTTGAGGGGATAAACAGTGGGCCAGGAATGGGAGGTTTCCCAATACGCTCCAAGTAAGGACAAGCATTTGTGCCACTTTGCAGACAGTAATATGCAAGGATGGACTGCCTGCCATAGAAGGAGAAAGGGGGAGGGGAGAAGGTTTCATGCAAAATCATGACATCTCCAAGTAATGTGTCCATGTTGTGGTTATTGATACCAACTGTCCACTGGTGAATGGTTCCTGGGTCACTGAGGTTTGACCCAGAGCCACGTGGTTCTGGGGCAGATGTGTTGCTTCACTGAACTTCAAGAGGCCTATCTAGTCCTCAGTCATTTAGAGAAACTGAGGCAGCCTCCCAGACACCTAAATACAATCTGTAGTTTATTTGCCTCAAATTAATTAGAAATACAGAAAAGGGAAGCTTGTTTCCTTACTCATCTAGCCCAAAAGAATGAGTACAGTCTTCTTTCCTTTTCCTCTCACAGCCACAGAAGAAAAAGAGTCTCATCCTACGGATATTAAAATAGCCAATCTGCTACTGTTTTTGAGGTTTGATTGTGTTTGTTTTCAGATTTTTCCCAGACTGTAAACCCTCAGGGAGAATGTCTTCTACACTTATGCTATTCTGTACATGCCTTTGATTCTGAAAACATAAAAATTGGATTTTTCACATGTTTGACAATATCTATTCTCCTGAATCCAAATTCCAGGGAAATATCTGATAACGTACAGGGGAGCTGCAAATGGAGGAGGGTGGGGAATGAGGCTTCCTGACCACATGAGGAGATGAGGAGCTCTGTGGGTGGCGACAGCGCAATCTAGTTCCAGGTAGGACTCCTACGCAACAGGTTCTTTCAGCAACAGTAACAAAGAGAATCTCATCAAGAAGGACTTCACACAGACATAGGGCTGTAATTCAGCTGAGGCAAACAGCAGGGAATATCATTTCCTTATCTACTTCTACTGACAAAATGATTACTCTCCCCTTGTTTATGGTTTGACTTTTCTCGTTTGCTTAGAAGCCTGAATGAAATATAAGGGAGTAACTAGATCTATTTGAGAGTTAAGGGAAAGATGTATTCAGTGGAGGGGATGGAAGAATCCCTTCAGTTGGTCTCACGGGACCTAATCTAAGCTAAGGAATTCTAAAATCACAATTTGCTCTATTAGTTGGGGAGAGATTGTCTAACATGTCTTCTTTCAGCACTGAAAACAAGCCATTTTCCTTGAAGTCCCTGTCATGGCTTGTTGGAAGCCATTTTCTGAACTCACTAAGTTGAGAAAAAAAACTCCTTGTGAGGCAAGGCAGGTTTGCAAGGTGGGGGCCTCCTGCCATCAGATGGTGACCGATGTCTACCCCCCACTCAATTATTTTTGCTTGAGCACCGATCCCCAAGGTGGCTTGTAGACTGGTATCAGGAGTGACTTGCCCCCTTATCCTAAAAATATGCTAATTGTACCTTGTGAAGGAATTGACTATAGGAATTTCTTCTTTTGTGTTTATGGGAGCAAGTATTACATTTCCTGAGAAACCTGTTTTTCTTCCCCTCGAGAAAACAGGCTAATGATCCCTGCTCACAAAGAACTAACTTTTGCCTTTGCTATGCTAAAAACATTGTCTTGTATTTGCTAAATATTTAGCTTGTAATGCTAAAAATATCTTCCTTCCCCATATGATAAGCATCTAAGTCACCAACACCAATCACTATTGATAAAGATTATGCATGAGTCGTCTACCAATCTATGGTCTGGGAAATTTTTACATACCAAAGAATTTGTCATCAGAAATTATTGTCTAAGGCAATTGCCACTTCTGTTTTGTACCCCATACATTTTTTCAATAAGTAAAGCTGACTCTCCAGTCAGTGCAGAGATGTCTGCCTGGTGATCAGAAAGAAATTCTCTCACTCACTCCCTTTCGCCAACACCGTCCATCCTTCAGGGAGTCCTGGACCTGCTGGAGCTGGACTCCGGCAATGGCTCTTGTGTACATTTTGTCGCCTCCTTCACATCGTTTTCTCCACGATGCATTTCCTGTTTCTCCTTCCATAGTGCCACTGTTATTCTCTCTGCGTATTACTGTCCAGGTCACCTCCCTAACCACACACGGCTTAATACAGTAGTAATCAGAACAAGACAAGCATCCATGCTTAAGTTCCTATAGGTTTCATGTATTGGTTTTCTGTAGATTGCATTCCTATTTTATCTAAACCAAACCCTTACCTATGGGTCTATGGATTCCCAATTTGTCTTTTTCCCCCAACCAGAATATTAAACATACATATGACTAAATAAATAATTGTTGTGTAAGTAAATAAATAAGAACCAATTTTAAACAAAATAAAGTATTACATGAACTTTCTAGTGATTTCATATTGGCTTAATTCATTTCAAAATGGTAGAAAAGTGCATAAACACATATCTTTCCGATATTTACTGAAATGCTAGAAAATTCAGCTTCAGTGGGAGTTTAATTATACAACGAAACTAAGCAAAGATGAAAAAAAATCTAATCCAACACATTTCTGCACTGTGCTGAATGATCAATAATAATAAATTGGATTTTTAACCCTTGGGAATAAATGGGTAACAAAAAGAAAAGCAAACCTTAGTAAAGATGTTCTGGGCTAACACTAGTGAGTAAACAAAATTATTTTACAATCAATGTCATTATTTCATTGAAATGCAATAAGATGTAATAGAACCTCAGCAAGATAAACAAATGCTTGATGCACAATAATAACCCCAACAGATATAAATTTTTTAAGTACACACACATGACCAAAAGTTTTTGAAGGAGGACCAATTCCATTGCTAAAGTCATAAAGTCATTTAGAATGACTAACAATAAATCATGAGAATTTCCAAAGTTTCTGCCAGGGTCAGGTCTAGGGAAACTGTGGAGGAGACCATGTCAGGAATACTTGACCTTCCTTTTCATTCTTTTTCCCTCTACTTTATACTGGATTCATCATGAATCTAATAAAGCTGAAGCTTTAGGGCCTCCTGTAAATTCATGCCCCAGTTGATTCTAATAAGATTATTTAAATTCATTTTTTAAAAAAAAGTTTATGTATTTATTTGGGGGGGGGAGAGAGAAAGAGATAGAGAGAGAGACAGAGAGAGAGAGAGAGAGAGAGAATCCCAACCAGGCTCTGCACTGTCAGCACAGAGCCCAACAAGGGGCTCCAACTCATGAACCCAGGAGATCATGACCTGAGCAGAAATCAAGAGTAGGATAAATTACCGACTGAGTCACCAGGTGCCCCTTATATTCCTTTTCTTAAACAGAGCCTCCAAACTGTTTAAACTTCAGGTCCCACAAACCTTGGTTTGACTTTTGATCACAAGCATGTGTTCCCTTGGAATCCATGAAACTTTTAAGGTTCCATTTAGCAATTATTTTCTTTGTTCTAGTTTTCTTAGCTTCTTTCATTCATTCATTCATTCATTCACTCATTCATTCACTCATTCATTCATCCAAGGAACAGAGAGACTCCTTCTCATTGCCTCCTGTCCTATATATGCAGAAATGGCAGTTGAGGAAACGTGGCAAAATAGCCTCAGGCAGTCAAACTTCAGATTGTACTGGAATGGCTCTGGACCTCACAGGCCCAGGGACCTGGTTCTGGAACTGTATAGGCTGAAAAGGGAAGCTTTAGGCAGTCGGCTATTTAATCTCATTTTTGGCAGGTAGGAATCATCAATCTTATGTCTTTAAAATGAGTACAACTTCCGGTCTCCTGTTCTGCAGCTTCTGTCAATAATAACGGACATCACGCATTCCCTGGATATCTTTCTATACTTTATGGCTTCTGCTTGCACCCATCTTCTGCAGCTTCGGGGTTCCTTCCATTCATCTTTCAATTTTTGCTATGGGTACTTACTTCTTCTTATCTCTGGTTCACCATTCCCAAGAAAGGCATGTGATTGTCTCTGTTATAAGTTAATTTTACTGGTCAAAGCTTTCAGAGTAGATCACCCAGCAGACCATTTTCCAGCCATAAATTGGCTGCCCACAGATAATATGGTCAAAGAATGGCTAGGCATGATGACATGTGGACAGAACTAGCCTGTCTGTGTAGAAAATGCTTTTGACAATCCCAACTCCGTTGGCAGGGACTGTGGGCAGAGGGATTTCCCTCAGAAAAGAACGAGGCATTGCAGCCATTCAGCCTATCCAACGTGGTGTTTAGCCCTATTTCCCCAGGCAGCTAGGTACATCATGAACTCAACCAACTTTTCTCTTCTCCTTGGGATTTTCCAAAAGTGTAATACAACATTTACCCAACATTTACATACATCTTCGTGTGCTGCCCACTCACGTCCCCTGTACCAATAAATAAAAAAAAAATTAACCGAAAAAAAACAAAATAAAACCAACCAACCAACAAACAGAAACAACCCGCTCCCAACCCAAACAAAAATAACACAAATTGAGCAGTTCTTTTCAGTTTGTTTAAAATAATATTTTCAACTGGCTATTAATGGATAATGGTTTCCTCTTCCTATATCAAATTATTAGAAGAAAAATCTTGAGACCCAACTCATTGTTCCTATTTCAATGGTGCCTTCCATGAATCTGCTTTTACTTTTTTTCTCCCTTTTTCTCATAGCACAATGATTTTGTCCTCATAGTTCCGTGAAATAGGATTCTGCCCAGTATTAAAATTATTTAAATATTTCCTTTTATTTTATGATTTCTGTATTTCCATTGGGCTTAAAATAGAAATACTATCAATATATAATATGCATACAATATATAATATGCAATATATAATATATTTTATGCATGTAATATATAATATACAATATATAATATGCATTGCAGTAAGACTAGAATGAACATATAACTTTTTATGTGTCAAAATCTGTACTAGCATTTTCATGTATTAGCTTCCTTAGTCTTCTCTAAAGTCCTTTGAGGCAGATACTACTCCCTTCACCATTTTACAGATGGGGAAACTGAGGCTTAAGGACGTTAATCAACTTGCTCACTTCATAAGCAGAATTGCTGGGATTTAAACCAGGAGATCTCATTCTAGATCAGCAACTTTCAACTTTGGTTAAATGTTGGAATCACCTGAGGAGTCTTAAATATCCTGTGTCCCCCACTCTGAGTTTCTGATTTATTGATCTGAGGCACAGTCTGGAGAGATGAGAGGTTTTTTTCTCTCCCCCATCTCCGTAGGTGATTCTATTAATGCAGCCAAGCTTGGTAACTGCTGTGCTACAAACTAAGTTATTAACCATTTGGTGATGAATGAGTTAATGAACAATTTAGGCATTAATACCTTATCTCCTCATTTTTTATGTTTTGTAAGAAAGACATATTGACAGTTCCATTGAAATAAAAATAAAAATAACATTTAATTGGCCACTCAGAGAAAATAATGAAACCAGTTTTGTCAAAATTGATTTACCCTGATCAGACCACTGGCCAACGAGTTAATGCTATTTCCCAGAGAGAGGTGGAGAGCAGATTCCATAAATGACCAGCTCAGTCTAACTCACTTCTTCATGTAGACAGGGATGCACTGGGGAAGATACGGAGTGCATCAAACTGACTTAAGTTGTTCGAATAGGCTCCTTGGTCCATTTCATTGTTTTATGTTTTCCAATTCCCTCACCCTATTATCCTTAATGTGTCGTCCCTGCACGCTGCCTGTCTGATGCAGAGTGGGGAAGCACGGCACTTAGGCAATTAGCACTCAAAGTAGGCAACGGGAGCTTTACTGTCTACTCTGGAGCCAAAGTTTTTCTGTTAGTCACAGTCACACCAAAGATATTGATAAAAGAGACCAAACTAAAAATAACTGATCATGCACCAGTTTGCTAGGTGTTAGTCACTGCAGCGACAGTATAAAATGGCTTAGAGAAGTTCCCAAAAAGCTAATAACTTTGGAGGGGGACCTGCAGACAAATGGGGCAAGATGGGTTGTAAAGTTCTCACTTGATTGTGAGTACATGTGTGTCTGTCTGCCTGCCTCTCACTGTGCATGATTCAATCTGATCATGCTAACATCTGAGATCCACTGCCGTATTCAGTTAGTCCTACCTGTTCCATCTTAGAGCTGGGAGACCAATATATAACCAAGCAATGGCCAGACCATACACGACAGTGAAACTCTGACTCACAACACTGCCGCAAACAATCCAGGCAGACAAACAACCCAAATAGCAATCAACCTAGAGCAGGTGATATTTGGACAACTGTCAGCTGCCCTAACTTTTGCTCTGCTTCCAACTTAGAACCAATCAAAGAAAGCTAAATATGCTTTGTGAACCAATCACAGAAGATACTCCATTTCCAGCAAACCCACCTCCAACCAGAGCCAACAACCTCCAACCAGAGCATACCTGCAGGTTCCCTCTTTTTCACTATAAAGCTTGCCCACTCTTTTGCCCGCCTTGTAGTCTCTGCCAACCATGCTGATAGAGTAGACTTCTCAGATATAGCAAGCTTTAAATAAATAACCTCCGTTTTTTCTCACTGAATAGCCTTCATTTATTCCATAGAGCAAGGGGAGGGGCGACTGTTGGAATGTTGAGCTTACCCTCTCCAAGGTGCCTTCTCATGTTTTCCTGAAATCCCCTTGATTCCCTTGGAAGATGCCTTCAGGGAGGTGACGGGCACTATGACAGAAAGGGTAAACTGGAACCTGCACCAAATCCAGAAGGATCAACCTGAGGGAGCAGGGACTTGACCTCTTGCCAATGTCACAGTGGCGTTTGAGGAAGAACCTCGAACCTTAGCATCAATTTCAAAAAAGTGATGACATTGTGATTTTAGTCACCCTCATATTTGATATGAGCACAATCACACCTTCAAGTGATTTTACCTAAAAATGATGACTTTGGGGCAGCTGGGTGGCTCACTTAGTTAAACGTCAGACTCTTGATTTTCCCTCAGGACATGATCTCACAGCTCGTGAGTTCAAGCCCCGCCTTGGGCTCTGTGCTGACAGTGTAGAGCCTGCTTGGGATTCCCTGTCTCTCTCCCTCTCTCTCTGCCCCTACCCCGCTCATGTTCTTTCTCTCTCAAAATAAATAAACTTAAGAGAAAAATGATGACTTTGTTTTTTTTCACATCAGACAGAAGGAAACTTCAGGAGAGAAATCAAGGTCAGTTAGGAGAAAATCAAGTTATGTTTTCGCCCAGCTGAATACTTTAGTGGTGCTAACGATATGCTATGGAAAGGGAGGATCTCAGTGCCTGATTCGTGGAGGAGAGAGCATCTTGAGCAGGCCGCGCAAGCTGGGAAGGATTTGGATACACGCACCTTTAGTCTCCCCTAAGGCCCAGAGCCACCAGTCCAAGTGCTTTATGGAAATAAGCCCATACGACGAACATAATGCAGAAGTCAGCACAGGGACCCACGTCGCTCTCCTGCTGGAATCAGCACAGCAGGTGGGAAGACGCTGTGGTACCTGGTATGCACCCCTACCTCCCCGCCCCTGCCCATCACCTCCTGCCAACCACAGACCAGCAGGTCCCTCACAGCCTCCTAGATGTGCTGCCGACATTGCTCCGATTTCTACAACTATTAAATACATGTGAGCGGTTAAAAGAAAGGCATAACCGAACACTGAAAAGCTGGTAAGCTGTTATTTTTAAGGCTGATTATTTCACTAAAACAACAACAACAACAACAATAACAAATCTTTTCCTACTACCTAACCTACATTTCTGAAACAGAAATTGGGTCCTTTATGAAATTCATTGTCCCTCTTTACCTCCAAAACTGATATTTGTAAGAGTTTTTATCTCCTCTCCAGCAGAATGCAACAGAATTAGCACAAGGTAATTAGCAGGTTTAGTTAGAATTTAGAAACTGAGGCAAATAAAATTAAATTTGGGGTAAATTAATTAGTAAAACGTGCTAGACTTGTGTGTGCTCGTTAATTAAGTGTTATTCATTGTGTCAGCAGTGAAAACCCAATGCTTTGTGTGGTTTAGGAACACACAGAGGAGAAAAGGCTCACACCCAAGGGAGCAGAACAGGAAGGTGGTGAGTGGGGTGTGCTTCTCGGGAGGGATGAGTGAGGCACCATCTCTGGGGTCCCTCGGGTGTCCCCAGTCCCTTTTCTTCTGGTGAAGCACCAAGACGGCCATGGGGGTGGATGGTCGGCCTGTGTCTGGACTCTGGTCAGTCTGGGCACTGGAGCCTTCCATTCCTGTTAGGCTGCCTTAGTCTGTTCAGGGTGCTAGAACAAAACACCACAGACGAGCGGTTTGCAAACAACACAAAGCCATTTCTCACCGTTCTGGCAGCTGGAGGTCTGAGCTCAGGGTGAGTCTAGGGAAGCCTCTTCTGCCAGGCTGCAAGCCACCGACTTGTCACTGTGGCCTCACATGGTGGAAGGCACCAGGGAGCTCTCTGGGCCTTGTTTATCAAGGCACGAATCCTGTGAGTGAGGCTCTGTCCTCTCCACCTAATCATAGAGGCCCAACTGTTCATGAAAAAAGCTGGGCCTATTTATTCGCTTGCGGTGGCAGCCAGAGCAGCCACCACCCACGGGGTGGCTCAAGGACCTGAAACTCGTTTCTCACAGTGGCTAGAAATCTGAGATCAACATGTGGGCAGGGCTGTGTCTTCTGGGACCTTTCTGCGTGGCTTGCAGATGGTCGTCTTCTCCCTGTGTCCTCACATGGTCTTTCCTCTGTGTGTGCGTGTCCTAATGTTGTCATCTATAAGGACCCCGGTTATATCAGGCCCAGCCCAATCGCCTCATGTAAATCAGCCTCTTTAAAGGCTCTATCTCGAAATACCATCACATTCTGAGGTCCTGGAAATTCAGGTTTCAACAATATGAAATTTGGAGGTACACAACTCGGCCCATTTAGCTTGCCAGAGAATTGTGTACATAATGAAAAACTTAAAAAATAACAACTTAAAACACTTAAAAATAACAACTAGCCTCATGAATAAACATCTTATTCTTTAAAATAAATTTTTTTAATGTTTATTTATTTTTGAGAGAGAGAGAGAGAGAGAGGGACAGAGTGTGAGTGGGGGAGGGGCAGAGAGAGAAGGAGACACAGAATCCAAAGCAGGCTCCAGGCTCCGAGCTGTCAGCACAGAGCCAGACTCAGGGCTTGAACTCATGAACTGTGAGATTATGACCTGAGCCGAAGTCGGGTGCTTACCCGACTAAGCCACCCAGGCGTCCCCACACATCTTATTCTTGAAGGGCATAAATGTTTTCATATCCCCCACTCTCTGGAAAATTGGCTGGTGAAGACAAGGGAAGTTTTAATTTCTGAGGCTATTACAATCCCTATTCTCCTGCCCACAAGCTGCCTGCCCCTCTGCTCCACTCCTAGCCTCCCCCCTTGGCCAGCAGGAGAAACAGAAACGCAGAGGTGAGAGGCAGAGAAACACTGCAAACAGCAAAAGTTTCTCTCCTTTTCTCCCAGTAGAGACTGCAGTGTTGCAGAGATTGATGTGTTATAAATACTGATTTTCTTCTTTAGTCCGCCATTCCAGATTAGATAATTTAAATTACTTAAAGGTTTGAAATCATCTTAGATTTTTTTTTTTAAATTTCACTATTTGATGCTGGGTCATCATGCACCGCAGCCTAAATCACTGTCTTATTACATATGAAAAGGTAGTATTTTTCTGTCTTTATGTCTTCTCATTTTGAAGGCAGTATCTTGCAATGGAATCCACAAAGACATAGAACGTGTTTTGATAAAATGCTACCTCTAATTCAGGTTGTGTGACTTTGGACAAGTTACTTAACTTCTCTGAACTGCATATCCCTCATTGGTTGCAATGTGATCATGTAAGGGAGAAGTGAGACATTTCATGTAAAACAATAAGCACATTGCTCAGCACATAACCTTTTTCTTCTCTAGGTTAATTATGCAGATGGAAATATGATTGCCAGCACGTTCCCTTATATCATCATGAAAATAAAAGGGTCCTGTACAAAGACTCCAAAAATCTAAATTGTAACCCCAACTCGATGTCTTCTTCAGAGCTATGGTGCCTCTTTGAGCCTCCAGACTTTTTCATATTAAAATGGAGATAATGCTGCTACAGTCAGTATGTAGGTGTCCCGCCCTTCTCCCCCAAGTCATATTTTGAAATCCTAATGCCCAATAGGATGGTATTTGGACGTGAGTCTTCTGGGAAGTAATTAGGTCATAAGGGTGAAGCTTTCATGAATAGGATTAGAGCCCTCATAAAAAGAGGCCAGAGGGGCGCCTGGGTGGCTCTGTCAGTTAAGCATCCAACTTCGGTTCAGGTCATGATCTCAAAGTTTGTGGGTTCATGCCCCGCATCGGGCTCTGTGCTGACAGCTCAGAGCCTGGAGCCTGCTTCGGATTCTGTATCTCCCTCTCTTTCTGCTCACTCTGTCTCTCTCTCTCAAAATTAAATAAACACCAAAAAAATAAAAAAAAATTTAAAAAAAGAGGACAGAGAACTAGTTAGCTTTTTCCCACCATGCAAGGATACAACCAGAAGCTGACAGCTCTAGAAGTTGCCTCACCAGAACCAGATCATGCTGACACCCTGATCTCAAATTTCCAGCTTCCAGAACTGTGAGAAATATATATATTTTTTCTTTATAGCCACCCAGCTGGCATTTTATTATAGCAGCCCAAATGAACTGAGACAATGGCCAACGTTTGGACTCTACACAATTGATCAGGAGGACAATGCATGCAAAGTACTAAAACAAAAAGAGTCATTGTGCCTTGCACACATGTCCTCTGTCAGGTGGAGTTCCACTTTGGGGAAGGAGCATTAATCCTTACAAGTTACCAGGGAGGTTGAAATGTTTAGTAAACTTATTGAACATTTCTCTTACAAAAGCTATTGCTTAGCAAAACAAGACAAAAATAGCAACCCGAGGAAAGAAGGGCAGTGTGCAATTTTTGTAAGTCAAGATTTTTTCACCCAGTTATTCAGGGTCATCTGATAATTCTGAGCAAAGTGGAAATGGAAATGGGGCCGTATTTCCTAAATTATAATTTTCCAGGTCACATCTCTGCATCTTAAGATAAACTTGTTACCAAAACCAAAACAAAACAAAAAAAAAAAAAGGGAGTGAGTGGGGGGTGGGCGCAGCACCAGGTTAAGCCTCCTGACTTTGGTTCAGGTCATAATCTTGGAGTTCGTCGGTTCGAGCCCTGCATCGGGCTCTGTACTGACAGCTCAGAGCCTGCTTCAAATCATCTGTCTCCCTCTCTTTCTGCCTCTCCTCTGCTCAAGCTCCCTCTCTCTCTCTCTCACTCAAAAATAAATATTAAAAAAGAATAATAAACCCATTATGTGTCTCAAATAACATATTTTATGGAAAATAATTATATTTTCTAAAACAAAGAAATAGTGAGGAGAGTAACTTCAAGTTTGCAAAACTGTTTTCTCTGTGATTTAACAGAAGAGCTTGATTTTCATGTTTGTTTCTTTACTCAATTTGTGGTATTGACAGCATGCCGTCTCTGGAAAGCTCCAGGGTCTGTGTATGAGAGAACGAGGAAGAGAAGGGCAAGTTAGTTCTTAATATTGTTATGAAAAAGTTTTTACTTTATGGACCTCTGAAAGGGTGTCAGGGACCCATGGAGTGGTGTTCAGGGACTCTGCTTGAAAACTTCTGGTGTGACCGAAAAAGTATGGTGGCTTTGGAGGACCTGAATTCTAACCTATGATCTTCAGAATTTATTTCACTTCTCTAAGCCTCTGCTTCCACCCTATGAAAATAAGTGCTTTGGATTCAATTTTGGTCAAAATCTTTTCCAGTTATGACATTCCCAGCTGCTCTAAGTTGGGGTGTTTAATATTTGAATGGAACAGACTTTTCCTTCTCCTTCTTTTGTTTTCCCCTGCTCCCCATCTTCCCTGGGGCGGGGGGGGGGGGGAGGCGGTGACCTGGGCCAGGTGCTGACTGAGCCAGGATAAAGGAAGGGAGTCTTTGTGACACACAGAGATGAAAAACATACAGTTTCTTAGTAAAGGAAAGCCCAGGGCTGTTTTAGAAACATGTCGCCTTGACAGCGTGGCTCACTTAGTACTGACACCACAATAGACTAGTAAGGGCAGATTTTAGTTATTTATTTTTATTTGTCATCTTCCTCACCAGCATGATCTCATGCACATGATCTCAATCCCCCTCATCTACATCCTGGAAAATCCTGATTGGCTATTGAAGTCCAAGGTTTAACACAGGTGGTGAGGCTTTGGGATAGAGAAGTAAAGAAGCAAAGTAGTTTAGGAATATCCAAGGTCTCAAAAGAGGGAGGCAAAAAGAGTCCCCAGGGAAGTCTGCCCCACCTGTCGATGGTGGGCTCTGAAGTCCTGAATGATGCCCTTGCCCCCCACTTTCTGCTCCAGAGAAGCCTCCTACCCTTTCTCTTGGCCAGACAAGTAAAGGGGCAGTTATTAGACTTAAATGGGCATCAGAAGCTCTGGGAGGACTTGTTAATACAGACTGATGGGCCCACTCCTGTAGCTTCCACCTCAGCTGGTCTGGGGCAAAGCCCTGAGGATTTACATTTTCAATAATTTTGCAGGTCATCTTGTTGCATAGGTGGCTGGACCACAGACCACACTTAGAAAACCATTCACATACTGTCAATTACTGAAAGTGATTTTAGCTAAAAGAAAAGAACACATTTTTGGACTCTGAATGTTTCTGTAATCAGGCTACAAAACAGCTATATTCTCTACCCTCTAACACAATACAAATATATGTTCCCTTTTGACCTCTTATTATTAAGAGGTCCTATCACCCCTTATATACTTTAGCAGAGCTCTTCAGAGTGGGGGGTTCTATAAGAAGCACAGAGCTTATAACATTTAAAAAAATGTTTATTTACTTAGAGCGAGCATGCGAGTGAGTGGGCAAGGGGCAGAGAAAGGGAGAAAAAGCAGGTTCCATAGTCAATGCAGAGCCCAACGTGCAACTCCCATCTCATAAACCATGAGATCATGACTTGAGCCAAGATCAAGAGTCAGATATTTAACCAACTGGGACACCCAGGTGCCCCTAATTATAACTTTCTTTCTTGTTTGCTTGCTTTCTCTCTCTTTTTTTTTCTTTCTTCCTTTCCTTCCTTCCTTCCTTCCTTCCTTCCTTCCTTCCTTCCTTCCTTCCTTCCTTCCTTCCTTCCTTCCTTTCTCTCTCTTTCTTTCTTTCTTTCTTTCTAGAAAGTGAGCAGGGGAGGAGCGGAGAGAAACAGAAAGACAGAGAGAGAGAGAGAGAGAGAGAGAGAGAGAGAGAGAGAGAATCACAAGCAGGCTCCACACTGCCAATTCAGGTCCAACATGGGGTTTAAACTCACAAACCATGAGATCATGACCTGCGCTGAGGTCAGTCACTTAAGTAATCGAGGCACCCAGGTGCTCCATTATAACATTTTTAAAAAGCTTATTTGCTATTTTACTTTCTCTAGGAGAGGGAGAGGACTTCCACAGAGGAATGGCAGGGGTTATTATATGACTAAAGTCTTGATTCGAACAATTCCTTTCTAGTCATTAGAGTTCAGCTGTAAAGTATTAGATGTGAACATGGGGCTTTGGTTTATGATTCAAGAGTTTAGGGGTGCCTGGGTGGCTCAGTCAGTTGAGCATCCGACTTTGGCTCAGGTCATGATCTCATGGTTCGTGGGTTTGAGCCCCTCATCGGGCTCTGTGCTGACAGCTTGGAGCCTGGAGCCTGCTTCCGATTCTGTGACCCTCTCTCTCTCTCTGCCCCTCCCCCACTCATGCTCTAGCTCTGCCTCTCTCTCAAAAACAAATAAACATTAAAAAAAAGAGTTTAGAAATAATCTGCAGCTGTCCTCAGCAGACTGATCCCATGACTTTGCCATCTGGGTTTAGCTTGTTTTCCATGAACTTTCACCAAGTATAAATACAACATCAAAGACTCTAGAGATTAGTATAGATGTAGTCTGTTATATTATCCAATGATGATAAATCTTTGCAAGTCCGGAACTACAGTCAGAGCCTTCCCTGGAGACTGGAAGGGTCATGGGGTTAGTTCTCAGTGGCCTCACAGGACCAACAGGTGGGATAGTAGTAAGTCAGGCAAGCACTTAGTGTTGTGCTGGGTGGTTTTACATACAGTATGTCATGTAATTCTGGTGATTCTTTGAGATGTGTCCAAGGGAGCACAGCTCAAATGGGCAGAACACAAATTTGAGCTATTGTATGTCTGACTCCAAAGCCCACAGCCCTCAGGAAGTGCAATCAATACTGAGTCAGTAGATATTTGTTAAGCATCAACTTTGTGGACATGTAGGGAACCTAGCACAAAAGTCCCTGCCCTCACAGTGCTTCCATTTTAGGGAAGAGGAATAACTGTGGTCCTGGAAGGGATCAAGTCAACATTTTCATTTTATACATGGGGAAACCAATGCCCAGAGTTGCTAAATGGTTTCTATACTGTCACAGAGTACATGGCAATGATGTCCTGACATCTCTCAATCAAAAAAGATATTAAAAACAAAAGGAGGGGTGCCTGGGTGGCTCAGTCAGTTAAGCATCTGGCTGACTTTCTTAACACATAGAACAGACAGAGTGGAGGACAAAATGAGGAAACGGAAATTTATCCCAAATGAAAGAACAGGACAAGGTCACAGTCAGAGATCTAGGCTAAACATATATAAGTAACATGCCTGTCAGAATTAAAAGCAATGATCATAAGGATACTCACTGGACTTGATGAAAAGGTGGAAGGCATGAGTGAGACCCTTAACACAGAGGTAAGGAATAACCTAGTGGAGATAAAAGGCATAATAAATGAAATGAGAAACATACTTGATGGAATGAACAGCAGGATGGAAGAAACAGGAACAAATTAGCAAGCTGGAAAACAGTAATGGAGAGTAATCAAGACGAACAAAAAAGAGAGAGAAGAATCATGCAAAATGAGAATAACTTAGGGAACTCACTAACTCCATCAAATATAATAATATTTGTATTATAGGAGTCCCAGAAGAAGAGAGAGAAGGGGAAGAAGAAAATTTATTTGAGGAAATAATAGCTGAAAATTTCCCTAATTTAGGGAAGGAAACAGATATTGAGATCCAGGAGGCACAGAAAACCCCCGACAGAATCAACGAAAGCAGACTGATACCAACACATAATTGCAATTATATTTGCAAAATGTAGTGATAAAGAAAAAAAGGTTAAAGCAACAAGACAAAAGAAGTCATTAACTTACAAGGGAAAACACATAAGGCTAGCAGGAGATTTTTCAATAGAAACTTTGCAAGCCAGAAGGGAGTGGCATGATACATTCAAATTACTGAATGAATGGGAAAAGTCTAAAGAATACTCTATCCAGCAAAGCTATCATACAGAGTAGAAGGAGAGAGAAAGTTTCCCAGACAAACAAAATCTAAAAGGAGTTTGTAACCAGCAAGGCTCTATCCAGCAAGGCTATCATGCAGAGTAGACAGAGAGATAAACAGTTTCCCAGACAAACAAAACCTAAAAGGAGTTTTTAACCACTAAACCAACTCAGCAAGAAGTATTAAGGGGAAATATGAGGGGAAAGGAAAGACCAAAAATGATAGTATAAGTAGGAAGACAAAATCAGTAAAAATAAATATTTCTGTAAAAATTCAGTTAAATAACTAACAAAAAGAATATAAAATATAATATATATTATTTTTATATAATATATATTTATATAATATATAATAATATAAACCTAAAATGTGGAAAGTAGAGGAGAAAAGAATGGTTTCAAACTTAAATGACCAATAACTTAATATATACTGCTATAGGAAGAAGAGGTTATATACAAACCTAATGGTAACCACATTTCAAAAAACATTAATAAATATGTAAAGAATAAAGAGAAAGAAATCTAAATATATCACTAAAGAAAATCAGCACAATATGATAGCAAGACAAGAAAAGATGAAACTCTCAGAAACAACCACAAACAAGTAAGAAAGTGGCAATAAATATTTATCTATAAATAATTACTTTGACTGTAAATGGACTAAATGCTCCAATCAAAAGACATATGGTGATGGAGTGAATTAAAAAACAAACAAACAAAAAACAAAAAACAAGACCCAACAAGAGACCTATTTTAGACCTAAAGACATCTGCAGATTGAAAGTGAGAGGATGGAGAAATATCTATCTATCATGTAAATGAATGTCAGGAGAAAGCCAGGGGAACAATACTCATAGCAAACAAAATAGACTTTACTTTCTAAATTAAAAAAAAAATGTTGTGGTGACTTGGGTGGTTCAGCTCAGGTCATGATCTCACAGTTCATGAGTTTGAGCCCCGTGTTGGGCTCTGTGCTGACAGCTCAAAGCCTGGAGCCTGCTTTGGATTCTGTGTCTCCCACTCTCTCTGCCCTTCCTCTGCTTGGACTCTGTCTCTCTTTCTCAAAATTAAATAAACATTAAACATTTTTTAAAAAGAAAGAAAATTCTCAAATAACCTAATGTTGCACCTAAAGACATTAGAAAAAGAACAACAAACAAAACCTAAAACCAGCAGGAGGAAGGAAATCATAAAGATTAGAGAAGAAATGATACAGAAACTGCAAAAACAATAGAACAGATCAACGAAACCAAAAGCTGGTTCTTCAATAAATAAAACTGATAAACCTGTAGCTAGATTTAGAAAGAAAGAAAGAAAGAAACAGAGAGAGAGAAAGGACTAAAATAAAAGCACAAATTAGAGAGGAAAAATAACTACCAACACCACAGAAAGACAATTATAAGAGAATATTATGAAAACTATATGCCACCAAATTGGACAACCTAGAGGAAATCGATAAATTCCTAGAAACATATAAACTACCAAAACTGAAACAGGAGAAAATAGAAAATTTGATCAGACCAGTAACCAACAAAAAATTGAGTCAGTAATCAAAATCTCCCAACAAACAAAAGTCCAGGATCAGATGGCTTCACAGACAAATTCTGCCAAACATTTAAAGAAGAGTTAATACCTATTCTTTTTTTTTTAAATGTTTATTTATCTTTGAGAGAGAGAGAGAGAGAGAGAGAGAGAGAGAGAAAGAGCACACACAAGTGAGTGAGGGAGGGGCAGAGAGAGAGGGAGACACAGAATCCAAAGCTGGCTCCAAGCTGTGAGCTGTCAGTATGGAGCCCAACACGGGTCATGCGAGGTTATGACCTGAGCCAAAGTCAGATACTTAACTGACTGAGCCACCCAGGCACACCCAGTTAATACCTATTCTTAAATGATTCTGAAAAATAGAAAGAGAAGAAAAATTTCCAAATCCATTCCAAGAGGCCAGCATTATCCTGATACCAAAACCAGATAAAGACACCACTGAAAAAGAGAACTATAGGCCAATATCCTAGATGAACACAGATACAAAATTTCTCAGTAAAATACTAGCAAACTGAATTCAACAATGCATTAAAAAAATCATTCACCATTATCAAGTGGGATTTATTCCTGGGTTGCAAAAGTGGTTCCACATTCTGAAATCAATCAGTGTGAAGCATCACATCAATAAGAGAAAGCATAAGAACCATATGATCATTTCAATAAATGCAGAAAATACATCTGACAAAGTTCAACATTTGTTTATGATAAAAATCCTCAACAAAAAAGGTCTAGAGGGAATATACCTCAACATAATAAAGGCCATCTACGAAAAATCCACAAGTAACATCATATTTAATGGGGAAAAACTGGGAGGTTTTCCCCTAAGGTCAGGAACAAGACAAGGATGTCCACTCTCATCACTTTTATTCAACATAGTACTGGAAGTCCTAGCCACAGCAATCAAACAAGGAAAAGAAATCAAAGGCATCCAAATTGGTCAGGAAGAAGTAAAACTTTCACTATTTGCAGATGACATGATAATATATACAAAAAAAGAAAACAACTCTAAAGACTCCACCAAAAACTATAGGAATTGATCAACAAATTTAGCAAAATCGTAGTATACAAAATCAACATATCGAAATCTGTTGCATTTCTATGCACCAATAGGCAAGCAACAGAAAGAGAAATTAAGGTAAGAATCACATTTATAATTGCATCAAAAATAAATAATAAGATACTCAACAATAAATCTAACCAAAGGAGTGAAAGACCTATGCTCTGAAAACTATAAGACACTGATGAAAAACACTGAAGATTGCACAAACAAATGGAAAGACATTCCATGCTCATGGACTGGAAGAACAAATATTTTTAAATATCTATCTTAACCAAAAACATATGCACATTTAGTGCAATCTCCACCAAAATACCAACAGAGCTTTTCACTGAAATGGAGCACACGATCCTAAAATTTGTATGGAACCACAAAAGACCCTGAATAAGCAACATAATCTTGAAAAATAAAAGCAAAGCTGGAGGCATCACAGTTCTGGACTTCCAGGTATATTATAAAGCTGTAGTAATCAACCAGTATGATACTGACACAAAAATCAATAGAACAGAATAGAAAATCCAGAAATAAACCCACAATTATATGCTAATTAATTTTGGACATTGCAGGAAAGAATATTCAATGGGAAAAAGGAAGTATCTTTAATAAATGGTATTGAGAAAACTAGACAACAACATGCAAAAGAATGAAGCTGAACTATTCTCTAACATGCTACACAAAAATAAATTCAAAATGGAATGAAGACCTAAATGTGATAACTGAAACCATGAACATCCTAGAAGAGAACATGGGCAGTAACTTTTTAGATGTTGACCATAGCAGCTTCTTTCTAGGTATGTTTCCTGAGGCAAGGGAAACAGAAACAAAAGTAAACTACCAGGACTACATCAAAATAATAAGCTTCTGCACAGCAGAGGAAACAACCAATAATTCTAATAGATAACTTACTGAATAAGAGAAGATCTTTGCAAATGACCTATCTGATAAGGGGCTTGTATCCAAAGTATTTAAAGAACTTATATAACTCAACACCCATAAAACAAATGATCCAATTAAAAAATGGGCAAAAGACATGAACAGATATTTCTCCAAAGAAGAATACAGATTGTCAAAGACATGTTAAAAGATGCTCATCATCACTTATCATGAGGGAAATGGAAATCTAAACTACAATGAGAAATGACCTCACACGTATCAGAATGGCTAAAACTAACAACATAACAAACGACAAGTGTTGGCGAGGATTTGGAGAAGGAACACTTGTGCACTATTGGTGGGAGTGTAAACTGGCGCAATCACTATGGAAAACAGTATGGGAGTTCCTCAAAAACTTAAAAATAGAACTACCTTATGAGTCAGCAATTGCACTACTGGATATTTACCCAAAGAATACAAATACACTAAGTCAAAGAGATACATGTACCCCTATGTTTATAGCAGCATTATTTATAATAGCCAAGATATGGAAGCAGCCCAAGTGCCCATCGATTGATGAATGAACATAAAAGATGTGGTGTATATATATATATAAGGGAATATTATTAAGCCATAAAAAGGAATGAAATTTTGCCATTTGCAATGACATGAATGGAGCTAGAGAGTATAATGCTAAGCAAAAAAACAAACAAACAAAACAAAACAAAAACAAATACCATGATTTCATTCATATGTAGAATTTAAGAAATAATACAAATGAGCAAAAAGGATGAAATATGAGAGAGAGAAAGCAAGAAATAGACTCTTAGTTATAGAGAAAAATCTGATGATTACCAGAGTGGAGCATGGTGGGGGAATGGGCTAAATCGGTAATGGTGACTAAAGAGTGTGCTTGTTGTGATGACTACAGGGTGATATATGGAATTGTTGAATTACTATATTGTACACCCAAAACAAATATAATGTTGTATGTGAACTAAGAGGAATTAAAATAAAAACTGAAAAAAATAAAATCAAATCTAAACATCATGGTGGTCTGGGGCACCTGGGTGGCTCAGTCAGTTAAGTGTTTGACTCCGGCCAGGTCATGATCTTGTGGTTCATGAGTTTGAGCCCCGCGTCAGGCTCTGTGCTGACAGCTCAGAGCCTGGAGCCTGCTTTGGATTCTATGTCTCCCTCTCTCTCTGCCCTGCCCCCACTCATGCTTTGACTCTCTCAAAAAATGAATAAACATTAAAAAAAAATTAAACATCATGGTGATCTGACTTTGCCTGTCCTGTTCATTGTGGTATCTCCAGTATTGAGAACATTACTCAATACATAGTCGGTGCTCAACATAATGCTTGTTGAATAAAGAACATGAACATGCTGGATATCAGAAACTCTCCAACATGTCAATGTAGGGGAATGTCAGTTAGCAAGTCATGCTCTTGAATTACTGACTTGGGGCATTCTCCTTTTGCTTTATTCCCAGTCAGGTGTCTTAGTTCTTTCCATCTCTGTAGCCTCTCCTTGATCAATCACTTTTTGTTCAACATGCTGCCCTGCACAATCAAAAGTTTACAAAGGCATATAAAAATCAATCCAGGCTTTGGGGCCAAGAAGTTCATTATTCTCCTCCATCTATATTTATAAGCAGATATTGAAGACATCCTAAATCAGGAGTCTATGCTCCTTTGGCTCCTATCACATTAACTTTGCATAACCATCTACGCTTATTAAAAGAACCCCTGGTCTGTTTTGGTTTGACAGTGACCTTCAAGTGCCTGATTTAATAAGCTAGGGAATTAGAATAGATCGTATTGGCTTGTTCAATCATTTATATTACAAAGAGCTGCCAGGAGAAGCTAGAACAACATAAAAACACAGGAAGAAACAAACAGCTTTCAGCGAGATGAAGAAGGAAAGTCGAAGGAAAAGAGCTCATGTTTAGAGGTGTTCACATGTCTTTCAAGATCATTGTCCCCCAATTAACAATACATCGTCAAAGCAAACATCAAATGAGTATTAGCTTATGAAGCAGGTGACACTTCAAAATGTGACATCGGAGTTACACTTCTATTAACAGTTAGTTTAAATAAACAAGCACTGTTCAACAGAAAAGAGTATATGTAGCAGTTTTATTCCCTCTAGCAGCCCATCTAGGGGCTCTATGGATTGAGGATGAGGATGCTATTTCCAGAAATGTTTGGCCTCTATAAGAAATGAAAGGGTACTGAATGTGGAGATTTTCCCGTTTATTTGCAGCCTCTTCTCATACACAGAGCCTAGAAGAGGACCTGGCATATAGTAGGGGCTCAATAACACTTCATTTAGAGATAAAAGGCATAATTCCTTGCATTTTTTCTGGGAGAAAAGAGTCTCACTTACGACATCGCTTGCAAACCAGTGTAGCTCATCTTTTACTTACATGATGATCAGTAAGAGGCACTATGACTCTGAGCTGTTTTTTTACATCTTATTGCTTCCCCAGAATAAGAGAATCTGCTACTTCTGGATATGTTTTGTGTTAAGAAGTGAATGGTGTGTGGTAAGTAAAAGATCAGGATTTGTAGTCAGATGCTTTCTTTTCCTGATATATAAAACGGAGCTATTAATGCTAATTATTTATAGCAATTTATTCCTTGAGGGATTCTGTAGGTTGTGCTTGTCAAAAGGACCCCTGCAATGCTTGAGACAGAGTTCACACTCAACAAAATACTTGTTACTTTCTCTCCCATTTTAGGGATGAGAAAACTCTGGTTCAAAAGGATTAAATGGTGTTCCCCAGGATCACCCCCCCTGGGATTTCAGTAAATAGGGTTCAGAGGTCCCCGACAACAGACACTGCCATCTCTCTGTCCACTCGAAGGCTTCCTGTGCAGGGGGATGAACTTCAGGTATAAATGTCACATATTTTCATTCCGGCTTCCTGAGCACACACACGCCAGCTCACTGGGATCCCAAATCCCCACTTCTGAAGTAGTGAACTATCTGTTGTTGACTCTGAAAAGAGTGAATTTACAGAAGTTCTCAACTTTGGGGAATTTTTCCTACTTCATAGTAGAGACACTTGCCTGGGGTCATGATAAATGTAAAATACTGGCAGGGACAGGTTCTCTAAGTTTTCTATTTAAAACATGTTTGTTTGATATAAGTTGATGTTCTTGAGACAAATGTGTCAAAAATGTGAGATAATATAAAGGGTGTTGAAGTAGAAATGCTAATTAAACCAGTGTGAATGTAAATTATGTTTTAGAACATCACACATGAGGAGAATTCTTATACACACTCCCCTACTTGCTCTTCGCACTGTATAAGCCGCATTACCTAACGAGCCAATGTGACTTTTTTTCCCCCCAACCAAACTTTTTGACCAAGATGGAAGCCTCAGGTGGTCTGTCTGTTGACCTTCAATTCCAGGATTTTAATTACTATTCCTTCCCTCCTCTGCTATGCGCAAACCACGGACACCTTGTAATTTTTTAAATCTGCAAACCAGTGGCTCTCGATCATGACCTTGCATTACAATCACATGGCAAAACTGTAAGACTTGCAGATAACTAGGCCTCACCTGCAGAGATTCGTATTTCAGCAGTCTGAGGCAGAGAGCCCAGACATCCTATTTGTAAAAATTTTCTCGATGATTCTAATGTGGAAATGGGTTTGAGAATTGCTACATTAATTATTCTGTCTTTTTTTATGTTTTTATTTATTATTGTGACAGAGAGAAACAGAGCATGAGTGGGGGAGGGGCAGAGAGCGAGGGAGACACAGAATCGGAAGCAGGCTCCAGGCTCTGAGCCCTCAGCACAGAGCCCCATGCGGGGCTCGAACCCACAAACCGCGAGATCATGACCTGAGCCTAAGTCGGACGGTCAACCAACTGAGCCACCCAGGCGCCCCCAAATTCTGCCTTTGAACCAGTGCACAATTTAAAATTATTTTCTTTCCTTTTGTCACTATGCAGTTCCTAGCCAGTCTTCAAAAGTAAAAAGGTACCAGCTCCAAGAAGCATGGAGTAATGTTGGTCTTCTTCTTTAGTATTAAAAAATCACTTTATGGTCCATCCTAATCCTCAATAGATCCCACTGTACTGCAAATTCCTTCAAGGTGGAGACATGGGGTGGAGGTTATAGAATGGGTCCAATAATTAGGGCCTAGCCACACACAGACTATATATACGCCATATAGTATTCATAGAGTACTATGAGCAGCAAGAATCCTATAAACACATGCAACATTGTGGATGAAGGTGAAGATAATTTTGAGCAATAACAAAAGAGTACATATTATATGTTGCACATTTACATAGAGAACCAAAACCAAAAAATTGCATCCCTGCTACTAGAAATCAGGAGAGTGGTTATCACAGAGGGAGGGTATAGTAACAGGAAGGGAGCACGAGGGTGGCTTATGGGATCCTGTTTATGTCCTTGATCTGGTCAGTGGTTACACGAGTCTCTGCTTTGTAAAAACTCTCCAAGATGTAAACTTAGGGTGTGTATGCTTTTCTGTATAGATGTTATTCATCAACAAAAAAAGTTAAAAAAAATACTTTTGTATAAACAATATAGCATATACTTGTATATAACATAATTTTGGTCTCAATCTCTGAAACGCTAAATTAACATTGGAAAGAATCTACCTTCCAGATGTGGCTCTTCAGACAAGGTCACTGGATTAAATGGAAGTATTGATCTGGATTTCCTGATTCAAAAATTATTATGACACACACACACACACACACACACACACACACACATACATACACAGGGATGGGGGGCTGGGTATTGGGGATCCTGGATGGAGTTAGGACATTCTCTGTGCCATTCTGGAACCTTTCTATGAGTTTGAAAATATTTCAAAATGAATAATGTAACATGTAAAAAGAGGGGCGCCCGGGTGGCTCAATCACTTAAGCGTCCAACCTCAGCTCAGGTCATGATCTCGCAGTTCATGAGTTTGAGCCGCGCGCTGGGCGCTGTGCAGACAGCTCAGAGCCTGGAGCCTGCTTTGAAGTCTGTGTCTCCAGCTCTCTCTCTGCCCTTCCCACTCATGCTCTGTCTCTCTCTCGCGCAAAAAGAAATAAACATTAAAGAATGTAAAAAGAGAATTCTGTTGCACGTGCTTCAAGACCTTTCATGCAAAACGTTTATCACGGTGCATAAAAGGGCCACGAGCAGGAGCCTCACCAAGCGTGTAAGAACAGCGTGTGCCCATCTACCTTGTGCTTGAACCACGTGCTGTTAGATGTTCACACATTTGGCAGAAATGGATTTGCCACTTGCTTTTGTAACATAGCACCCAACACACCATGGGAATCATCTGCCATTTACCCAAATCCTTCTTGTTGAATGGAAACACTGGATGAGGAGAAACCACTTACCCTCTCGGAGCCTTCCCTTCTCATGTAGGACAGAGGACTGCATTTACTGACATTCTCAGTTTTAAACTGCCATCTGGCTAATTATTAAAAGGGTCCCCTTTTCTCTCTCAGGGTTGTCTTGATTTGGAAGTTAAATTATATGGTCTTGCTGTTCCCCAGGAATCTTCCATTGTTAGATCTCTAGACATCTATGCATCTGCAGATGTGAGCCTGGATTCCCTGGACCAGGCCAGGCAAAAGCCTCTTTATGGGTTTGCAGCCTTGCAGCATGTGTAATTGACAGGATGTCGGAGTAAGAAGCTTTTGAAAATGTCAAAAAGAGTCCCTTTTTAACAGAAGGGAATTCATTAATTGCCTCATTGGTAATTACTACATGATTCTAATACTTCTCTCCTTGGGTGATGGCTATGGAGAGGGGTAGACAACCATGCAGCTAAAATATTCTCACTTTAAATGTCTCTAGGTTTTTCCTATTTATAACAAAAGGTTCTTATTTTCTGGTATATACAACTATAATGCTTTATGTTATAAATGGCCTATGTTTAAGAGTAATTCTTAATTTAGTTAGCAGATACGAATTGATTATCTTCTCTGAGCCAAGAATTGAAAATGCTCCAGACAGATCGGTGAGCCCAGTGGGAAATAAGGAGATTATCTTTAGCTCTTCTGCACCCCGTGCTCCTCTGGAGTCCTATAGAGCTCCGATTTTCTTAAACTCCTATTCCTCAGTCCATCATCATGGCCTATCTTGTCTTCTATCTTGCCTAGAATTCAACGTTAGGCAATTCAACCATCCTCTCCCTGGACTTACTTATCAGCCCCTTCATCTTCCACCATCCTCCTCAATGCCACTCAGTAAATTTTACCACCCATTACCTTCTGAATACCTACAATCTCAAGTAATAAAGATAATATTATTACAACTTCTAGTTCTATCACAGTTGGGTACTACACGATCTCAGCTAAACTTAGGAGACTTTTCAGCATCCTCCTTATTAAATTGTATTTTGTTTCTTATTTTCTGCTCTCAAACCACCAATCCTCAAAGAAACAAACACACACACACTCCAGAATCCAAGGCCTTTTGCTTTATTGAGCAGACGGAGATAATTAATTTCCAATTTCCTTTTCACCTCAAAGTCTCTCTGTGTCATTATTCATACTTTCCACTTCCCTCCTGCACTGAAGGAAAAGAATCTTTCCTCTTCCCCAAGTTTCTTTGACACCAACTCTCTTCTGTATGATTCTTTCTTAACTACTTCCCTCTGACCCCAAGTGCTCTAGGTTGAGTCTTCAAAACGAGGCCAAAGTTATTCTGAGGTCCCCCAAGTCCATCTATTCCCAAAGTCAATAACATTGCTAAGTTCACTTTCACCATCACCAGGGAAATTTAGAAATTGAACATCTTATTGAAATGATCTCTTCTCTTAGCTTCTACTCAAAGAGTCTTCATTTTCTGTCTTTTTTCTAGATTTCTATTCCGTCTCTTTTATTCCTGTTTTCTGAAAACACACACCCTCCCCAGCTTATGTCCCTGTCTGCTCCTCTACCAACATGATCTCTTCCGCTATCCTCTAAGATCTCTAACAACCTTTTATACAAGAAGGCCATACTGTGAGTCAACAAGGAACACCATACAAACTCCATGAAGCAACACAACCTCAAGACTTGAACACAACTGAGTACTGATGGCAGATACCACAACGATGGAGTGGCACTCTTTGATCCAGACATCTGGCCCCTGCTGGAAGTCCCAGGAGGCAATGCTACAATCAGTGACCACCGCCACCCACGGTACCAGTAGGAGCTAACATGGGATGGGAATGTGGGCCGGCAGAACAGCCTCCTCCACTGAACTCAGGGGATCTCAGGGATCTTTTAACAATGCGCCACTCAAAGACTGGGATCACGCAAAACAGAGTCTGTGTCAGTCTCACTAAGTGGACATTTGAGAAGAGATGGTCAGGTTCACCAGACTTGCTCTTATGCAGTATATCATTGCTGCTCTCTGCTGGTCAAAAGCATTCTTTTCATTTAAGATTAACAGAGATGTGGAACGCGTGCTTTCAAAATGATATGGACTGGCGCTAGACAACTGCAGTTGCTAAAATGACTTCATAGGTTTCAGTATGTATTTTATGCAGAGAAACTAATTTCAGTGAGGATCTATGGGACCCCTACAGCAAACATGTCCTATTAATCACCATTTTACTTTTTAATGTGGTAGATCAAGATATATACCCTCTTGACAAATTTTTACATGCACAGTACAGTACTGGTAACTATAGGTACAGTATTACGGCAGAACTCTAGTACTTACTCATCTGTATAATTGGAATTTTTGCTCTTGAATAGCAACTCTTCACTTCCCTTCCTCCCTGTCCCTGGTAACTACCACTTTATTGTGTTCGTGCGTTTGATTCTTTTAGATACCCCATACAAGTGGAACCATATTACATTTGTCCTTCTGTGACTGGCTAATCTCACTGATTAATCCCCATTTTTGTAAATCTTTAATTAATAGAGCATATGGGCTGCATCATGTACTTCAGCAAGCATTAAACCTGTTAACTGCTTTTTTGTACCAAACTTTCTATTAGCCATCATGTTTGCATTTTTATGGGTAAATCGGCAAGTTCTACTAGGGTTGATGACCTTGATACATTGCAAATCCTAAAATGTTTTCTGAATGCTGAAAGGCTGGTTAAATTTAGTTACACATATATATATAATATATGTATATATTATATATAATCTATCTATCTATCTATATTTGTGCAACTTATTCTATTGAAAATTTATTCTTAAAAGTATGTCAGTGGTAGTTTTTGATTATCCAGAATATTTACATACTATGAGCACTCCAAGAACTGCCCCATTAGGACAAACACAAACTAAAAAGCCTAACACAGGGGTGTCTGGATGGCTTACTTGATTAAGCATCTAACTCTTGGTTCCAGTTCAGATCATGATATCATGGTTCGTGAGTTCAAGACCCGAATCGGGCTCTGAGCTGAGCTTGGAGCCTGCTTGGGATTCTCAATCTCTCCCTCTCTCTCTTTGCCCCTCTCCTGCGCGCTCTCTCTCTCTCTCTCTCTTTCTCTCAAACTAAATAAATAAACTTAAAGAAAAAATGCCTAACACAATAGGTTTGACTCAGGGCTCAAACACTTATTAACCACATTACCTTGGGGCAGTTATTGAGTATCATTTTTTTTTGTAAAGTTTGTTTGTTTGTTTGTTTATAAGAGAGAGAGAGGGCATGTGCACACACATACAAGTGGAGGAAGGGCAGAGAGTGAGGGAGAGTGAGACTCCCAAGACCCTATACAGGGCTTGATCGCATGGAACGTGAGATCATTACCTGAGCTGAAACCAAGAGTTGGACACTTAACTAACTGAGCCAACCAGATGTCCATGAATATCTTTGAGCTCTACTTTCATCTTCTGTCAAATGGAGGAAAAATATTACCCCCATTTATAATAATATCCCCTCATTTATAATATTATGATATTATAAATTTTAATTGAAATATCCATATTACATGCTTAACAGTCCTTGACCCAACATAAATGGTCAGTAAATCTTAATTGCTACCATTAGTATTATAATCCACAGAATTTATTACATTTTCCAAAGCAAAGTTATTTGCTTTAAAACACACTCTGTAGATACCTGGAAAAAGCTGTTTTTAGAACACAACGTTTGTTCCGACACTCACTGAGTCCTTTAAAGTAATGCCTTAAATTTTCTGAGCCACAAAAATGTTTTCAAAAGCTTGCCATGCCCTAAGGTTTCAATGTATCTCTGTTTTAATTTTATTTACCACTATTTAATGGCCTATGGTGCAAAGTGTTTTGTTTTCTGACCTTCTGTTCTCCACCTAATGACTTCCCTGAGGAACAAACAGCCACTGAAGAAAGCTAGTAATCTTTTGGGAAAATTAGCAAAGAATAATTTTTAGAAGGAACAATGAAAGCAGCAAAGTACCCAGACCCGACAATGCATTCTTCTTTTTAAATATTACCACACTGAAATGTGATTTGACTCTTGTTCTATTGTTTATTAGTTCAGTAAATAAGGATTAGGTTGCCACTGGGTTTTTAGGCTAGAAGTTACAGTATGCTGAATCTTGAGGAAACTATCCAATTGTTAGAGATGTGTTCTGACCAGAATGTTCTAGATGTTTCCCTTCCTCTTGTCCATTTTTTCCTTAGAAAACATCTTAAAAGCCCACTTTTAATTACAATTCTTCTATCATAAAGTTCAGAGACCTATGTATGTAAGTGACATGCTGGGGTAGTCATCTTCCAATCCAAGCCAAATAATCAAGTTCTGTATTTATGCTGTTGCTGGAGAGTCCCAGCAAGATAAATTCTGTAGAGAAAACAGGGTGGAGTCATACTCCTGAGTCCTGATGCCACTCGGAGATAAAAATTTATTCAAGCCAAATTATTAATTTGCCAAAATGTGTCTTCAATGACCACTGTCTCTTCTCCTTGAGAACTTTTTCCATTTGTTTATGGCTCCCTTCTTCCTCCAACAAGACTTTTGCTACCTTCTTACTACTACTGATATTCTACAATATCAGTATTGTATCACAAACTTAGCTATGTTTGTATTCTGCCCAATCTTCTTCCTTGGCTTGCTCCCTGTGAACTTCTAACCCATTCTCATAACTGGCCTCTGTATTCCATCCCTTTGATCGCTCCTACTTAACGAATGAATACAGTGAGTTAAGGTCTCTTTTCTGTCCCTCGTCTTGATGAAATATTTCAACAATAAGGATCAGTGTAGAACATGGTAAAAGATTAATGTTCATGGTTAGTTTTCAAGGGCAGGAGACCTCAGGGTCCTTCTGGAATTCTGGTACCTGACTACTCACTGGTACACTGGAAGAGCTGCCCATCACAGAGCAAATCACTGCATCTTCCTAAAGAAAAGGTAACTCTTTCAGCCAAAAGAGAACAGCAGTGAGTGGCATCCCCAGAGATGTAACTAGCCCTGGGTACTTAAATCCCTGTACGTGGCAACTCCCAACTGTCAACAGATAGTTCTTCACACCTTTCTAATCAGGAGAGCCAGAAGGATTCTTTCTCTTCACCCCTCTTCCATTGTTTCTTTCTCTTATTTCTTTTTTATGCATTACTTTAAATTTTGAAGATACTGTAGGGGGAAAAACAAACTTCTTTTGAGCCTGCAATTTTATAAAGTGAAAAAAACATTTTCACTTCTTGTAATCCCTATTAGAATTTTGTTTTCAGAAAAATGTCTTAGATCTGTCTCTGTGTCACTTAAAGCAATGTTTTAATTGTCAGAGCCTCTGTTCAATGGGTACAGTGATTCTTAATGCAGGCTTTATTCTTTCATTGGGACAGAGGAACTTGATACAGGATATTTATGGTTGGATTACTGATGTGACATAGTCATAAAAATAGCAGTGGAAAACTCAGTGATAGGAAAACTTTCCATAGTAATGGAAAACTTTGGATGTTAAGATGTACGTTTAGAAATAATGTCTCGTGAAAACGGTATCTTCCTGAAATGAGTATTTTCTCCTCTATCCTACCTCCTTTTTGAACTTTGAAGCCTCTTTGAGTGTAACAGAAACTTTGAAACAGAAACTTTGATGACTGTATTTCCCAGTATGTTCCTTGCATTCCTGAGGACAGAGTTAGAATGAATGTGCTCAGTCATACTATCTCCATGACTTTGCTGGTGGTGTTTCTGCCACGTGGAATTCCCTTTTTTATTTCCAATTTCCTCTGACTGCTGCTTCCTACAGATCCCATTCAAATTGCTAAACATTATTACTTCCTTGAAACATAGTTCAAATGACCAATTTCCCATCTAGTTTCCCATCTTATTTTTTTAATTGTACTTCTATATTGCTTTGAATAAAAAAACATACATTCCTGCATTTTCCAAACACAAATATGTTTTTCAGTGCTGTGGTCTTTCTGTCTAGAGTGGATCCTCACTTTTATTACTGCTGGGAATTACATACTAATACTAATACTAATACTAAAACCTCAAATTCTGAAGACGTTCTCAGTGACAACCTGGTCAGAGGTAAGGCATCTCCTTTTGTTTTCTCATATTTGTCTCCCATCTCTGGGGCAGAAAAATGGCCTTCTAAAGATATTGAAGTCCTTGGGGTGCCTCAAGTAAGCATCCAACTTTGGCACAGGTCATGATCATGGCTCATGGGTTCGAGCCCCTCATCAGACTCTCTGATGACAGCTCAGAACCTGGAGCCTGCTTTGGATTCTGTGTCTCCCTCTCTCTCTGTCCCTCCCTAATTCATGCTCTGGCTCTCTCTCCCTCTCAAAAATAAACATTTAAAACAACAAAGATGTACAAGTCCTAATTCTCAGCACCTGTACATGTTACTTTATATGGCAAAAGGGACTGCACATTGATAGTTAATTATGTTGACATGAGGAGATTATCTTGGATTATCTGGGTGGATCCAATGAATCCACAAGGGTCATAAGGAAGGCAGAGAAGTGGGTGTCCCAGTGATGCAGCATGAGAAAGACTTGACCTACCATTGCTGATTCTGAAGATGGAAGGGGCCATGAGTCAAGGAGTGTGGGAAGCCTCAAGAAGATGAAAAAGGCAAAAAACAAAAGCAAAAACAAAACAGATTCTCTGCTACAGCTCTAGAAAGGAATGCAGCCCTTCGAAATGTTGATATTAACTCAGTGAAATTCATTTTCAATTTCTGACTTCCAGAACTCTAAGATAATAAAGTCATATTGTTGGAAGCTACTAAGTTGTAGTGTTTGCTACAGCAGCTACAGGAAACTAATGTACGTACTCCTTCTGTTACACACTAGGTGTTTTCTTTTCTTTCTTCTTTTTAATTTTTTAACACTAGGTATATTTTGACATGTGTTTGCATTTTGCATTTATTTTAGGTTTTGCTTCAAATAACGTACCCCACAACACACCAAGATTTTGATTTTTTTAAAAGGATCGTCCCTAGAACAATAATTAGGAAACTGAAAACTGCAGCATGAACTGGCATAACTCTGTATTAGTTTGCTAGGGTACCGTAAGGAAATGTCACAGGCTGAGCGACTTAAATAATAGGAATTTATTTTATCACAGTTCTAGATGCTGGGATCTCAGGATCAAGCTATCAGCAAGTTTCATTTCTGCTGAGGCCTCTCTCTGGTTTGTAGATAGACACCTTTTGGCCATAGCCTCACGTGGTCTTTCCTCTGTGCATGCACAGCCTTGGTGTCCTTGTGTGCCCCAATATCTTCTTCTTATAAGAATGCTAGTCAAACTGCAATAGGGCCCACTCTAAGAGCTGCATTTTAACTTAATCATTCCTTTAAAGCTCTTATCTCCAAATACAATCACATTCTTAGTTTTTGGGGTTTAGTGTTTTGACATTTGAATTTTGAGGAATGGGCACAATTCAGCCTGTAACAAACTCATTATTTGTTTCAAATGCTTGATTTGTGCTTTGAAGAGAAGAAAAAGAGAAGAAAAAAATGGTGTAAAAGGAAAAGTAAACAAAAGTAACCAATAATTTGAGTTTTATACCAGTACCAGTCAGAAGTACTTTAGGGAAAATGACAAGAAAGTCAACAATTTTTGGAGCACCTACCATGTAAAACTTCCCATTAGAAAAACTGTGAATTAGGATGCACTGCCCAGATGCCCCTTCAATGAAGGACTTTTGAGGCAGCTGACAAACCTGTCAGCAGACTGTATACTCTGCTACCGCTTCCTTCAGGGATGGTCTCAGGGGCAGATAGCTCCCCTGCCCATGTTCATGTCTCTCCCAGGGTGACCCACATTCAGTGACATATTAGCTTTCCATCTTGCCTCACTTCAGAACATCCTATTGGCAGCACTCCCCAGGAGATCTGGTTTAGCTTCCACTGAGAAGACATCACAGCTCAACATCTTCCTCTGCTGACTCTCTCTCCTCCCATGGATGTTGATTCCAAGAGCATCCCATCATCAATATTTTGCACGCTAAATGTCTCTCAGGGGTTACTTCTCAGGGACCCCAACTTATGACACAATTTCTAGAGTGAAGAACACAGAGTGTGGAAAGGTTGACTAATCTCAAAGCCACATTTATTGAGCCACTATCTTCCTCCAGAGTCCATGTACTTTTTCACATTGGGCTTTATGTCTTCTGGAACTTCATCAAGTGACAGTCACAGAATAAGTATCATTGGCAGGGCAAATTTTACTCATTTGCCAGAAATTTAAAATACTGGTTTTAGACTTAAAATATCAGAGTAGAGGGCGCCTGGATAACTCAGTTGGTTAAGCATCAACTCTTGATCTCAGCTCATGTCATGATCTCAGAGTTCATGGGTTTGAGCCCCACGCTGGGCTCTGAGCTGGCAGTGCAGAGCCTGGTTGGGATTCTCTCTCTCCTCTCTCTGCCCCTCCCCTGCTCACACACACACTCTCTGTCTTTCTCTCAAAATAAATAAACTTAAAAAATGTATGAGAGTAGAATGCCAAATGCAATGAATTTTTAAAATAAGTATGATCCTTCAAAAAATAATCTCTTATTTATAGCTGGTTGTGTTACTGTATCAGATTGCCCATGTTGGAGTCCATGTTTTCCAGTTATGCAAGTGCCTACTCTTTACACCATAGCCTCTCCACCTAAAAATGAAATCATAAGAGTATACATACCACTGAGTTATTCAAAGGGGTTAACTTAAGTGGTTTGTGTAAAGTTCTTAGAATAATGTTTGATACATCTTAGGTGCTCGGAAAGTGCTTAAAATTCATTTAAACCTCACAGATATATTCTCTTCCCTCTGTGCTTAAGAATACTTGATTAATTAATTAATACACCGGTAGGAACCATACACTATCAATATGACGCACCACCTCTGTGTCTGCATTTTAGTTTATAAGTTCATATTAATAGGTTTCTCTCTTCCTCAGTGCACTCCACTGCTCAAAAAACCAATTTAATAAGAAGTTCTTAACAATAAGTAAATTTAATTTCACATTTAAATTTAGCAATAAGTAAACCTTGAATAGTCTCTTAGTGCCTAACAGATCAAGTCCAGACTAAAGGCAGCTTTCCAGTGCCTTCTGTCTGGGGCTAGATTGTGTCTACCTAAAATTCATATGTTGAAGTCCTAGCTCCTGGTACCTCAGAATACGACCCGAGGTGGAAATAGGATCACTGGAAATGTAATCCTCTAAATGAGGTGATCCCGGAGTAGGTTGGGCCCCTAATACAGTATGTCCTTATAAAAATGGGAACTTGGAACAGAAAACGTGCACACACAGGAAAAGTGTCATGTGAACACAGAGGCAGAGATCAGGGTGATGTGTCTATAAGCCAAAAAATACAAGGTATCACCAACAAATCAGCAGCACCTAGGAGAGAGTAATCGGAGAGATTCTCTTTTCTAGCTGTCAGAAGAGACCGATCCTGCCAACATCTTGCTTTTAGACTTCTAGCCTCCAAATCTGTGACACAAGAAATTTCTATTGTCTAAGCTATTCAGTTTGTGGCATTAAGGCAGCCCAAGGAATAACACATCCTCTATGGTCTGACCTGCAACCACTTTCCCAGTCTATTTTCTGACTTCCTGCTGTCTAGTGCAGCCAAGTTAACATACTCCTTGGCCCTCCTTCCTTTCTGCAAGAATGCATTCACTCGAGTTCGTCTCCATGGTTGGAAAGTCCCCCCTACTCACTGTGTATCACTTTTTAAAAATTTTTTTAATGTTTATTTATTTTTGAGAGACAGAGAGAGAGAGAGAGTGAATGGGGGAGGGACAGTGAAAGAGTGAGACTCAGAATCCGAAGTAGGTTCCAGGCTCTGAGCTGTTAGCACAGAACCGGACAAGGGGCTCGAACTCAGGAACTAAAAGAGCATGACCTGAGCCAAAGCCAGACACTTAACTGACTGGGTAACCCAGGCGCCCCTCTGCATATCACTTTTAAAGCCTTTTCAGCTCAGTTTCTCAATGAAGGCTATTCTTCCCTCCAGACACGCCTCCATCCCTACCCCCATTAGCATGTATTGTTTGGAATAATCACTTTTCTCTTTCTTCTAAGAACTACATACTGTTATTGATCATTTTGGTCAATTGTGGCTCTTATATAAACTAGACTGTGCATGCCTTAAGGAGGGGGAGTCTGTGTTTTATCCCTTTTCCATAGAGAGAAATACAGTAGTTAGTTATTCTTATCACAGACATGCAATAACTACCTATTGATTTCCTTGGAATGGTAGTCTTTACATAATAATACTGTTTTGTATTGTTGGCTGAAAAAACTATCAGCTATGGCTTGAAAAAATGTAAACAAAGAGAATTTTTGCCTCTTCATTGTAGGATATCAACTCCTTGTTTTTAACGTAGAGATATGTGTAGTTTACTGTGTTGGCTAAATGTTTGCAAAATAGTGAAATTTTAGGAAAAGCATGCCCCATCTTTTATTGAAATACATTATTCTGTGCATGTATTTAAATGGAAAATAATTGATTCAAATGAGTCTGAGTTGATTTGAGAAGAAAATCTTATTTTAGGGTATTAGATATAAATGGGGTAAAATGGAGTGGCACACAGGTCTGTGGATAGTGCTTCAGGACAAGAGAACAACTGAAAACCTGCCAAAAGCTGGTAGGTATTAGAATACGCTTTGATAGGAGAAAAGCCTGATAGAGACTCAATAAATTTCTGTATTATTTTCTCAGGGAATAGTTTGGTCTTAAAGGTAAAGAAGTTTGGATCACAATGAAAGTTAAGAGAGGGGTTATAAATTAGCTAGCTTTAGGAATAATTAGTGATGAGCACTGAAAAATGGGAGGGATTAGTTACATGTGGAAATTCTAAATGCATTTTTTTTAGTTTTATTTATTTTAAGAGAGAGAGAGAGCACACGCACAAGCAGGGGAGGAGCAGAAGAAGGGAGAGAATCCTAAGCAGTCTCCACATGGAAACTGATGCAGGGCTCGATCTCACAACTGTGAGATCATCGTGACCTGAGCAGAAACTGAAACCAAGAGTCTGATGCTTAATTGACTGAGCCACCCAGGTGCCCCTGTTACATGTAGAAATTCTAAAACTTTTAGAATCTTGGCTTATGGTGGTCCTTTGGCTTTAGGAAACCCATTTTGGAGATTTAATAAGGAAGACTATTTCTAATCATCTCTGACTTGCTGCCTCAGAAATGTAATTTCCAACCAATGTTCCGAGGGCTCTGCTGATTCCTGGATGTATTAGCTGCAGGTAATAAGTAAAGATTTGGGCTCTTCTTTCCCATCACTCAGCCTTGCTTTCTCAGGAGCATCCCTTTCTTTTGTCATGCTTTTTGAGCAAATGCTACTGATGCAAATGGGATGCATGCACTCCTGAGAAATGTCAAAGCTATTAAAAAATGATAATAACCCTAACGGCCATGTAATAATTTGAGGATTAAAGGATTACACTGTGAATACTTAGTTGACCTATATTGTTTGGGTACTGAAAACTGGTATTATAAACAGGCTGAAACTATGAATAAGTAGGAAGCATTACATGTTCTTACTATGTTTAATTCATATCTACCTAAAACACCTAAGAGAGGATCCTAAAATTTAAACCACATAAAGCGATTTCTTTATGCTACTTTGTGAGAAAAAAAAAATTGTGCAAGACATTGAAATGGGCCAAGAAGATTACTGGATGGTGGGCAGAATCCTAAAGCTCATTCCCCCCAAGATTCTGGCTTCCTGGTTATGCAACTAACCCTAATTTAGGAATTGCTATGAAGAGATTTTTCAGATGTAATTAAAGTCCTGGGGCACCTGAGTGGGTCAGTCAGTTAAGCATCTGGCTCTTGGTCTCAGCTCGGGTCATGATCTCACAGTTTCTGACTTTGAGCCCTGCATCAGGCTCTGTGCTACAGCATGGAGCCTGCTGGGGATTCTCTGTCTCCCTCTCTCTGCCTCTCCACTGCTACACACTCTCTGTCTCTGTCTCTCTCTCAAAATACATAAATAAACTTAAGAAATTTTAAAAAAATGACAAAGTCCTAAATCCATTGACCTTAAAATGTGGAAATTATCTACCTGGACATAATCTAATCACAAGCCGTTACAAGCAGAGAGCTTTCTCCAGTTGACTGCAGAAGAGGAGGCAGAAAGACTCAGAGCAGTAGAAGGATTTTGAAAAGCCACTGTAGATTTGAAGATGGGGAGGATCACATGAGAAGAAATACAAGTGATTCTAGGAGCACAGAGCAACCCTGGGCTAACAGCCAGCAAAATATATGGGACCTTAGTTCTACAACCGCATAGAATTGAATTTTTCCAATGATTGAACGAGCTTGAAAGGAAAGACTGTGCTGTCAGCACAGAGCCCAACGCAGGGCTCAATCCCATGAACCCTAAGATCATGACCTTAACTGAAATTTAGTTGGATGTTCAACTGACTGAGCAAACCAGGTGCCCCTAAATGGGTATATTTTAAGCCATTAAGTTTGTGATAATTTATACACAGAAATAGAAAACTAATACATGGGATATCAACCCTCAGAGTTTTTATTTTATGGACCATCTGTGCCTTTCATTTTCCTTGAACTATTGTATAATTCTATAAGTTATAGATAACTCATAATACAAATGATTTTTGCCCATAGACATGCGAATGAATTTTATCCATTAGAAATACAATCTCCCTCTACTCCAAGGAATAAGTTATTTTGCATCTACTTGTAAATTCATTTCAGAATTTCTTATCTGCCTGTATATGGGTGGTACATTAAATTCTCTTTTGATCCAGTTGTAACATCCTACTGGTTCCCTTATTAATGAGTTAAATAAAATATTTAACATGTGTTCATTTTACGTCTGGTTAAGAGTACTAATTTAGAAATGTATCAATTAATAGTGATCTATTTGAAGATTTCCAAAAGTTATACGGCAGGGACAAATATTTATTCATCTCATGTCTTAAGACTGGAGGAGGGCTGAATGCCATACTTAAATTCTCATCTATTCCTCACACCAAACCCCCAGTCTGCTAAGAGGAGTCCCCATTTAAGATCAGGAAACTAAGACTCATATATATCACAAAATGTATTGATGAACACACAGTTTTAGAGTCCTGGAACCGAGATTTTAATAAACTGAAATTTGAAGCTACCTTCATTTCTATTCTGCCATATGGTTTTCCAATGCCAAATGGAGCTCATTTCCTTTCACCACATCCAAAACCTCTTCTTCCATCTCCTTAGTCCATTCTTGATGCCATCATCTTTCTGGTCACTCAGGCTTTCTTTCCCTACATCCGATTGGTTCTCAAAGGCGGTGAATTCAGCATCTACCATTTCCTTTGTAACCACTCCCTCTTTCTGCCTCTGCTTCTGATCGTCCTCATTCCTTCTCACACTCATAGGAGCTCAAACAAAGCCAGATCCAGTTTTGGGTACCTGGCATGTCTACTATTTGGAGGGCCATCTTTAGGGGGAAGAAGGAATATATTAAAAAAAATATTCTTTCAGAATGAGATAAGACATCATAACAAACTAGCATAGTCATAAACCTTCATGCCCATTCTTTTTGAGACCTCTTTTGGCAATTTACCAGAAACATTTATGTAGAAATGATTCCTGATTGTAACTTTGTTCCCTCCCTGTTCCAGGCTTTCTGCAACTTTGAGCACTTGTGGGGGCCGGGCTAATAGAGCCCTAAACCTCATGTATCTTGAGAGCCCACTGTCAATTCTTTCTTAGTTCTTAGTAAATTCTTTATTGTTCTTAGTAAAGCCAATAAATTGTGCAACAAGAGGTCCAGAAAATTGTTTGGAACTTCATGGAAGTGGAGACAGTTACAAACAGGAGATTTTAAATACATGCATTCCTGAACTGCAGCCCAACTGAATAAAACTTCAGGGGATCTGTGCTTTTAACAAAGCTGCACAGGTGAAGTGGATGCACTGGCCTGTGTATGAAGAGTTTGAAAACCATTGCTCTAGCTCAAAAAGTAGCCTGATCCTGTGTTTCCAAGCTCAGCTAACGCTCGTAAGGGAAACAGTCCTCCAACATTTCCTGGGCACTGAGCACTCTACGGTAGAGAATGCGGATGTCATGAAAAATGCAGGTAGAAAGAGCTTTGATTAAAGCCTAAAGTCGAAGGAACTATTTTTCTGTCTTTGATGTAAGTATATTGGCTTTGATTCAAATAAAGCAATGAGCTCGATGAAAATCATCACAGCCCAGAAAATGACCTAGTAACCCAGAGGCGATAAGGAGAAGAACCAAGTATAAGAGGAGTCAGGTCCAGAAAAGAGATGTTTCCAACATCTCTAAAGATTTCACTGAACCCTTAGCTAGAAGAGATTGAGCGTAAACATCAGAGCTACACTGCAAGTATGTCTATATATTATTTGCAATTTATTGCTTCTGTCTTTATGCTTAAGTAATATTGTTCAATTCAGTATACGTAATCCATTTTAAAGTGTAAATTCTGTTACTCCCAGTTACGCAGTGGCTTTCTAAAGTCCATCATTTAAATAACTGTACCAGATAGTAGGGAAGACAAAATTCCTGATATAAAAAAATCCAGATTCTGTCAGCCAGACAGGGATCAGCGACCAGCATTATGTTTACATTCCCACCACATACACCCAACCCATATGAAATGCAGGTTAAAGAGTCTTCTCCACTTCCAAAATGATGAGAATAAATCTTCCTGTCTCTGTATGTCACAGTCTCACAGTCCCCAAATAACTACCCGTAGATAGAGCCCTCAGCAAATTTGTTATCAGAGATACATGTTTACACATGGCAAGACTCTGAGAAATAAAAAAATAAAAAAATAAAAAAATACTGCAAGTGAAAAAGTTTTTCCTTACAGAAACTAGTATGATGAGATTTTAAAACAAAGCAGAACATAAAACTATTTTTATATTCAAAACAAAATAGGATATGATTAGTATTAAGTGCAATGAACGTTGTTGTGAAGAAATATTTTTGTTTCATTTGCTCTATCAACACGCATTCCATCGTTTCCCGTGGTTACTGGGAGGCACATCTCTGTTTGCCCCTCCTTGCATCCTTCTACACCCTGCTGGGTGTCAGGTACCATAAAGGCTCCCAAACCCTCCAGCTGCTGGTTGAGGTCAGCCCTTAGGGTGCCCTGGCTTGAGTTAAGAGGGTGCAGAAGAGAGAAATGGAATGTTCCAGCTCCTTCCCAGAGGCCTGGCTGCAGTTGGGTGCACTCTCTGACTAAAGGTCACTTCCACCTCTTGTTCTTTGTACACTGACCCCTTTACCCCAAACCCCACCAGGTTCTAGCAGCTGCTCCTCCTTCATTTCTTCAGGTTTCAGGATTGCCCAGTTGGTCCTGCTGTTAGTTACCTCAGAGACTGTACTATTTCTTATGTTTTCTTTATATACTTGCAAGTAGTCCCTTTATTAAACTCCTCTCAAATTACCCAATATATGTATTCCATATCTTTCTGACTTGGCCCCTGATTGATCTATTAACTGAGTATTATTATACAGGTAAACATATTGCTTATAAACATCCTCAAAATTATTTAGCTTCTAACACAGAATTTATCTTACTTTTTATTACTTACTTTACTTATTATTGAAGTTTTAAAAACATGTACTTATTTCTCATTTGTTTCAAAAATGGATTTATGGTGGGGCACCTGGATGGCTCAGTCAGTTGAATATCTGACTTGCTTTTGGCTCGGGTCATGATCTCATGGTATGTAAGTTCAAACCCGATGTTAGGCTCTGCGCTGACAGTGCAGAGCCTACTTGGGATTCTCTTTCTCCCTATCTCTCTACACCTCTCTCTCTTTCTCTCTCAAAATAGGTAAATAAACTTAAAAATGGATGTATAGCATATTTTGTTTAGGTTATGGATTAGTCTATTTAAAAAAAGGATGATGGGTAAAATCAAATAATATTTCTATGACTTCTGACATTTTAAGTAATTTTACACCTATGCAAATCAGTAGCAACATTTTCTTCCAAATCATAGACTAAATATCACTCAATCTCTTCATAATATGAAAATTGGTAAGCTGTTGGCTAATGACTCAACTTTCGATGTAATATTTTTTGCTTAATAGCTTAAATCCATGGCAATGTTTATATTTGTTATATTGTATTGAAAGCCTTTAGGCTAAGAAACCATGTGTTTCTAAACATTGTTTATTATAAAAGAACAATCTATCCCCAAAATAACCCACAGAGAGTAAAAACAGAGTATGCCTGAGTTAACAACTGCTAAGATCTTGGAAAGAACAGTGACTAATGGAGTTAATAATCTGGAAATATGGAATACTGACACTACCAAAACTGTATTTCGATGACTAAATTGATGTCACCCTTTTCACATCCCTGCATAACTTCAATGTATTTGATGATAGTAGTTGTGTTTTATCTAGTATCAAAGCATGCTTATATCATTCCCCCATATAATACTTTCACCAAATGCTAATTATTTTACTAATTTTAACATAACTTCTGTTGTCAAAATGTATTAATCATAGTTTTTTTTTTTTTTTTCAGTTCAAAAAGTATTGGTACTAAAAGACAGTTGGACCAAATTCAAAATGTGATACTCCAAAAGAAAAAAAAGAGAAAAACCATAGCTGAAGGAAACAACATTAAGAAAAGTCAAGGGAAGTGACAAATCACAGCAAATAACAGACAATTTATCCCTACTGAGAAAGACATCACAATTCAATTTGCTAAATTATTTTATTTATCTCTGAGCGCCAATATGAATGATCTATCTGTTTTGATGAATACTAAAACTTTGCTAAACGGAAAATTGCACTGCTTCTAACGTCAAATTTGGATACAGTAAAAGAAGATGTGAATTAAATTGGTTTTGAATACACTGCATTAAAAGATGAATTGTCAGCTTAGAAATATCTCTCCAGTAGCTTTACTTGAACCAACTACTTTTCTTAAGAGGAATCACATAAGTGTGTAAACTAAAATAATAGTTGATAATGTCTTGGTTCCTACATTTGAAATGTTCTTGAAATTCTAAATGCAGTAAAAGCCTATGAAGATTATACAAAGAAAAATATCTAGTTTGATCAAAGACATTGACAGTGAATTAGAAAGAGTTTTACAGTTTCAGACTAAACAATTTGGTAAAACTCTAAATTTTAGTGTTTTTTCTTCCTTCATGCATTTATGCATTTTACTATTTATTGAAATACTTTTAAGTGCAAAGTTTGTCTTAGGAAGTGGAGATTAGATATTGAAACTTCCCTGTCTATAAGCAAAATAAAAAAGGTCAGAGGATTTCATTTGAGTCACTGGAATGGCCATATCCCTGAAAATGCTCTAAGTGTATAGGAACCACGTAACTGGACCTTCTGCCCTACTCTTGAGGAGCCTGGAAAATGAATTCTACGTTGAGATCTGAAAGATGAGATGGAATTATCGAAGTCAGTGAAGGGATTTCCAAGGAAACATAATAACACCTTCAAAAGGCTAGAAATGAGAGGCCCTGTATCACTCGGGATCCCAAGAGATTGAGTTTGGTAAGAACAGATGTGAATGAAGTCTCTACAGAGGACATTGTTGACATGAAATAAGATGAGGAAAGAATTTTTAGAATTGTGAGGTGAAAAAAAGTTATTAGTGGTTGGCTCCAAATCCCTGTTAGGAAGGAAATGAGCTTTGGTTAGGGACATACTCAACTTGGGCTAAGAAGCAAGACTGAGTGAGGCTGGTAGCAAGCAGTGGGGGCAAGAATAGAGAAAGCTGATCGATCTGCATTGGAAATAAACTGGCTTTTATGGTTTGAGGACATGAGAAAATGAGATGGGGAGAGGAGACAGAAAAGCAGGGATCAACATATGAAAGGGGACAAAGAAGTTATAAAACAGCTGTTTTAATCTATCCATTTTGCTGTGTTGAAAATGCCCTTTTATCACTTCTCCACAAAGTATTCAGGATTGCCTATCACAAAGACAAAAGACATGTAAGATTTTTACTATTGTATTTTGTATTTGTGGGAATCAAAGAAAGAATCCACATCTATTGGGATATCAGGGCGGAGATAGACAGAATTACCTGTTAGAATCCATAGGTAGAGTAAAACAGTACTCCAATGGAGAGGGTGGAGTGAGAGGTGAACCTGGAGAAGTGTGGCAGAGAGTGTGAGACTGCTCATATGACAGTGTGCAGGATTTGGAGCCAGTCCTCAAGATTCCAAGGAGCAGGAGCTCCAGCTTATGCCTAGGAGCCACAGAACATGGGGAAGTCTGGGATTGACGATTGACTTCAGGATGATGGCAGTGGGAAGCAGGGTAGTGCCTGACCTCATCTGACCTCTTGATACATGGTGGAAACAAGGTTGGAGGGAGAGAAGACTGAAAACAGGGAGGTCAGTCATGGAAATATCTATGTGGGGTCATTTGCAAAACTACCCTTGAGTCTGCTTTCCCCAAAGGGCTCCCCAGACTGTCATCTCAGTTAGCCTGGTTCCAACCTGGGGACTCAGATCAGGTGCTGAGACTTTGGTAAAAGACATCACCCCTTGTCTTGGAGGAGTATTCAATACAGTTGGGTGACTGTGTGTATGTGAATGCGTGCACTGGGGAGGGAATAATTATAAATGGAGCAAGAAATAACAACATCATTCAACTGGTTATTATTCCAAGGCAATTTGTGAGTATAAAATTGTGTGTGTGTTTACTCATTCAATAAGAAAATTGTTGAGAGCTCAATTGAATCAAATCAGAAATTTATAAGCCCCATATTCTGTAATTCTGCCATGGCAGAAAAGGAGACCTCAATTCAGAGACTATCAGTCTTAATAAGCAGTTAATGAAGGAGCTTGGAATAAAGGCAATCTGTTCAATTGGGTGCTTTGAAAAGACAAGCCGGGAGCTAGCCATTACTTCTTGTTAATAGACACAGAAGCTAATGAATCTAAAACTTATATTCCTGTTACCATAACATCTAAGTTACATCTTTATACTCTTTCTGTACCTTGTCACCATAGAATTATGTTTTTTTCTAAATATCTACTTGCTGAGAAAGACAAAGAGCCTTCCTGTAATACTGAAAAATCTCTTTTTAATAACTGTAAGAATAGACTATAAACTTAAGACTAGTAATGTGTGCTAAAGGAAAGTACCTTTGTCAGAACAATTCCAAGAAACTTTTCTTCCTTAAGACTTAAATGTAGTTTGTCATTGAAGGTTGATTTTAAATGGATCCTAGAGACAATGACAGCATTGATCACACTCTAAGTTATTCAATTTGTATAAAGGAACCATGGATATTTTATTAAAATTAAAACTATAACTAATGACTTTCACAGGCTCCCATAATCACATCTGGCCCTTAGTTCTGTCTCAGTCTACTCAGGCTGATACAACAAAATAACATAGGTTGGGTGGCTTAAACCACAGAAATTTATTTTCCACAGTTCTGGAGGCTGGGATGTCTAGGATCAGGATGCCAGCACTGTCTGGTTCTGATGAGAGCTGTCTTAGAGGCTTAAATACAACTGCCTTCTAGCTCTGTCTACACAAAACGGAGGGAGAAAAGAGCAAGTTCTCTCATGTCTTTTCTTATAAGGACACTAATTCCATTGCCAGGACCCCATCCAATTGACCTCTTCTAAACCAGTTTATCTCCCAAAGGCCCACCTCCAAATGCCATCAGAGTGGGGTTAGGGCCTCAGCATATGAATTTTGGGGGTGGGGACACAATGCAGTCCATAGCAGTCCTCCTGTGCTTATATGACAGACTTCCCTTCCCTTCCCGCAGATGAAGGGTGTGGGCTCCTGACTAAGCCCTCCCACCCCCTTGTGCCCTGGCTCTGAGTTCTTCCTGCTCATAGATGTCACTTCAAGTACTCTCTTCTCTTCTCTATCCCCAATTTTCCTTTTTCTGCTGGACCAGTGCCATCAGTCTACACAATACTATGAGTTCTCTATCTTTAAAATAAATATAAAAATAAAATGGAGGAAAGTTTCGAGCTATATGCCCCTCCTACATGAGGCTTACTGCCTCATTTCTTTACTCGCCATTATAGCCAATCACCCCAAATAATGTGTCTATATTCACTCTCACTAACTTCTCTCCCTCCATCCTCTCAGTTTTAAAAAGAAATAACGCCACAATTCAAACTTCAAACAATGTAGAAAGCTGTAAACAAAGAAATCTTGCTTATGTTCCTGCCCCTCCCGATTCATACATGAACCATTCTGTTAGTATCTAATTTTCTGACCCTTTCTTTTACAGAAGTCAGTACACTATACAGTCTGTCCCGTTTTCTTTGTTTTTACTCAAACACATAGCCTGAAGATTTCTCCACTGTCCATCTTTAAAGAACTTCTTCATTCTATTTCATCTTTTAAAATTATTTTTAAATAAATTTTTATGTTTATTTATTTTGAGAGAGATAGAGACAGCATGAGAGGGGGAGGAAGTGGGAGAGAGCAAATCCCAAGCAGGCTCCATGCTGTCAGCATAGAGCCCAATGCGGGGCTCGAACTCACAAAACCGTGAGATCATGACCTGAGCTGAAACCAAGGTGCCCCATATTTCATCTTTTTAGTGGCTGCATGTCATCATTATTCTGCCATTCCTCTCTTGATGAACACTTGCTTGTTATTGTCATACAAACAATACTACCTGTGGTATTTCATATTTGTGCAAGTGTCTGTGCAGAATAATTTCCTAGTAGTAGACTGTTCATTCAAAAGGTAAATGCATCTGTAATTACCAAGTTTTTGCTTCTTAGGAGTTGCTCCATTTTCTACTCCAACTGACAACATATGAAACTGTTATTTTCCTGGAGCCTTGCCAACCGAGCATATTGTCATATTTTGTATGGAAATATGAACCAAAAAATCATATTTAAGTGTGGTTTTATTTTACATTTCTTTAATTAAGAGTGCCATTGAGCATTTTTTCCATATGATTAAAGACTTTTTGTTATTTCTTCCTCTGTTAACAGTTTTTATACACAAAGCCTTTTCCTTTTTTTTTCTGTGGGTTTTTGGTCCTTTTCATCTCAATTTCTTTGCGCTCTTTATATACTAAAGAAATTATTCCATTATCTGTGATTCGAACACATTATCCCTTTCAACTTCTTCTAATCAGGTTTTTTCCCAATACACATTACTAAAATTTCCATTGTCGAGATCAAACATGACCTCAATGTACTAATCCAATAATCAATTCTCAGTTCCTGTCTAACTGAATCAGCTGCCAGTTTTCCATACAATAGATCACCCCTCCTCCTTGAAATACTTTCTTCACGTGGCTTCCTGGATGCCAAACATGCTATCTATATGCTAACAATTCTAAAACTTGTATCTCCATCTTGCAACTCTCCACTGAATGCCAGTCTCTCCTGTTACCTCTACACTTGGGCCCATGAATGGAATCTCAAACTCAATGTATTCTACTGAGTTTTTTATCCTTCCAAATGAATTTTTTTGGATAGGATTACTCATTCTCTATCCTTTCAGTAAAGGAAAACTCTATCCTTCTAGTTGCTCAGGCAATTAATCTCAAACACATCTTTGACCCCCTTTTTTTCTCACTCTCATGTTCAATACATCAGCAAAGCCTGTTGGCTTTACTTTCACAATGTAGCTACATTCTGATATTTCTCTCCAATTGAACCTCTAACACCTTATCCCAAGACATCATGGTCTCTCTCCAGATCATTGCATTAGTTCCTAACTAATCTCCCTGCTTTAGCCCAGCACCCCTTCTATATACTCTCACCGTAACCACCAGAGTGACACCTCTGAAAGGTCAGTCAGATTATATTGTTTTTCTGTGCAAAACTTTCCAGTGGCTTCCCTTGACACTCAGAGTAGAAGTCAGCGTCATAATAATTGCTTACAAGAATGCATATCAACTGATCATTTTTCAATCTATTTTCCCCCACTTATTTTACTCTAATCATGCTAGTAGTTTCCTTGCTCTTACTTGAACATGTCTACCATGGGCCTTGCATTTGAAATCCTTCCTGTCTTCAAAATTTTTCCTACAACTATCCATGTGGCTGGCTTTCTTTCTTTCTCTCTTTCTCTCTTTCTTTCTCTTTCTCTCTTTCTTTCTTTTTTCTTGTTCTTGTTCTTGTTCTTGTTCTTCTTCCTTTTTTTTTTTTTGCTTATATTACAAGTTATCCTTGAAGTCTTCCTTGAACAGCTCTTTAAAACCATTAGTTTCCACTCTCCCAACACACACAATTCCCTATCCAGCATTGGTTTATTCTACTTTAGTTTTGTGCTAACATTTGTCATCGAACCTAATACATATTTTTATTATTTACTATTTATTGTTTCTTTCATTGTACTAGGATATAAGTTCCTGAGCAGAGGGATTTTCACCTGTTTTATTATTCACTAGTATCACTTAGTACATGGCCTGGCTTTCAGCATGCACTCAGTAATTATTCATTAATTAATTCAGTAATTAAGAAGTATATTCCTCCTTATGGTAAAAATTTTAAAGTAAAATAACATGACTCAGTATATTTAAAACAAAAACAAAATCTCAGTTTTACCTCTACAACAGTTGAAGAGCACTAGTGAGAACAAGATAAACGAGACATGTCTCTGCCCTTGAAGGAACTCAGAGAACAGCAAGAGTGAATGCATGTTTATATACAAGCAACACAGAAATCCAAAGTAAAAGAGATCTCAAGGTATATGCTAAACAGTCATTTTTCATTGTGCTTTCAACCTATTTCAGGATTGTGACCAGCCCTTCAATTTACAATTCACTTTAATTGCATAAGCATTGTATCATTCATAACTGCTAAGACTCTTTTGTTATTGCTGTTGGAGCAGCAGCCTAGAGAGCTTTTATGATTCATTATCAGACCTGCAACAGAGACGGATACTTCCCTATCCAACATCCATCTTTGTTAACAAAAGAACACCAATTTTATTAGGAGTGATAATGCTCTCAGCCAAAAGGCTTCAGGTTTCCAGATCTGATGTAGTTGGCTCTGGCCAAGTGGTAAAGTTCAATCCCATATGTTGAGCAAAGAAGCGACATGTAAGATGTGTGACACTTCAGGGAAGCTCCCTAAACGGAGCTGCCTTGACTGGAAGACATGTCCTCCTTGCTCTTTCTTCTTTTCTCCTTTCTGCTTTCCCCTCTAGGGGCCACATTTGGTCCCCACTGCATATTTTTCTTTCCTGTTTTTCTTTTGTTTTGTTTTGGAGATGTACAGTAGCCACTTCAGAAAACACACACATACACACACACACACAGAGCCATGCCTGAGATGCTTATATACTTTCTCCACTACAAATACATCTTTATGCTGTTCAGGAAAGAAAGGGCAGTGTTCAGAGCACAGGGAAAGATCTAGTGTAGCTGGGAGAAGAGACTAGAGTATCCGTGGGGGAGAAACAAAAAAAGGAGCGGGTCCAGATTATGAGAAATCTCTTACTGCTAAGAGACGAACAGGATTACTGAGAATAGAAAATGTGAATACTTCCACTCCTCATTATCTCACTAGCAAACAGCAAACTACCAATGTTAGCAGTAGGCTTCTGAAGGAGAGACATTCTTAGATTAAGCACAAATGGAAGACTTAAAACAAAGATGCCCACTCTTACCATTTGTTTCAACATCGTAGTGAAGATTTCAGGCAGTGCAGTAAGGCAAGAAAAAAAGGCTCACAGTTTGGAAAGGGAAAAATAGCACTATTCACATATAAGATTTGTTATAGAGGTGCCTGGGTGTCAGTCAGTTAAGCATTTGACTTTGGCTCAGGTCATGATCTCACAGTTCTTATGTTGAAGCCCCTCGTCAGGCTCTGTGCTGACAGCTCAGAGCCTGAAGCTTGCTTTTGGATTCTGTATCTCCTCTCTCTCTCTCTGCCCCTCCCCTGCTCTCTCTCTCTCTCTCTCTCTCTCTCTCAAAAATAAATAAACATTAAAAAATTAAGAAAAAAGATTGTCTATGTAGAAAACCCCCCAAAATATATCAAAAATCTATTACTACTAACAAGTGAGTTTAGTAAGATCACAGGATACAGGGTAACTATACCAAAAATCCATTTTAATGTTGTATACTGGCAATAAATAATTGGAAAGTGAAGTAAATTTTTAAAAAGCACCATCTATAACAGCACCAAAAACCATTAAATACATAGATAACAGGTCTGCATGCTGAGAACTACACAATGATAAAAGAATAAAATAAATCAAAGGAGACCTAAACAAATGGAGAGATATATTGGGTTCATGGATTGGAAGTCATCAACTTTCCCCCAAGTAATCTACAGATTAAACACAATTCCAATTAAATTTCCAGTAGGGTTTTTCCAGTAAAACTTGACAAACTGATTTCAAAAATTTATATAGAAAAGCAAACAAACTAGAAAAGCTAAAACTATTTTGAAAAAAGAACAAAGTTAGAAGATATATACTATCCATTTTCACAATTTATTATAATGCTACAACAATCATAACAAAGTAGTATTAGTGAAATTATGGACATATTGGTCAATGGGACAGAACAGAAAGTTCACAAGTATATGCAACGCATATGTATAGCAGAAAAAAAAAGTAAAAGCCATTCTTAGCTTGCAAATCATACAAAGCGATCATGGGCCAGATATGTCTATCAGTTGTAAGTAGCTGAGCCTTGACCTGAGATGGTGGAAGAGAAAATTGGACAGTCCCTTGATGGTGGAAATGGTGCCAGAACTCTTTTTTGTCTACCTAGACTTTCTTTACATGAGAAAGAAATTAATATCCAACTGTTTGAGTTACTATTACTTTGAGTTTTCTATTATATGCAAACATCCTAACTGTTAAATCTCTCTTGAAGGAAATGTACATATTGCCACTGCCTAAGAAGACATTCCTTAGATGTTCTCTCTAGGAGGAATATTATGAGCAAAAGCATGTTTGTGAAAAAAAATTACAAGGGCACAATTTATTCAAATTGAAGAATCTGCTGAGGAGATAATGTTCAGCCATTTTATTAAATAGTATTTCATTGATGTATCAGGTGGAGACAGTTAATTACAGATCTAAAAGTCAGGCTGAGCAGTTTGAATTTGATTCAACAGGTAATAACGAGGTATTGTAGGTTCTTAATCCCAGGTAGTACAGAACAACGTCATATCTTAGCAGAAAGCATTTGTGAGTAGTGTATTCTGGACTAGATCATGGAAGCTCGGTGCTGATTACCCTGGAGGGATTAAGCCTGAAAGTTTGAAATGAGAGGAGAAAGAAAAACTTAATTCTGACAGATATACCACAGTTAAGGGCTGAATGTAGAGAATGATATTTGTTAAATAAATGTATGTAAGTATTAGAAAAGAAGGAAGAACCCTAATATACATATAGGTAATGAATTTCTGGTCTTAATCTCCAGAACTATTTTTAGCTGCATTGATTATCTTTATGTTATACAGATGAGCTCCACTGTAGACCTGTATCATATACCTATGCTTTTGTTATTTTAGCTAAGAAATAAATGGTTCAAAACTCACAGAAAACTGTCTATCATCTGATATAATTTTATATAATTTAGTTAAATCTCTGAATCTCTTTCAATAAATAGTAAAAACAGATCTTGATTTTTAGGTAAATATTCTTTAATTTACCTGGATCAATATATTGACTTAATAATAGTAACATTTCTAAAATTTTAAGGAGATAATATTTGCCAAAGGCTAAGGGCTCTACATATATCCTTTCTGTAGTCCACATAAAAATCCCTTGACATAGGTGTGGTAGAGAAGGACAGCTGCCCACAAAATTCAAACTTACTTTAATAGTGTGAAATTTTAGTTGAGAAAAAGCTGTCTTTCCAGGAGCTGCATTTTGCTGTATCCATAACATTTTGGTGAAGCCTTGTGATTGGATATTACCAATAAATGTGGGTAAGAGTGTTATAATTTCTGGGTTAAGTGATCAAGAAAGCACAGGAGAGTTTCTATGCTGTCTTTCTTCAATCACCAGCCAGCTAAATGTTGAGGTTCCAGAGGTAAATTCCAAGGAGATTCTAAGGGATATAGCAACTAATTGAAGACATTCTGGATCCCTGAGTTACCACATGGCAAAGAGATATCCAGGAGAGCAACCTGGAACATGTCCAACTGGGACATGAATAAGAAATATACATTAATTTTCTTAAGCCACTGAGACTTTTGAGCCAAATCTGTCCTGCCTTCGCTAACATAGTAGATAATATAAACATTATCATTGACATATATTAGAAATGAGGTTTGGGAAAATTAAGTAATTTGCCTAAGATATTAAGTGTCAGAACTGGGATTAGATCATGGAGTATATTACTTCAGAATCCATACTCTTAACCATTACTCAATATCATCACCCTCTTACACAAATTTGTGAAGATTTGGTGCAATTGTTTTATAAGCTAGAAAGAAATTTGAAAACCCTACATTTCAAGGGGTGCAGTCTATGTTTGCAAAGCCCTATAACCAGGTAGTACGGTAATATGAATTACTGATAAGTAATATGCATTTCACTGAAAAAGTACCATCTCCTTTGAAAGGTTCAGTGATGGGATTTGCTATTTTGTCCCAAGTTCAATGGATAATTCCTCCTAATTTTTCTGATTGATGATACAATATGACCTAGGGGAAAGTATAAGAGCTGAGTAGTCAGAAATACCTGGACCAAAACATGACCTGTATGACTTTGAGCAAGACAGATAGCCGTTCTAAGCTATGGGTCTTCCTCTGCTAAAGGCAGATAGAATTACCAGCTTTTTAGAATGATGACAAATACTAATGATAAAAATCTTAATGAATTATTCAGTATATAATAGATCATAATTTAATTCAATCGAGAACTATGTATTTAATGCTTACTCTACACCAGATATTCTTTTAGCCACTAAGGATAAAATAATTAGCAAAACAGACAAAAATTCTTATCTCTTTCCATGTAACATATTCTATTTAATTTTATTTTTTCCTAGCAGTCCATAATAGAAGAAATTACCATTTAGACGCTTCTAGTTCTCCAAGATGGAGTAACAAAGATAAGATTTACATTCCTACCTAAAATAACAACAAACAGGCAAAAATATACAATATTTTAGAAGACACTGGGCACCAGGCAATAATCCATAGCGATCTCTGAGACTGAATGAGGTAAGCCCTACCATGGCCACAGCTTACTACCTTGAAAGATGTTTCAGGTGACCATGTTGGGAATGGAATCTCAGGTGAACTTGCTGAGGTTGGGAGACTGACACAGCTAGAGTTTACTGAACAGAGCATCAGAGAAAAGAGAATTTCACAGAGAAACACTCAGATCTGCAGAATATCCACCTTGATTACTGGTCAGAGTTCTGATCATCATATGTGTGTGAGAAATGACCCAAGGTTGGGAAAAGAACCATTACAAAAGATTAGAGGAGATGGTATTCAGAATTTACACAGGACCAGGTATCATGACTATCCTCTCAATTATGGGAGTGAGACACCAGATAACTCAGGGGATATTAGAACATTGGCTAGAGTATACAGAAAGGTCTTGACTCAAGATTAAAAAAGTAATTACCATAGGCAAAATGCTGTCTTCATTCTGGCCAAAAAATATTAAAAGTAAACCCCAAAGGAACTAACTGATTCTAAGCAACTTAACTGAATTCTAGAACAAAGCTCAAGAACAAAGTTCAATAAGGAGATGAATCACAGCACACAATACCATAAGATTCACAACATTTAGTGTCCAATCAGAATACTAGGTTCTATACAAGGAACCAGACATACAATCAATAATGAGAATAAAAATGATTCCATCAAAACCAAACCAGAACTGCCACAAGGGTTAGAAAAAAGAAGACAAAAATATTAAATAGTTGTTATAACTGTATTCTATATGTTCAAAACATTAAGTAGAAACATGAAAGACATAAGGAAACCTAGATCAAGCTCCTAGAGGTAAACATTACAATGTCTGAGATGTAAAATGTAGTAAATAGGCTTTACAGTAGATTATACATTGCATAAAAAATGACTTAATTTGAAGACATAATAAATAAAAGGGTACAAATTTTCAGCTATAAAATGAAGTCTGAGGATTTAATGTAAAAACATTATAACTATGGTTGATAACACTGTATTATAGAATTGAAATTTGCTTACACTTAAATTAAAATATTATTGTTTGTTATTTACACTTCAATTAAAAAATGAAAATTTTCTAAGAGAATGGAACTTGAATGTTCTCACATAGACACAAAAAGATAAGTATTTTTTATTTTTTGAAAAATGAGGGATACATGTGTTAGTTAACTAGATGGAGTTAATCTTTTTACAATGTATATCAATATCAAATCACCATAATGTATACTTTAAGTATCTTATCATTTTGTCAATTATAGCTCAATAAAACTGAAATTTTAAAAAATAATAGATAATCTGAGTAACTCTACATGTGTGAAAGACATTAACTTTATAGTTAAAAATCTTATCACATAGAATACCACAGATCCATAAGGCTTCACTGGTAATTCTTCAAAACATATAAAGAGTAAATCAGAGAAATTCTAAGCAAACTCCTCAAGAAGACTGAAGAAAGACTTCCCAATACATATTATCAGGTCAGAATTACCCCAATACCAAAGCCAGGCAAAGGCATTACAGTGAAAGAAAACTACAGACCAATATCTCCAATGAACACAGAAAATCTCTAAACCATAGCAAATCAAACTCAGTGATGTATTGAAATGACAACATATTATGATCAGTCTTATCTCAGGATTGCAGAGTGGTTTAACATTAGAAAATCAACCTCTGTAATTTACTAAATTAAAAATCTAAAAAGTTATAATCTAAAAAAGTGATAATCTCTACAGATACTGAAAGACCATTTGATAAAACTCCAACATCCATCTCTAATGAAAACTTTCAGCAAACCAAGAATAAAAGGAAACTTCCTCAGCCTGATCATATGTATCTTTGAAAAACCTGCAACTAACTTAATGGTGAAAGACTGAAACCTTTCTCCCAGTATCAGAAATAAGAGATGGATATCTGCTCTCACCTCTTCTATTAAACATTATAGTGCAGGTTCTAGCCAATGCAATCTGGAAGAGATGGGGGGGGGTGGGAAGGAAGAAAGGAAGGAAGGAAGGAAGGAAGGAAGAGAGAGAGATAAAGAGAGAGAGGGAGATGGAGGGAGGAAGGAAGGAAGGAAGGAAGGAGGGGGAAGAAAGAAAAGCAAAAAGAAAAGAAAAAAGAAAAGAGAGAAAAGAAAGTGAGGAGAAAGAAAGAGAAGGAGGGAGAAAGAAAGAGAAGGAGGGAGAAAGAAAGGAGGAGAGAAAGTAAGAAAGGGAGAGAAGAAGGCAGGAAGAGAGGAAGGAAAAAAGAAAGAGAATGAGAGGGAGGAAGGGGAGGAGGAAGGAAGGTATCGAGACTGAACATGAAGAAGTAAAATTGTCTTTATTTGAAGATGACATATCTGTATAAATTCCATAAAATATGCATAAAAACTTACTAGAGATAATAACTAAACTTAGTGTAATTGCATTTCTTTATATTGATGTTGAACGTTAAACTAAAATAAAATTATTTATAATACTCTCAAAAATTGAAGACCTAAAATTATCAATTTTTCCCAAGATAACTTATAGACTCAAGCCAATCCAAATCAAATCCATAGAAGGCTTTCTTTCTTTCTTTCTTTCTTTTTCTTTCTTTCTTTCTTTCTTTCTTTCGGTACAAAGCAACAAGCTGATTCTAAATTCATATGAAAATTAAAAGAATCTGGACTAGCCAAGGAACTTACCAAAACAAAAAAAGTTGAAGAAATAATGGTACCATATTTCAAGACTCAGTATACAGTTATAATTTTCAATAGAGTGTGGCATAGGTGTAAAAACAGAAAACTGGCTGAGAGAACTGAAGAAGACCCTCTAATAAGTGAAAATCTGATTTTGAATAACAGTGCAGGCAAATCAACTGAGGACAGTCTTTGTGACAAGTGGTACTAAAACAACTTGATATCCACAAAAAGAAATTCTTTTAATCTTTATCTCACACAGTTTACAAAAATTACCTCAAAATGTGTCAAATTTAATTTTAAAATTTAAAATTAAAATCTAAAATCATAAATCTAGAAGAAAAAAATAATGATCTTAAATTAGGCAAAGATGTTGTATATATGGGAACAAAAGCATAATCTACTAAAGAAAAAATATTGTGAAGTTGGACTTCATCAAATTAAAAATAAATGTCTGGTCTTTGAAAGACACTGACAGAAGAAAATACTTATAAAGCATATATAAGGGGTTCAACAACTTGTATCCATTATATGTAAAGAACTCTCAAAGTTCAATAGAAAAAAAACAACCAGCTTAAAAAATGGGCAAAAGTTCTAAGCAGACACTTCTTAAAGGCATATAGATTGGTACATAAACATATGTAAGATGCTCAATATCATTAGTCATTAGGAAAATGCAAATTCACCCCTTAATGAGATGGCATTACACTCCCAGCACAACTGGCTAACATTAAAATTCTAATCATACCAAGTGATGGTAAGGAGGTAGAGCAACTAGAATTCTCAAAAGCTGCTCCTGGGAACATAAAACGGCACTACTTCTTTGGAAAACAGTTTAGCTGTTTCTTAGAAAGTTAAACATATAAACCTATAATAACATCCATCCATCTCACTCCTAGGGATTTGCCCAAAAGAAAGAAAATGCATAGGCATACAACGTCTTATACAAAAATACTCATATCAGCATTATTCATAATAGCCCCAAACTAGATCCACCCAAGTATCCAACAAGAAGTGAATGGATAAACTGTTGTACAGCTATATGGCGGAATAGTACTCAGCATTAAAAAGGAATGACCTATAGATACACACAACAAGAAATCTCAAAATAATTAGGCCAAGTGTACGAAACCAGATAAAAGAGCACATGGTGTATGGGTGGACCTACACAGTATTATGCTAATGGAAATAAGTCAGACAGAGAAAGACAAATATCATATGATTTGACTCATATGTGGGATCTTGAAGACGTACAAATGAATAAACAAACAGAAAGCAGAATCAGACCTATAAATAGAGACAGCAATAGGATGGTTGCCAGACGGAAGGGGGATGAGCAATACGGGTGAAGGGAAACAGGGGACCGAGTCTTCCAGTTCTAGAATGAATAAGTCACAGGAATAAAAAGCACAGTATTAGGAATAGAGTCAAGGATAATGCATTAGTACTGTAGGGTGTCAGATGGTAGCTACACTTGTGGTGAGCACAGCATAATGTATAAATCTGTCAGATCACTGTGTTATACACCTGAAACTAATGCAACATAATATTGTGTATCAATTACACTCAAATTTTAAAAATACAAAATAAAATTAAAGTGAAATAAACTAATACAGAAAACAGACTCATGGTTGCCTGGGGAAGTGTGATAGGGAAGGTCAGGAGTAAGGGATTACTAGGAGACATGGAAAACATTTTGAGGATGATAGATGTATATAGTTCACTACTTTGATTGGAATTATTTATATGGAATTGTGTAGTTTATATATTTTGAGATGTGTATTAAAACTTATTAAACATTTTAAAGATGTGCAGTTTATTTTATGTCTATTTACCTTAATTTAGAAATGTAAAAATATAAAAGAAAAATAATTATCACTTGGGATATTTTCTGATTCAAAACATGTAATGAATTCCTCAAACTCTCTGTTTCTCATCATTCACTCAACCATTTGCATTAGGGTTGGAGATCCCATTGGCATGGAACTACTAGTGTCTCTCTACTTACTAGCATTAGAATTTCATTTATTTATTTTGAGAGACACAGAGATAGCACAAGTGGGGGAGGGGCAGCAAGTGGGAGAGAGAGAGAATCCCAAGCAGGCTCCTCACTGCTAGCGTAGAGCCCGATGCGGGGCTTGAACTCATGAACCAGGAGATCATGGCTGGAGCCAAAACCAAGAGTCAGACACTTAACCAACTGAGCCCCCAAGACACCCCTAAAAAAATCATTTTTTATTATGTGGTCATAAACAGATTGTACGCTAAATGCCTCTGCTGATACGGTCTTCCAATTGACATTCAAAGCATTACTGCTCCTTAAAGATCAAGTTGGTCACTGGTCATCAGTAGTCACTTTTATTTGATGCATATTTACAAGATCATAAATGCACTGCATGCTCACACCTAATAAAAATTGTAATTTTACCCAAGAATACAGAATGCAAAATGCAAGTCCTGCCCACCTCCCACTTCTAAATACTTCTTTAACAGCGAGGGTGACAGAGCTGATGAAGTACTTGTATAGAAATTATGCAGTGATTCATTGTCCTGGGGAAGACTGCTGGCATGCTGATGAAGCCACCTCAGTGTCCTCAGAAATCAGTGTCTCAGAGCTCGGTGGCTATTATCATAACAAGTTCTGACTGCTTTTAAGCCACCTTGCCTTTCAGGTAGCAAACTATTGTTTTTAAAATAAAAGGTGTTCCTAAAAGGATTCACCATCCCATTTGCTTGCTTAATAGAGCATTATTTTTCTGAAAAAAAAAAAAAAAGAATGAAAGAAAGACAGAAAGACAAAAAAGAAAGAAAGAAAGAAAGAAAGAAGAAAGAAAAAGAAGAGAAAGAAAGAAAAGTAAGAAAGATAGAAAGAAAGAAAGAGGAAGGAAGGAAGGAAGGAAGGAAGGAGCGGGGGAGGGAAGGGAGGAAGGAGGGAGGGCAAGAAAAAGGAAGGAAGGAAGGAAAGAAGGAAAGAAAGGAAGAAGGAAGGAAAGAAGGAAGGAAAAGAAGGGCTAGTTTCACGTACTAGAGCAACCCCCCTTATTTTTTTTAAAGTTTATTTATTTATTTTGAGAGAGAGTGAGAGAGAGCAGAGGAGAGGCAGAGAGAGAGAGAGGGAGAGAGAATCCCAGCACAGAGCCCGTCACAGGGCTCAATCCCATGAACTGTAAGATCATGACCTAAGCCAGACCAAGAGTCAGACGCTCAACCCACAGAGTCACCCAGGTGCCCCTCCCTTCTATACTGTTAATGTTTGCCTTTATTCCAGCCATGTGTGGTGATGGTATGGTATTGGGTGGGAATCCTTTTGCTCGGGGGCCAATGACCACAAAGTGACACTTAGAGATGGTAGCAGGGAACAAGGGCGTCTATCCTTGGCCATCCATGAGTAGCACTAACCCATCTCCATCCCTTTTGCAACTTGATGGCTATGGTGGAGTCTCATTCTCAAGTACACAAGAGACACATGTCCATGCTTAAGCATAGGTATGCAGGGTCTCTCTTTACTCCTAGCCTAGTTAGTTTAGAGAAATAAATATGCAAATAAAGAAAGGACAGCTTTATAGAAACCATCTAGATTTTTCTCATATCCAAAGGCCTAAGGTAGATGGAGGCTTAATTTCTAATATTCTCAGAAAATAACTCAATGGCCTTTGATGGATTAAGAATAACAATATTTATGGAGTTCCCATTATATATTCAACATGATTGGGAACTTTATATTTGTAAACATTATATCTCAAGGCCACATTAACCTGGAAAAAACAAAGTAGGGTCAAGACAAGAATCATCAAACAGCATCTCTGCCTTTGTCCTCACTGCCCCCATCTGTATCCCACCTCTTTTAAACATGACTTGCAAGTATTTCTGGGAGTTCTCTGATGATATGTCACATGTGCTCACAAATAAGGTCTTCTTAGGTACCAAAAAACACCTGATGGTATCTTTCTATTTGCTCATTCTCCTTTTGATCTATGACTGTTGTCAGAGCTTCTGATAGTCATAAAAACACAGCTACACCACTTCTTTTCTGCCAATAGCACTGGGGATGTTGCACACACAAGTATATTTATTAAAAATATTCTTTATAAAGAATTGATGTAGGTGTGTAAGTCAACCTATAGCCATCGCTTTGCACAGCAGGGCCCTCAAATCAGGAACTGAAGCTCCAAAGTGGATACTTAAAGCACTTTGATAATGTTATCAAACTCCACACCAGTAGATTTTTTGGCAAAATAGATATTCAAAGTAAGTTTTCATTGAATAAATAAGGGCCCAATGCTACTAAACTTGGTCACAGCCTTGGGAAGTTTTTTGCTGGTTCTGTTTACATTTTTTTGAATTTTTTTTTAATGATTATTTATTTTTGAAGGAAAGAGAAATAGAACATGAGCAGGGGAGGGGCGGAGAGAGAGGGAGACACAGAATCCGAAACGGGCTCCAGGCTCTGAGCTGTCAGCACAGAGCCCAATGCGGGGCTCAAACTCTGGAACCATGAGATCATGACCCGAGCAGAATTCGGTCGCTTAACCAACTGAGTCACCCAGGCACCCCAAGTTCTGTTTACTTTTTGTGGTTGTTATGTTTTATATTTGCTTTTTAGGGTAGTCCTCTCCCCATATGCTTCTGATACATGAACCTGATTCTAAATTAAAAGACCCCAGAATGGCTAACCCCATGTGCTACTCAAACACTCTCCTAGCCCCTGGCCCTGAATTTTTTGTATTCAAGTGTCTTTTGTGCATCTCTATGTTTTCTTACTTTGTTATATTCCAGAAAAACCATTGTTCTCATAAACAATTAGACCCCTGTTAGGCCTATTCTAAATGCCTGCATACATTTCCCCACATATCAAAGAGGAACATCCTTACTTTGTTGTCCTATTCCTAAAGAGAGAAAAGTGGATTTCTATTTACTCAGAGTCTAAGTGACTAGGAGTTCAAATAAACAGGATGTTTGTAGGAAAAAAAAAAGGTACTCTTGAGATCAAAGTACCTTTAAGCAGATGTCAAATTACATTTAGTAAAGCTTTACCACTGAGGATTATTTTTGGATATTCCCATGATACCCCACCAGATAATGGACTCCTCATTCATGGAATTCTGTGTTTTGTGTTCAGTGATACTTAAAATCATAGGTGAAACATGGAGATGTTTTTTAGTGTTAATTTTATCATACTATTGTTTACAGGATAAAGGGGAGTATTTTTTTAAAATAAATATAACCATAACTATGGAGTAGAATGTATAATTTGCTTGGGTTTCCAATAGACATCTTTGAAAAAATTTTGCCCTTGTGGTCAGTCACTAGTGGAAGCCCCCAGACCTCTCTGGAAAAATTAGAGAAACATGAAAAAGTGATATTCAAGACTGTCAATAAACATAAAATAGTTTTACCCAAATAGGAAATTTTCATATTTTAATTTTAAAGCATTAATCCCTGGGATTTGAGTCAGGAAGCAGGCAAAGAAAAAGTCATTGTTTGAAAGAATACAGGCCACAAAAAGCAATCTTGTAATAAATGCCATTTGAATGTCTAGTAAAACTTGAATTTAACTGTATTATGATTACTTGGTATGAATTGCATCAAAGTGTGTTTTAAAGTGAATTTCTGAGATTTTATTTGACATGTGGAAAATGAAACACCAAAAATAATTTAAAAATACCCTTATAATACTTACAATAACCCATCTATATCTTATATATCAGCTGAAACACTTTTTTCTTAGATAAAAGGTAAATTTCCTTTTTTAAAGAAATGGAAGTTTGCTTCATGTTTTAATTCTTTTTTAATTCCCTGTGTCAGATGTTTCTTATATCTTAATCTGTTGTATTTAATCAGAGGAGATTTAATTTTTTAATAAATTTAAATATTTATATTTGAGAGAGAGAGAGAGAGAAAGAGAGAGGGACACAAAGTGCAAGCAGGGGAGAGGCAGAGAAAGAGGGAGATGCAGAATCCAAAGCAGGCTCCAGGCTCTGAGCTGTCAGCACAGAGCCCAAGGTGGGGCTCGCTCGAACCCACGAACCGTGAGATCATGACCTGAGCTGAAGTCTAATGCTTACACAACTGAGCCACCCAGGCGCCCCTGTAGCAGATTTAATTTTTAAGTAGGAAATGGATTGTGAGGTAGGAACCTTTATATCCCAACTATTTTGCTTTCCTTAGCTTTCTTTAACTTGTATTCTGAGAGCAGTAATATTTTTCAATTTAATTGATTTCAATAACTGAGGATTTGACTGGTTCGGGTTTAAGTTACAAATAAATCTACGTAAATGCCTCCATTTTCTCTATTGATTCTTTTTTCAAGCTTCTAATTATGCTTTCAGATGGTTAAATGGCCAAATCCAACTGCATCCAGGACAAAGTGAGTTTTAGCTAAGCCATTGGGGGAGAGGAGAAAATGAGTCCTATCTTGTAGGAAATTGTTAACAATGCTTTCCTAAAACAACTGCTAATAAGCTTCTAGACAAATGGTGACCTAGGTAGACTCAATACAAGCAGATTCTGTAATTAAAGCAGTGCCCTATGCCGAAAGAGAATTCTTTCTTTGTCAGAGATAGAGTACTAAATCTGTGCCACTCTTGGGTAGCTATACTCAAGCATGAACCACCCTCTCAGTGGACAGTTTACAAACCACTACACTTTCCAAAATGATGGGCAGTATATGGTTCTATATACTGCATATATGCAAGTGTTTTCAGAAGGATTGAGGAGATCAAACTTCACTCAGTATCACTTGGTCAGGAGAATCCAGGGCTCAGAAAAATTACAGTATAGGGATTAAGAATATGGAGTTAGGGTCAGAAATCCTGGATTCCAGTCCTGTCCTCCTTTCTAGTTTGGGTCTTTTCACCAAGTCACCAAGCAATTGTTAGCTCCATGTTTCTTGGGAACAGTAAATATGATAATGTGTGTACAGGGTTTTAGAGCATTTGGCTGTCAGTACATACTCAATTAATGGTGGCTCTCAGAAGTTTCTGAGACACCGGACTGGCTGGTGTTTCCATGAGTGCTTGCCTCAGTGCTTTGGGCACTTGGGAAATTGTGCTCTGGACACTCTGATCATTTAAGCAATATAACTGAGCATAGTTATCTCACTTTTCTAAGAGCCAACATCTAGAAAACACCTAATAGGTACCAGGCTTTATGAATGTTTTAATTGAATTCATTCATTTAATATTTACATAAACTATATAAGGGAGAAAATAATAGATTATTCTACCAAGAACATAACACAGGTATAGGAGTGCCTTGTATTGCAAAATTAGTGGGAAAGCTAGGAGCTGCAAAAGATGGAATGGGAATATGGATAAAATCTAACACATGAGCTCATGTGCTCCTGCATCTCCTACTGAGATGTAATCTCTTTAAGGGAAAGATAATTATGGATGTTTTTTTGATGCCCTGTAAGCACTCAGCATGGCACCTTGATATGGCATGGATATTGATCTACAAGAGTTCTTCATTTAGTTGAGGAGATTGAATATGCAAAGGTAGTAAAACAGAATACCATTTATAAAACACCCACTCTGTTCCAGGTATTAAGTTAAGCACATTACTGGTGTGATTTAACCCTTAAACTGACTTGGCACCACATGTAACGGTCAGAAATTCCAGTTGTAAACAGAGACGCTGTGGTAGTGAGTTTGAGCAAGAATGGAATTCATTCAAGGATGCTGAGAGAGCTGCAGTATCATTCTTGGATTATTCTTGGTCAGGTTCATACATCCCCAGGACTGCTATGGGAGCAGTACTACAGCCTACGTGGCTAACATGAACATCTAAATCCCAATACTTCTCTCCTTGGGACCCGACTGACTCTATTACCACCCTTGTCAGGACATGGATTCTTAGTGGCACCTGCTTCCTCACATTCGATCAAAGTCTTGAGATGGTGCATCAGACTGATGGAGGGTTTGGTTGGATAACTGAGCCCTAGCTGCAAGGGAAGCTGGAAAAGGCAGTGTGTACTTTAAATTTGCAGAGGAAGACTCCTAGCTGGGGAATTCTCCAATTATAGGAAAGGCATTTTTTAAAGTGCTAGGCGGCAGGGGGTGGGGGGTGGGGGGAGAGCGGGGAGAAAGAACGCTTAGAAAATATTGACTACATCTCCATTTTACAGATGAGGAGGCTGAGGCTCAGAGGTTAGATCATTTATTCCAACATCATGCAAGCAGTAAGCAGCAAGATGAGCATATAGGCACAGATATGCCTTGTCTCTGGATGTTGTTTCGAGGCTGCCTCCCACAGAAACAAAGGGCAGTATATTCGAGAGGTCCAGATAGTCAGCTGGATGGGATTTCGGAGAAGAAAGGTTCTCTTCTGGCTAGGGTGATTTCAAAATGCCCCTGGGAAAAACATTATGTGGACAGCTCCCTAGAATCCTAATTAAAGACTGCAAGAAACCAATCACAGGAATGATTTAGTTTGTATTCTTCCATGGAGGAGGAAACTGAGGCTCAGAGAAAAAAAAGAATATTGCTTTTTTTATGGTCATAACCTCTTAGTGAAAGTAGCTTAAAACCCAAGCCTGTGACAGTAGGTCCAATACTATCTGCAAAACTCTGCAAAGAGTTTTGACCTCAGCTAGGTGAGTTCAGGTCCTAAATCACATCTCCAGCAGAATTATTGAATAGACTTTCTTTGACTTGATAAGCAGAGTGGGAGAGAAGGTCACATGCTGCAGTCTAAACAAAAAAAAAAAAAAAAAAAAGGAAAGCTTTTATTTTGTATGTGGTTTCTCATAAAATACTTCTTGCGCAGCTGTACCCAAGGAGGTAAAAAGGCTCTTGCTTATGACAGAGAGCTTTTCTTGTCTCTGCACACCCCACTCCTTTCTTGCTAATGTCACGTATAGAAGACAAGGAAAGAAAAGGTCACCTGCCTTCCACCTAATGGGGTACTGATGTCCTTAAGTGCTCACATGGCCTGTCCCAGAAAATGTCAAATTGCACCCTTATAGCTCCTAGTTGGCAGTTAGTTGAATGGGCCTATTGTCCAGTCAATAGGTCCACTCAATCTTTGCCTCTCATTTTAACACCCACAGTCAACAAAACTTGGGAACAAAATAACAGTAAGTTTGACCTCTCAGTTTTCTGTACAGAATGACTATATAGGTTTGTCTTCTCCGGCCTCAGGCCTGATAAAGTTTCTGAAAAGAAGTTTGGTATTTGAGGAAAAAAAAAACAAGGGCTTAGAGTTTAGACAGTACTGTGGTCAAATCACAACTCTACCCCTGCTGGTGTCTGACCTTGAACAAAGGACTTAAACTTTCTAAGACTCAGTTTGTTTCTCTGCAAAATGAACTAATGATACATTTTAATTTGACATTCATTAAAAACTTGTTATACATGAGGAAGTATTAGTTTTATCCTTTACCCAAAGCTGCTCTCATCTGAAAAGCTCTCGTAGGCTCTCTTGTATTTGATATTTTGTGATATTACATATAAATATGCTTTCATTCACTAAATTCTACTCCTGAAACCAATACTACATTATATGTTAGCTAACTTTAATTTAAATAAAATCTTGGAAGAAAAAAATGCATTCCTAACATTAACCCATGAGATTTTCAAAAACTTTCTTAAGATATGATTTTGCTACCTACTCTTTACAGATGAGGGCACTGGATGTCCCCTCACGTTGACTAAACTTCAGACAAGTTTCTTCCTAAGTGTAGGATCCTAATCTTCTTTTTCTTGGTGTATGTACCACAGAAGGGTCGAGATTACAAATTCTTCCTCTGACCCTTGGAGATGTAAATATCCTATGCCCAGAAACCTCTTTTTCAAGAACCTGATTATATTCCCTTTAAAATGTAATTATCAATAAAGAAAGGGCACATGTTTCCAACTCTTTGTGGGAGAATAGGAGCCTAACTTTCATAACCAACAATTAGCAAACACAGATGACCTAATAACATTGATCAACCACTCCCTAATGTTCTCTAATACTTTTCCACTTGCTCACCTCAAGGTTGAAAATTCCCCCCATCTTAAATGGTAAATCAGTGCAGCCACTATGGAAAACAGTATGAGGGTTCCTCAAAAACTTATAACTAGAAATACCATGTGATCCAGTAATTCCACTACTGGGTATTTTTTTTTTTTGAATCCAGAGGAGTTGAGTTCAATCTCTTTCCCGTACTGCAAGTCTTGATCCTTTATTGCAAGAGTATTGAATAAAGCCATCTTTCTGTTTAGCTTTTCCAATGGAGCACTAGTCCATAGTCACCCAAAGAGACAAGGGAAAGCTGGGATTTTAAGATCACAGGTGCTCCTCTCATATGACTTGAGTGGGATTTAGGACTAAGATGGTAACCTGAATTCTTATTTTAAGAAGGACATTATCCTGCAAAAGTAATATAACTCAGATGGCCTTGATTTTGTTCTTTGAAAAGTGAGGCAGGTGGACAAGATTCCTGGCTTCATAGTTGGATCTGGCAGTTGCCCCATAAGACTCCATGAACAAGAGAAATGGGGACCAAAAAGAGGCTCATTGAGGGCTCCAAGATTATCTACACTTAAATAAATAAAACAAATTGGGTGGGTCCACTTCTGATCTCATTTGAAAGATAGGTAGTGCTGCAGCTGGAAAAAATGTAAAATTGCATTCTAACAGTTTTATGGGTGCTTTTTTAAAAATATTTGAGTATGGTTGACACACAGTACATGAATTTCAGGTGTACAACTTAGTGATTCAACAAGTCTATATGTTATGCTGTGCTCACCACAAGCGTAGCCATCATCTGTCACCATAAAATGCTATTACAGGACCTTTGACTTTATTCTCTATGCTGTACCTTTCATTCCCATAATTTATTCATTCCATAAATGGAAGCCTGTTTCTCACACTGTCCTTCAACCATTTTGTCCACCTCCCCCACACCTTGCCCTCTGGCAACCGTCAGTTGGTCCTTTGTGTTTGTGGGTCTGTTTCTGCTTTGATTGTTCATTTGTTCATTTTGATTTTTAGATTCCATGTATAAGTGAAATTATATGGTATTTGTCTTTCTCTGACTTATTTCACTTAGCATAATACTCTCTAGGTCCATCGATGTTGTCACAAATGTCAAGGCACCATCCTGTTTTATGGCTGAGAATTAATATTTCATTATATTGAATCACCTGTTGATGGACACCTGGATTGCTTCCATATCATGGCTGTTGTAAATAATGCTGCAACAAATGTAGGAATGCATATAAATTTTCAAATTAGTATTTTAGTTTTCTTTGGGCAAATATCCAATAGTGGAATTACTGGATCACATGGTATTTCTATTTTTAATTTTTTGAGAAACCTCTATACCGTTTTCCATAGTGGCAATACTAATTCACATTCCGTTCAACAGTGCACAAGGGTTTCTTTTTCTCCACATCCTTGCCAACATTTGTTATTTCTTGTCTTTTTGATTCTAGCCATTCTGACAGGTATAGGGTCGTTATCTCTTGTGGTTTTGATTTGCATTTCCCTGATGTAAGTGATGTTGAACATCTTTTCATGTGTCTGTTGGCCATCTGTATGTCTTCTTTGGAAAAATGTCTATGCAGGTCTTTTGCCCATTTCCAAATTGGATTACTGGGGCAGAGGGATTCTTATGTTAAGGTGTATGAGTTCATTATATATTTTGGATATTATTCCCTTATTGGATAAATCCTTTGCAAATATCTTCCCATTCAATAGGTTGCCTTTTTGTTTTGTTGATGGTTTCATTTGCTGTGCAAAAGCTTTTCATTTTCGTGTAGCTCCTGTTGTTCATTTTTGCTTTTATTTTCCTTGTCTTAGGAGACATATCTAGCAATCTCTGGGTTCTTTCAGTTCTAATATTTTGAGGCTCTTTCTGAATCTCAAGCCGCCTACTAACATAGCAAAGCAAATTCAACACTTCTCTCATCCTCCAGGGTCTGCTTTCAAAGTTTCAGTTATTTCATATATTAATCCAATAGTATTGCTGATAAAAAGTCATCCAGTCATTAGATACCCCTCAGAGAATACATATTTACATTTTAGTAGGCTCTGCTTTGGAGATAATGTCCAAATCCATAACAAAACCACTTCAGTACTGGGAATTCCAGATCCTTGTGCCAGGATTCCTGGTACATTTGGCTTATTTAATCAAATTATTGAGTGCCTACTGTATACTGTATGTAGCCATTGTGAAGGGGTTTCAGTGTAAAGTTAATGTGTCCTTGAACTCATGGGCAATACGATCTAGTGGAAGATATTTGCCTTTCCTCAACATTCTCAGAATTTGAAATTTTAAAATGTAGAACTGCTGGTTAGGTGCTTTGGAGTTCTAGTTCATCAGGAAAGCTTCAAGTATAAACTATGTACATGACGTCTTATCAGAAAATGCATTATGGGAACAGGTGATTATCAGATTCCCAAGGGCAGAAAAGCTTATGTTCATATTTATATCTTTTCCCTCTGATTCTCCACCCTGCATGCACCTTGCATATATCAGGAGTTCTAACACAGCTATTAATGCCTGCATGAACATTTAAAATCTAATTCCTGCATTAAAATTATAGCACATCTTAAAAACAAACTTTAAACAAAGTTTCCAATAATGTCCCCACATTTCACAAGTTATTATATTTCTCCAAATTAAATTCAGAAAGACCTATCTATTAGCATGCCCCAGGCAGGATTATCAAAAACATCTTTTCACTATTAAAGCCTCAACCTGCTTCAGCTACAAATCCCCATGGACTTAGCATAAGACACTATCATTTCCATCTTTGTTACAACACATTTTAATTATCTGCCTTACCAATAAGGTCCAGCCTCTTAATGAAAGCGGTTAGTCTGAGGACTCCAAAGGGCATAAGACAGCTGCAAGGCTTAATTTTGATTATATATGCAATTATAAGTCAGAAGATGTGCTTGAAAGTCAACACAAGTTCTAACACCTGTTTCTCTGGCTGAAACACATAACTATTGATAGGAATAAAGCCGTTACTGTCTCTCTCATACCTCTTGTCCAGAGCAGTGGTTTTCAGATTTGAGGCTGGTCCTTCTAGGTGTTCACCTGCTGTCACTTAATGTCGGTTCCGTTATTGTTACTGCAATTCACATGAGGGTGGGTAGATGCCTCCTAGATCTAGGTTTATTTTCAGGAATCGTAATCGTGTGTCTTCACAGGTAGAAGAAGTAAGAGTAGAGTAGATGGATGGATAGATACGTAGGATGGAATGTTTTGGAAAAATGTCAGATTACATGGGAAAAAATTTCATCATGAGTAAAATATCTTAAGTGAGTTTTAAGAATCATATGAATGCATGTATGGCAGTGTGTACATGTGGGTGTATATAGTGAAATAAATTAAAATGTTATTTCTAGCTTACAGGATTAGAGGGGGACTTTTTCTTTGCATTTCTCTGAATTTTCTAAATTTCTTATAACTTATTTATGTGGCTTTTATAACAGGTAAGAAAGTAATGGTCTTCATAAATGCTCTTTTGTCCTTGTGTCCTCTTTCAAATGACACCTCATTTATTTTTTTCTTTCAGTTATCCATCTCCTTAAAGTACAGGCTACATTATCTCTCTCTACTTCTTTCAGCTCATTTACTCTTCAACCACATGCCAGTGCCTAGAGCCCCCACTAGGCATCATGCACTATACAAAGTACAGAGGAGGTCACTGAGGTTATAATGGTAGTGGAGGCTGAGGAGACTGTTCAGGCAATAAATACTTTTTTTTTTTTTTTTCCCTATCAAGGGCTTATAACAGGCTGCTAAGAAATGAAGTACTTTTTCCATTGCATCTAATTACTCAAGACCCAACTCCACAAAGAACATAAATACACTGAAATGTTTATGATGACAGCACTTTAAATAAATGCCTAAAAGCACAATTACCCAAACTCTCATAAATCTGACTTCCATATCCTTCCAAAATCCATGGACAAATAGTTGAAATGCTCTTAAAGTAATTCCAGATTAATTACATGAATCAGACTTTCAGTTCCAGAGTTTAGAATTAGAATTCCAATAACAATTTTTCATTCTTATTGTCTATAAATAAAAAACATTGATTCACAATAATAACAAATAGTATAATTATTTGTATGCTTAGATTTCTCTTAGATTTCTACTGTGGATATATTAAAATCTATTTTTGGTGAAAAAGTAATATATATTAATTAGTGAAAATTTATAAACTAAATAAAAAGCCAATAAAACAAACATAGATAAAGAATAAATGAGCAAGAAAATGGAGGTAGCTGATATAGTATATTTTAAGTAAATGCACAAGAAAAAAGGGGAGCCTGGGTGGCTCAGTTGGTTAAGTGTTTGACTCTTGACTTCTGCTCAGGTCATGATCTCACAGTTTGTGAGACTGAGCCCTGCATGGGGCTCTGCACTGAGCATGGAGCCTGCTTGGGATTCTCTCCCTCCCTCTCCCTCTGCCCCTCCCCTTCTTGCTCTCTCTCTCTCAAAATAAAAAAAAAAAATGGATAAGAGAAAAACAATTAATGAGATGTCATTTGGAAGAGAAACCAAGAACAAAACAAAAATTATATATATAATCATATGAATATATAAAATTATATATATGTGTATATATATATAACGATTAAATTGCATACAATATTTTTATTTAATGTTTTGTATTTATTTTGAAAGAGACAGCACTCAAGTAGAGGTGGCATTCAGAAAAAGAGGAATAGAGAGAATCACAAGCAGGTTCCATGCTGTTAGTGCAGAGCCCAATGGGGGGCTCAATCCCACCAACTGTGAAATCATGACCTTAGCCAAAATCAAGAGTTGCATGCTTAACTGACTGAGCCACCCAGGTGTTCCTTTGACAGATATATTCAAATGACAAATATTGTACTGCTTTTATTGTTTAAATTCAAGAAAGAGAGAAAAAGATAATGTTGGTAATTAAAATGGCTTCTATTGTCCAAGTGCTCTCCCATACCCTGCCCACCCTGAGTATATGTAGGCAAACATATAAAAGATTATATTACATCTTCACGGATAGCCTCTATCAATTAAAATTGCAAATATCTCCCTATCAATCAATCTATCTACCTACTTATAGTACCTTTATGTAATGAACATAATACTGACCATAAAGTGATTATACAATAATATCCTAATCTCCTGATTATAAGAATATATTTAAGTGCTTACACTGGGAGAGAAGGATCTATTTTAAGTTTGGATTCCAGGCAGAGTGACGTTACCCATTAAGAAACAACATCCTTGGTCATTTAATATATACAAGGTTTCAAACACAGAGCGTATACAGGTTTCAAACACAGAGCGTATAACTGGAAACAACACCACATTTATATTGCAAGTACAATATATTCTTGTGGACTAGAGGCACTTGGGATGGGCACTCAATATATATATGCGAGTAAGGAATATATTCCTGAAGGCAGTGACATAAAGACCTCTAATCTGAAACCTATGGTGTTAGCCAGTCTAAAAGGGTGTTAGGATATGTTGACAAGTTTTGTCCTGAACAAATATCATTTGATTAAATGCCCTTGACTTGCCTGGCTTCACACTTAGATATGCAACATCTAAAACTCAGCCATTCTATATACATTAAAGCTCGTGTTTCTCTTAAGACAGATTATCAGTGCTCTTTCAATTCCTGACCTCATTGTTACTTCATCTGGTTTGGTCATCACCGAGGTTTCCCTACAGGGAAGAAGCATTACCAGGACTGCACTCTGACTGTCAAGACCTTTGAGTTCTCACTTATGTATTCATCCATCCATCCATCCATCCATCCATTCACCCGCCTACTCACCCATCCATCCAACTAACCATATGTACCTTATATATTACAAAGTGTTGTGTCATGGTTGATTTTGTGATAATAAAAAGCTATAAAACTTCTTTATTTAGGGATTTTTAGATAGATCTAAAGTAAGTAAGCCTAAGTCAAACACATGTGGTAGGCACATGTGAAATGCTGAGGAAACTGAGTCACCATGTATTTGAAGAAGCACAAGCCCTGCCTCCTTTTTGACAACAGGACAGCTCTTCTGATCTCACTGCGTTCATTCCATATCATTACTATAGATGCTGTAATTCTCTCTTTTGGGCCCTTAACATTCACTGTGGGAATATTATTTATCAGATAGTAAAATCTTGAAACATAATAAAACAAACATAGAAGAGATTCATGACTAACACTAGTACAATAGTGCCCTTTGGTCAAACATTTGCTTTACTAAATGCCAAACAGTCTCCAGTTTCTAGCAATAAAACATGATTTCATCTGCTTTTGGCACTGCCGGAATGCCTCCACTGTAGCCCTTAGTCAGATGAGACATAATTATGGCTATATCTTCACTGACACTGGATACTGTAAGTGGACATTCAGAAAAATTAAAAAGAAGAATGTCTGGAAGAATAGTCAGAGAAAGAAGGTTGTTGGCCTTTAATGAGAGAACCAGTTAAGGACATTTGGGATACTAGATATAGGTTTCCTATGTGCATGGTGAAACGTTTTGAGAAATACTGTAGAAGCTATAAATAGGGGAAAGCCTTTCAGTAGAAGCAATCAGGATGATAAAAGGGTCATATCATTTCCTTGCTCAAGGCTACCCAGTGACGTCTCATGGCCATTGGAATGAATCTCTTCAGAGGGACTGGCAGAGTCTGCAGTAGGAGACTGCACATTTTCTTACTCTACCTTCACAGTTAAGGCTCTGCAGGATCAGGCCTTTGATATTGCAACTTCACCTCCTCCACATCCTTGTTCACTGCATTCCAACTGCAGAAACCATCTTTCCACAGCCTGAGTCTTCTCAAACATTCTTCTTGCCTTTGCACCCACTGTTCCTTCTCCCCTACACCATCTTTGCAGAATGGATCCTCTCTTATTGTTCAGAGATGTCTCTGGCCACTCAGTCTAGAGGAGCCCCTCTATTCTAACTTCTCTCCCCCCAGACCATCCACTTTCTATCCTCATGGTTACATTAGATTTTCCTTATGGCTCATTTTGCTACTGTAAAATATTTTACAATTATTATAAATTATAATTATTTGCTATTGTAAATTATTGTAAATCTGTTTATTAGTATTTCTGTCGATTGTTGTTTCTCTTGTTTGTTGAGAGGCAGTGGTTAAGAATAGACTCTGGAGGCACCTGGGTGGCTCAGTCGGTTAAGCATCTGACTTCGGCTCAGGTCATGATCTCGTGGTTCGTGAGTTCAAACCCCACGTCAGGCTCTGTGCTGGCAACTCAGAACCTGGAGCCTGTTTTGCATTCTGTGATTTCCTCTCTCTGCGCCCCTCCCCCGCTCACACTCCATCTCTGTCTCTCACAAAATAAATTTAAAACATTAAAACAAATTAAAAAAAAAAAAGAATAGATTCTGGAATTGGCCTGAGTTTGAACCCCATCTCTACCACTTATTGTTTGGGTAACCATGAGCAAGTTACTTAATTTCCCTGGGCTTCAATTTCTTCATTAATAAAACTGGGATACAAATAGTAATTACCTCATAAGGTTGTTGTGAGAATTAAGTGAACCAATTGAAATAAATCACTTAGAGCCTGGCATAGGGTAGCTTTAAATAAGTTCATAGCAGTAGTAAAAGTAGTAGTAGCAGTACTAGTAGTAGCAGGACCAGTAGTACCAGTAATTGTAGCAGCAGCAATAGTAACAGCCTCTTCCATTAGAACTGTAAGAATAGGAATTTAAACCTTTAGTTTGATGTTAAATCCCTAGCAAGGCATTTGGCAATAGTGGACACTCAATCAATATTGGTTGAATAAATGTTTTACAGCAGAGTGTCCAAGGGAAGATAAGAAATTTCCAGGGGACTAGATCTAAAACAGCAATTTAAGCCAGTGATGAAAAGAAAGTCATTATTACATAACAATGGGGGAGAGGCTGAAACGTGTTGTTAGCACAATTAGCTGTAACCTGGTATTAATGAGGACAAGGTGATGGGTTTGACACCTTTGTATGTTCCACTTAGTTTTGTTCTCTGCGGTGATCCTTTACTTGGCATTCCTACTGCTATTAAGCTGCCTTATGCATCAATGTCTGGAATCAGGAAGAAAGAGAACAAAGAAATAAACATCCATCCATCGTGACTAAGGAAAATTCATCTGCAAGTGCATTCCTAATAAATAGTGGGCTGATTCTTGGCATTGACAACATGACAAGATATTTCAGTGCTGCCTTTCCACCGAGTTCAAACTCCCTAGCACCCCGTGATCCCAGACCAATAATATTGCCAGTTCTTAACATCTCCCTCCTGAGACTGAAGCTGGAATTTGAGAAATTGGGAATGTTTAGTCTTCTCCTTTCCTGAAATAATTTTAGCTGCCACCAGGTGGTACTAGGTAAGCACATCCAAACAGGAAAGTGCAAGTTCATTACATACACAATTGCTTAGAGTCGCAAAACGTTGTTTTCCTTTAGTATAATTTCTAGAAATATAAACATTGTGTAAGACAGAATGTATAGAATACATATAACTCTTGGTTTGGAATTTTAACATGTTTGTTTTTCTCTAAAATTCAAATTGTGTTCAGATTTGGGAGAAAACGTCATCTTTCTGTAACTAAGATTTTCATATCAGGGAAGCTTTATGTTTTACTCAGCGAGTCATACGGATTTTAAGGGCTCCAGGGAAAGTCTACCTTTTCCCTTGGACATTTACCTGGCACGTTGCCAGAAGCTTTTTCCTTCTACTTTTCTTCCTTGATTCATGGCTACATGTTTCTGCCTGCCTCCATTTATTCCTCTGGGAAACAGGGATAGAAATAGATGCTCTACCGGGTTCTACATGTGTGAAAGCATGTCAATGCCAATCATTATCATTATCATCGTTGCGGACATTTTCAACTAATTTTTAGGGGCAAAACACTTTCAGGTCTTTTTTTTTTTTTTTTTTTGAAAGGAGTTTAATACCCTTTACAACCATTTCTACAATGGCAATGGGTCCATACCAGCCGTCCGCAAGGCCAGCAGACAGCTACAAGAAGCATCATGAGAAAAAATAGTTTCCACTGGCTGAACACAAGCTCTTTATCACTTTTTTTTTTAATGCTTCTCTCTTCATTCCTGACCCTTTGACTACACTACTACGTGTTCAAAGCTGAGTGCATCAATCAACACAAGCTTTCAAATACAGACTTTCTCTCAACGGCATCTTATTTTCTTGATTTCAAACACAAATAGCCTAACTCTTATTATACCCAGTTTGATTAACCGTCCACCTCTCTTTGCCTTCCCGCTCATAGGTCCACTTTTCCAAGCATATTATCTCCAATATTATTTCTAAAAATTTTATCTCCTCTTTCTTTTCTCTCTGCTCTTCTTTGCTTTTCTAAGAATTTTCAGCTCCAAACTTTTATTATCCAAGAGAACAAATGATTTTATGAGAGAAATGTATACTTTGCTTAGCCCAATTGCTTGCACTGAACCCCCTAGCGAACACCTACAACTATTTCCAGCAAAGGTTTCTGCTGTGGCCACAGAACGACTGCCTTAGATCAGAGGTTCTTTAAAGTTCTCTTTTTTCTGGGGAAGTAGACAGGTGATCCGAGGTCAAGGTGGGGTAAGGGAGAGATAAGTGGGGATAAAATATGGATTCTCCTAAGGACTATATTTCACCTTATCAAGCATCTCTTAGTGAAATTGGTTCAAATTCCTAATCTTATTTAAAAATTCAATAATTAAAGAAGGATCTAGATAATCAAACTAACACCACTTTATGCCCTTAAAATAAAAATATAGAATTTCCCTTCCTGCCTTTCCCAACTCATTTAATAGCTCAACTTAACAGGCTTTGCAAAAGGCAGCCACCAAACATCGTATTTTATGGTAGCATGGCTTTTTATTTTTTTCTAGACTCCATATGTTTGGCTTAAGGCAATGTGGGTGTTTTTTTCATTTCATTTTCTTCTGGGCAATATGACAATGAGTAATTCATTTATTTTGTTATACCTCGAAGGGGTAGCTCAGCTGAAGCCAATAAAAGTCAAAGTTATCATTTACATGGGTATAGGGTCCATTTCTGACAATCCTCAAGACCACAGCGTGAGATTTATTTTTTAAACATCTATTTTATATGTACATTTAAGTTTCCCATTCCAAACTAAGCCGATACGAAATTCCAAGGAAAACTAACCATGCGTGGCTATACACAGTGGCATTCAAATGGATGTCCTCTGGCTGCGGTAATAAATACATAATCAGATCACTGATATTTCTTAAGGGCAAAAGAATATCCAAGAGACTGGCAAGTTACGAAGGGCATAACCTGTAAGGGTGAGACCTGTTCATTCATCCTCACTGAGAAGATTTCTACTTAATTTACTGAAATTTAGTTCTGCTTATTTTAAGTATGTATGCTTGTCCTCTGCTAGGTACAAAGGAATGTGGGTGAGATATCTAATAGGCGTTTGATTATGTACAAGAATAGAAGAGTATCATGTCACAGGGTTGTATTGCATGGAAGTCAGTCTTTAGCAGCAATCTGATGAGTCTGGCATTAGGGCAGTTAGATTATCCCTACTCATTGTCTAGCATTTCCTTCTTTCTAGTTTCCTTATGTTATTTGCTCCGCCTGTAGACTGAGCCCTCTCTGTGCTTGATACATCCTGAACACATACTGCTCCCATTCTAGCTAGGCTGAAACAAAATGACATCAAATAGAGAATAACCTCCCAGCTACGATGGACCAAGCAGAGGCTCTGTAGCCCAGAGATCCCAGAACTGAAAACTGATTGCGCACTTCACTAGCCTCTGGCTTGGGGAAATTCAGTTAATTTTTCTGAACCTCAGTGTTCCCATCTGTCACGTGAGTCTCACCTTTCTAACAACAGTAACGGCACTAATTCCCAGCTCATCAGGTTGATGTGACAGCGAAATGAGAAAACCTTTAAAATCATATAGCACCTGCCATCTCATTGGCAGCCAGGAAATATTACTTCTTTAGGTGGAGGAAAGGCTTGTCATATTTCACAATCATGTTCGGTATTTATCTTTATCATGAGTTTTGAATGATGACAACATTGTTCCAAAGAACCCCTGTTGCAATTGCTTTGTAGATGTAGTATTATAAAAGGGCACTTTTTTTTTTTTTCCATTGGATCAAAGAACACATTGGAAGGGGAAAAACAAATCTTCAAAGCAAAAACCTCCTGGCTAACCATACCCTGATTTTACTCACCTAAACTGCTAAATTCAAGTAAGTGGCCAAGGGCCAGAAGTCTGAGACATGCGCTTGAATCAAAACATTGACCAAACATATGGTTTCTCCTCCTCTCTTCTCAGTTGGCATGGAAAAATGTTAAAGGTGATAATAATATATTCTAGATAAGGTTTCTTATGATTTAGTTTTAAAAAAAATGGCTTTATTATCTGTAGAGAATGGCCAAGAAATTCAGCTTGTCCCTCGAAAAAAATTAAACATACATTATGAAAAGAATATTTTGAATTGTTGATCGGTTTATTTTTTATTTTAGAGATAAAGCACATGGATGGGGAAGAGGGGCAGAAGGAGGGGGAGAGAGAGAGAGAGAGAGAGAGAGAGAGAGGGAGGGAGGGAGAGAGAGAGAATCTTTAGCAGGCTCCAGGCTCCATGTGCAGCACAGAGCCAGATGCAAGGCTGGATCCCACGACCCTGGGATCATGACCTGAGCTGAAATCAAGAGTCAGATGCTTAACTGACTGAGCCACCCAGGTGCCCTGAATTGATGACTTTTGAAAACTAAGTTAAAAAAAGATTCCTGACATATATAACTCCTACTTCTCCATATTTAAGACTTCTTTCTGTCTCTTTTGAGGACCATCCCCACCTACAGTAGCATCCTAGACTTATCCTCCACAGTATTAACCATCATGGTAATGGATTAAATGTTAATATTGTTATTTAAAATCAACTCCTTAGCTAAAGGGCAATATCTTTAAGGGTAGGAGTCAAGCCTGTTCACTAATTCATCCCCCAAATCCAGAAAGGAGCTGGGCACATAGTAGACCCTTAAGAAAAGTTTAGAGAGGCAGAACAGACTATGGTAAGGAGACACCTTTAGACTTCGAAAGGCCTGGATTTGAACCTGGATAAAACTCTATACTCTGCATAAAGTTTGGTTTCCTCTTTGATAAAATGAGACTAATACTTAAGTTGCAGAGCTATTATAAAGTATAAAAGAAGGGAGCTAGGGTGGCGTAGTTGGTTAAGTGTCCGACTCTTGATTTTGCTCAGATCATGAATTTGTGAGATCAAGCCCCGTGTCAGGCTCTGCACTAACAGTTGGTTGGGATTCTCTCTCTCCCTCTCTCTCTCTCTCTCTGCCCCTCCCCTGCTTGCACTCCCTCTCCCTCTCTCTCAAAATAGATAGAATCAACATTAAAAAAAAGTATAAAAGAATAATGTATTTCAAACACAGAAGATTTTATCTGATACGTATCAAGTGTTTCATAATAATTGTTATCAATATCATGATTCTAACATAGCAGTTACCTGTAGAATTAATTATGTAATGTGAGAAATGAGGATCAGGCTTGGTACTATTGAAGCATTTCAAATTGATCACTTCGTTTACAACTCCATCCCTATGCCTTTTTAAAATCTATATCCAGCTTCCTGGTGCCTCTGAAACTTCAACAGAATTTATCTTACAACATCAAATGTGATGTCAGTTAAGTGTAATATTATAAAGAGTCTAATTCCAATCCCGTTATCAATTAACATTTTGAAGAGCAAAATATATTGTTTTTATCAGCAGTTTACATGTTTCAGGAATAAAAATTATTCAGCTTTGTAATGATTATTATAGTAATTATTCAGGCTGATACAATCTTCATTCAAATGCCAGAGGTCTAGTAAAACATTGAATTCAGGGATTTCACTTTGCTCTTCATTTTATTTCTGAATTTTGCATTCTTTTTTTGATTTTATGTCCTCAGCTACATCAGTGAGGCTTTACCACCAAACCACTGATGTGCCTGAGTGCCTACAACTTGGTAGTTCAAGTCATTCCTACGGTTAAATTTTGGAGAAAAAATAAAAACCTAAGGTGACCTTTGTGATGGAATATGATTCTTGAGATATATGAGAAAAAAAGTGGCAAAGAAGGTTTCAAAATTCCCGTGTCCGTGTTAATGGCTTTGACCATTTCACACCTCTGTATCGGAATTTTGCTTACTCTAAAACTACAATTCTCCGGTAAGAGGATGCAAAGTGGAAGAGTTTTGACTTTTCCTTGTTACTGTAATGGTGATACTGTGATAACCTTTATAAGTACTATCTACTAAACGATCGTGGGGCTTGCCAGTCACAGACCTCACGCCCCAGCCGTCAGCTAACTGGGGGAAACATGCAGCCTAATCCCTCTTTGGCTGCAGTGGTTAACATGATTTCAGGAATGTAGGAAAGCACCACCCATTAAGAATGCCGTGTGTATCACATTCCTCTTACTATTTTGAACTAAGTGCAATTTCTCTTTGTTTCTTTTTGGGGGTTGTTTTGGGTGGGCAGTCAATGCCCACATTTCAGACATGGGATCAGGTGCTAGAGGTTCAATGATAAACTGGGAAAGATGAACAGTAACCAAAAGTGAAAGGTTAGCAAACAGTTATCAACTAACATCCTAAACTCCACAGGCTTTAAAAGTCAACCTAAGGACATTGTACTTTATTTGCCATTCCAAGAAAATAAAGAGAGAGAGAAAGAAAGGGACAAAAAAAGAAAGAAACCCTAATGGCCAACAAAGAATCTATTTACATATTCTTCCACCTAACCAGTTCCATGCAAATTACATGTGTAATTACATTTAGATGGTACAGCTGCTGTTTCTCTTTCCTCACAGTGTTTATTTGTGCGTTTCAAAGGTTTCGCAAGGAATCCTTGAAAGGAAAAAGTAAATGTTTTGAAAAGGAGTTACAATTTGTCAGCAGTAATCCTTCCCTGGATAGGGAAACAAAGGTAAATCCTGGTAGTTCAGAGAATTGTGGCTTTCAAAAATAATAGCATTGCCCTGAAATTCAATCTGCTAGTATCATTTTCCCAAGCAATACCTCTATGAATTCAATTTCTTCGTCATTTATTACAGTAAGAAGCAAAATGGTCCAAAAGAGAATTGTTTGCAGTAAGCACAGAGATATTCTGAACAAAGATAGAATTTGAGAGCATGCAAAAACATGGAGGAACAAATAACATTAGTTATCCCGGCACTCTGAGTCACCTCATCTGACAGCTTTGTGCATTTGGTAGCACAGGAAGAAGAAATCAGATTTACTGGAATGGTAAAATGTACGCTAGGGTGGACATGATATTTTAAAGGAATTTGAGACCAGCATCTTATGCTTCCATACTTGGAGCCTTGAAAAAATTCACAAATTGCATACAGCTTAATGAGAGAAGGTGGGCCTAGGTCTTCTGAAAATTTTAATACTGCAAGGAAAACATGACCCTAGCGCTGCCACAGGCCAATTTGTCTTACTGGTACCACGTAATCCCCTTTCTGAACACATCAAGGAGAGGTTCCCTAGTGCCAAAAGATGGCGGTCACATGTGCAACAACAAAATGTTAGTTAACTAGGAAATGAGGACCAGGCAACCCCATTTACCACGGCCCGTGCACCCGGTAATGAAACACAGTTGTATCGGTCTTGGAAAATGAACAATCCCTCACGGACGAAACAGATTTTTCCAAAGATCAGTTTAGACTCTTAAATGATGGATGAAACCAATTTAAAGGTGGCGGGGTTAGTCTCAAATAATATGGCTTAAAATACGGAAAAAGGAAGCAGGTTTTTATTCCTGATTCATCCCTTGCATTACACCCTCCTTGACTGTTTGGATATATGTAAAGCAGAAGGTCGGCAGCTTGGCACACAGTGGACATATACTGAATGGTAGAAGTCCTTATTTTTGCTACTATTATGGCCTTTTTCTTACTAGAATGACATGACCTCAACACATGATTCACTTTTATGCTTCTAAATAGAAATCTTAATTCATAACTCTCCCTAATATTCATCCACTTAACATTGTTTTATATTAATCTTAAATATATGAATCAATTTTGAATCCTTTTGTCGACATTTGTAACATACAAGCAGCCATCCAGTAATACTCTGAGGAAAATTGATTACAGTTAAGGAGAGAAATTTAACTGTAGAATATTCTACCAGTACGGTAACATCAGCATATTCTTATAAATAAATAGTTTCATCAAAATGTTATACTGCTTTGATTCTGTGATGACATCAGTTTTTAGGCACATCACCAGATTAGTCTGAAGTTTTTTGTTTTGGCTTTTGTTTTTGCTCCTGAGGAAAATATTAAACGTACAGATTAACTAGAAATCATCTGGTTTAAATTTTTTTTAATGTCCATTTATTTTTGAGAGAGAGACTGAGTACAGGGAGGGACAGAGAGAGGGAGACACAGGATCTGAAGCAGGCTCCAGGCTCTGAGCTGTCAGCACAGAGCCTGATGCAGGGCTTGAACCCACGAGCTGTGAGATCATAACCTGAGCCGAAGTCAGATGCCTAACTGAGCCACCCACGCGCCCCTCACCCATTTTATTAATGACAACTCCCATGTTCAATCCACCTCCAATTCACTCTTGTCTTTGTTACTCAGGCTGCTGTAACAAAGTACCATACACTGGGGGCCAATAAAAAACAACATTTATTTCTCTCAGTGTGGAGGCTGGAGGTCCAAGATCAGGGTGCCGGTATGCCTGGGTTTGTGGTGAGAGCCCTCTTTCTGGTTTACAGATGGCCATCTTCTCTCATGGTATTCGTCACACTGTGAAGAGACAGAAAAGGCAGTCTTCCTTTTCTTTCTTTCTTTCTTTCTTTCTTTCTTTCTTTCTTTCTCTCTTTCTCTTTCTTTTATTTTTAACTTTTTAAATTTATTTTTGAGAAGCAGAGAGAGAAAGAACATGAGCAGGAGGGGGCAGAGAGAAAGGGAGACACAGAATCTGAAGCAGGCTCCGGGTTCTGACTGTCAGCACAGACCCTGATGTGGGGCTTGAACTCACGAACCATGAGATCATGACCTGAGCCAAAGTCAGATGCTTAATTGAGCCATCCAGGTGCCCCATGCTGTCATCCTTTTCTTATAAGAACGGGGATGCCATTATGGAAGCTTCACCTTGTAGACCTAATCATCTTCCAAAAAGTTCTACCTCCAATTAGCAGCGTATTAGGGCTTCAACGTATGAATTTTGGAGACATACAAACAATCCATGCATAGCAGTCTGGTGGAACACTGTGGATCAGAGGTTTGTATCCCTCCTGGCCCCCCAAATTCACATCTTTCTCACATGCAAGATAGATTTCATCCCACGAATCCCCAGATCTCAAGTTGTTCTAGTATCCATTCTAAAGTCCAAAGCGCCAAGTCTTATCTAAATATCTAAATCAGATATGAGAGAGATTGGAAGTGGGATTCATCCAGAGACAAAGTTCCTCTCCAGCTGTGAGCCTGTGAAATCAAACAAGTTATATGCTTCCAAAACACAATGATGGGAGAGATATAGGACAGAGATTCCCATTCCAAAAGAGGGAAACAGGAAAGAAGAAAGGAGTGACGGGTCCCAAGTGAGTCCAACAGCTAGCAAGGCAAACTCCATGAGATCTTATGGCTGCAAACAATCCCCTTTGGCTCAGTATTCTACCTTCCAGGCTCACTGGGGTGGTAATGGCAGCCCCACAACTCGGAGGGGTCCTGCGCACACCACAGCCCTCTACCAGGCAGGGACTGCACTCCAATGGCTCTGAGTGGTCCTGTCCGCAGAGCTGCTGTTACAGCCTGTCTGACCTACTAAAACCCAAACCACAGCCTTGATGATCTCTGCATTGGCTCCAGGGGCCTTCTTCCCTTTTCTTGTAAAAGCACCCATTTGCAGCTTGCCTTCATGTGGTCCCATCTCCTCCCCGCTCAGCTCAAATTGGCAGTTTCCTGCTGGGGTTGCGATTAATTCTGTAGTTCACACCCACACAAATCTCTCTGAAAAATGGTCAGTTCTTCCACACCTTTAATGTTGTCTTCCAAACACACTTTCTACTTTTTTTTTAATGTGGACAGGATGAGAATTTTCCAAATCTTTAGGTTCTGCTCCCTTTTGCTAAACAATTCCGTCTTCATTTTTCTCATCTTTTACCAAGCTGCTCCTTCAATACCTCGCTTAGAAATCTCCCCAGCTAAGTATCCAATTGGATCATTCACCAGTTCTAGCTTCCACACACAGGATGATCTCTGCTTTTCCATAAGTTGTTGTCTCAGGCTATGTAACCTTTTTTCTAGAATTGTACATGGCATTAGGGACAAAGAGAAGCCTGGTATCTCTGTTGCCAGTCTCTGATGTCTTATTCTTTAAAAAAATGTTTTTTTGTTGTGATATAATACACGACATAAAATATACCATTTTAACGTTTTTAAGTGTACAATTCAGCATCATCAAGTACATACAATGTTGTGTAACCATCATACCATTTATTTACAGAAATTTCTCATCATCCCAAGTAACAGCTTCATGCTTATTAAGTGACCATCCCCTCTCCTCCCCTCCCTAGTCCTTAGTAACCATACTCTACCTTCTGTCCCCGTGAATTGGACTACATCCGTTCATATAAATGGAATCACACAATATTTGTATTTTTTTTAAATGCTTACTTCACTCAGCATAACATTTTTAAGGTTCATCCATGTTGTAGGTGTCACAGTTTCATTCTTTCTGTTTTGGCAGAATGATATTTCTTTGTGTGCATACAGTAAGTTTTGTTTATTTATTCATATGTTGAAGAACACTTTGGTTTTCCTCCTTTTGGGCTATGGTGAAGGGTGTTACTATGAACATTGGTGTGTAAGTATCTGTTTGAATTCTTGTGTTCAATTCTTTTGTGTACACGTCTAGGAATGGGGTTAATGGATCACATGGTCATTCCATGTTCAACTCTTTGAGGAACCACCAAAGGGTTTTCCTCTTTCTTGGCTCTTCTTTTAGTGTGCTTTCAGTCTTCACCGCACTTGCTGTTTACAACGCCTTGTCTTTTTCTGTCTTGCCTTCTCATTTTTACTATTTCCTTTTCCCTCTTCTGCTCTTTCCATTCCTAAATAATAGTTAGCTAAGCACCCAGTGGGTTCACTGTATTCATTGAACAGACTCACACGGAGCAGTTTTCACTTAACGGCAGATACATGTGAGAATTCTTTATATAAAAAGAAAGTGAAATGATTTTTTTTTTGCAGTTGGCTTACTTTTTGTTTGTTTTGTTAATGGAGATGACTCAACCATTTTGACAGGTAATGTTTTCTTTTTTTTTAAATTTTTAATGCTTATTTATTTTTGACAGAGAGAGAGAGAGAGAGAGAGAGAGAGAGAGAGAGAGAGAGAGAGACAGAGCATGCCATGAAGCTGCAGAGACAGAGAAAGAGATGCAGGATCTATCTGTAACAGGCTCCAGGCTCTGTGCTGACAGCTCAGAGCCTGACATGGGGCTCAAACTCACAAACGGTGAGATCATAACCTGAGCCAAAGTCAGACACTTAACCAACTGAGCCACCCAGGCGCTGCCCCAACAGGTTGTTTTTTCTTATGTTCTTAAATGGTAAGCACACTATGCCAGAGGTTAGTAAACCCTCTCTCTACAAGCCAGAGAGAAAATAGGCTTTGCAGACCACACAGTCTGGGTTGGAACTACTCAGTCCTGTCACTGTTTCACAAAAGTAGACACTGATAGGATGGAAATGAATGGGTATAGCTGTGTTCCGTAAATCTTTCCCAAAACAGGTGAGCTACATTTGGCTTTTGGGCTGTAGTTGTGGACTCTTTGCATTTGGGTGACGGAAACTCAGTTTTTATTCTCGTTTTTGCCAAATAATTACGATTAGACAAAAAGCAGTTTTTATTTTTAAAATTTTAAATGTTTATTTATTTTTGAGAGTGACAAGAGACAGGGTGCAAGTGGGGGAGGGGCAGAGAGAGAGGGAGACATAGAATCTGAAGCAGGCTCCAGGCTCAGAGCTGTCAGCACAGAGCCCAATGCAGGGCTTGAACTCATTAACTGTGAGATCATGACCTGAGTTGAAGTGAGACACTCAGCTGACTGAGCCACCCAGGCGCCCCATGAAAAACAGTTTTTAAACATCCATTCACTTATGTGTTGACTTATTCAACAAGTACTTAGAGGTATCAGGCCCTGTATTTCATTTTTCCTTATGAGGATACAGTGGAAATCAAGAGAGACAAATTTTTTTGCCCTGATGGGCTTACAGTTTAGAGACAAGAGGCAGGGAATGGAAATCCGGCATGTATAAATTAAAATAATAATCAGTGCAGGAATATAAACAAGGGCAACGGAAGAGTGGTCGTCTGGCGCTACTTGAGTTAGCAGTGGCCAGGGGAGGGCTCTCTGAGGAAGGTTTGAGTCAAGGCTAAAGATTTACAGAACCGTAAGGTTTTGCTGGGGAAAAGCAAACCCATGTTGAAGGCCCTGAGACAAAGTGAATATTCAGTAAGGCAAGTGACGTTCCAGGAGAGTGAGCCAGAGAGAAGGAGCTGATGTAATCATAGATGCAGAAGACACCCGAGCTAAACGATGCTTTGCAGATCATGATCTTTCATGGCGCCGGGGCCAGGCAGGCGCTTGCTGCTGACGGTAATCCAGAGAGCAAGTTACACTGTGGCTTGTGCTTTGTGCAGTGCTACCCTCACAGGCAACCACAGCAGCAACTCCAAGATGAGGCTTTGAACAGAACTGGCCTCTGGGGCAGGTGATCCTTGCAGTGCTGAGTGGCCCCTCCCCTCCCCCCCCACCCCCTCTGGCCTCCTTACCCCCATCTCAGAAGGCCTCCAGGCTTGACCTCCTGTTCTGATGTTGCCATTTAAAAACTCATTTTAGTGTCTCAGCATGGGCCCTGCATTTTCATCTTTCACTGGGCGTGACAATTATTTCACTGGTCCTGTGTATGATGGGGCCTAACGAGAGGCTACCGGAGCCCAGCACGAGTGTCTACACAGATTCTCTGGAAGGCAGAAGAGGAGGTAAGGGAAGATTCCCCATACAAGCAAAGGATCATCTGTTAAGTGACATAGGAGGACAGGGGACAGGAGACGTCCAAGTAGACAGAACAAGGAAAGAGACACAGGGAGAGATAGCAAGGGAAAGCAGGTCCAAAGGTTTGCAATCCCAGTGGAAATCGTTTGCAAGTCTTTTAGTCTGGTCGCTTGTTGCGGAAGAGTTAACAAGGGAGACTCCTACGTGATCTTAGACCAGGCTGCCTCACAAAATGGCTGCAATTATAGTGTTGGTGTTGTGTATGCTATTTTTTTTTAGGATCAATTAGTTAATTGCTTGTTGCTTTAATTACTCACACTTCTTTTAAAGCTATCTTTATGTGTCACAACTGAGCCAAGGATTTGAAAATACAGATAGCAGAGAAATGCTTTAAATGTCGATGTAAAATAAGCTATGATTGGCAGGGTGTTTAAGTAGGGTCCTGCTCATGCTTAGAAAAGTGTTCTATCCGCCCCCTGACTCCAAATGGTCAAAAATATGGAGAAATATCATATTTTCCTCTGCTTGGGTAATTTCTGCGTCTGTAAATCTCTACCTAGCAGTCATTCAGTATTGATCGCAGATGGCAATTTTAAAATGTATTTTAAAACTACAAGAGGGGAATGGCAAAAATCATTACATGTTTTCTAACATCTTACTTGACGATTACTGAAGCAAATCAAACTGCTGAGTCTTTCAGTGTGTAAAAGGGAAGGGTTACTAGCTGCAGTCTGAGTGACAATGCCTGGGACATCTAGAAGCACAGAGCACTTTGTTAGAAAGCAACAATGGAATTTCATAAAGATACGTTCACAGATTTTAGTTTATTAAGTGTTTTCTTTAATTTCTTTAAATGTTTATTTATTTTTGAGAGAGACAGGAAGGCAGAGTGCAAGTAGGTGAAGGGCAGAGAGAGAGGGAGACACAGAATCCAAACCAGGCTCCAGGCTCTGAGCTATCAGTACAGACCCCGATGTAGGGCTCAAATTTGAGAACCGTGAGATCATGACCTGAGCTGAAACCAAGAGTCAGACGCTTAACCGACTGAGCCACCCAGATACCCCTATAAATGTTCTTTTTTAAAAATATTTACTTATTTTTGCAAGAGAGAGAAAGAGAGAGAGAGAGAGTAGGAGAGGGGCAGAGAGAGGAAGACCTAGTATCCAAAGCAGGCTCCAGGCTCCAAACTGTCAGCACAGAGACCTATGCGGGGCTCAAACTCACAAACTGTGAGACCATGACCTGAGCCGAAGTCGGACACTTAACTGAGACACCCAGTCACCCCCCAATCAAGTACTTTTTTAAATGAATTATTTACTTTAAAATTTTCTCCCTAATGTGCCACCTGTTTTGTATTCATAATAATTTCATTTAGGCATCAATGAGCAATTATAGCTTTCTCCTTAAATGATTATCCAGAATGTGAAATGAAAAAAAGTTTGCCCATGTATCCTTCTGGCATTTCTGTTTATAACCTGTCCACTTTATTAATCGTGGCATTAAAATGTGGTTTATTGACCAATCGCATAGTATAATGTAGGTAGCTGATAAATGTTCAAGAAATAAGTGGGTGAAAGACTGAATAAATGAGTAAAGGAATAAGCCTGTATCTCAACTCAGCCACAGTAATAAATAATCTTGGATTCTATGGTCTCAGTTATAATCTACGATGCTTCAGAACTATGAATTATTTCCTAAAAATTTTAATTCCTTCATAGATTTGACCATCCATTGTGGCCACGTTCCTGAGACAGAGTAATTGGAATATAAATGGAAATGTTACATGGCTTTTCCAGACCTCCCCATACTACCCCCGCCCCCCACCCTGCTTTTTCTCTTGTTCTTCTGCAGCTGGATTGGCAATGCACAAAATAACAAGGAAGGTCAAGTATTGAAGATGGCGGCAGCTCTGCCAGCCAGCGGTCCCGCAGGATGTTTGGACACAGTTTCCCCTGCTGCAGTTCTGCACTCTGCAAGCAAGGAAGGAAGAGCCACTTTGTTCAGGCACTGATATTTCAGGGGGTGCTGCTGTTGCTGCTAGAGCAGACATGTTTTCTCGAACATATTCCCCCCGGTCCACACCAAGCTCCCTCCCTCCAAACGGTTTTGCTCCTACTGTTCTGATAGTGCCCTGTTAATTCCTACCTAACCTTTAGATCTCAGCACAAGCATTACTTCTAAAGGGGAAAGTTCTCTTCCTGATTAGTGATCTCTCTCCTATAGTCTCCTCAGCATCATTTGACTTTCCTTCATAGCACTCACCCAGGGATTGCCACAATGTCTCCTTCTACATGGTAGTCGATGACCTCAACATGGCTCAGGAGCTGTGGGCATCTACCAGGAGGCAGGGGCAGCAGGGTAGGTACGTATATATGAAACACCCTAGTGGACACCCAGAGATAACTGATGGTTGATGCAATACAGGCGTGGATACGTTCAAATATTTATATGGGCATACATAGATATACCACAAGTTTGGTCCCAGACCCCTGCAATAAAGTGAATATCTCAATAAAGCAAGTGAAATTAATTTTTGTGATTTCCCAGTGCATAGAGAAGTTAATGGTTATGCTACACTGTAGGCTATGAAGTATGTGTTAGCATTATGTATGAAAAGTGTGCATAACTTCATTCAAAAATACTCTATTGATAAAAAAAATGCTAACCATCATCCGACTTTTCAGCAAGTTGCAATCTTTTTGCTGGTGGAGGGCCTTGCCTCAGTGTGGATGACTACTGACTGATCAGGGCGGTGGCTGCTGAAGGTTGGAGTGGCTGTGGCAATTTCTAAAAATAAGAAAATAGTGAAGTTTGCCGCACCAACGGACTCTTCTTTTCATCGACGATTTCTCTGTAGCATGGGATGCTGTGTGATAGCATTTTACCCACAGTGGAACTCTTTCAAAATTAGAGTCAATCCTCTCAAACCCTGCTGCTGCTTTATCAACGAAGTTTACTGAATTCTTCTTTGTCATTTCAAGAATCTTTGCCGCATGTTCACCGGGAGTACATTCTGTCTCAGGAAACCACTTTGTTTGCTTCTCCGTAAGAAGCAACGCCTCATTCATTTCAGTTTTATCACGAAGGCACTTAATGGCATGAGAACAGTGAACCTTTTCCAGCAGGTTTTCAATTTACTTTGCCTGACCCATCAGAGGAATCACTCTCTGTGGCAGCTATAGCCTTCTGAAATATGTATCTTAAATAACAAGACTTGAAAGTTGAAATTACTCCTTGATCTGTGGGCTGCAAAATGGGTGTTGTGTTAGCAGGCATGAAAATAAGATTAATCACGCACGTCCCCATCAGAATTGTTGGGTGACCAGGTGCACTGTCAGTGAGCAGTAATATTTTGAAAGGAGCCTTTCTTTTCTGAGCAGTAGGTCTCAACAGTGGGCTTAAAATATTCAGTAAACTATGTTGTAAACAGATGTGCTGTCATCTAGGCTTTGTTGTTTCATTTATAAAGAACATGCAGAATAGATTTAGCATGATTCTTAAGGGCCCTAGAAGTTTGGGAATGGTAAATAAGCATTGGATTTAACTTCACATCACCAGGTGTGTTAGCCCCTACAAAGAGAGACCTTTGAAGACTGCCCTTTAAAGATCGGAAGCCAGGCATTGACTTCACCAGCTGTGAAAGTCCTAGATGACATCCGCTTCCAGTAAAAGGCTATTTCAGCAACACTGACAATCTGTTGTTGAGTGTAGCCACCCTCATGAATTGTCTGAGCTAGATCTTCTAGATCTTGTTGCAGCTTCTACATTAGCACTTGCTGTTTCACCCTTGCACTTTGATTCTATAGAAATGGCTGATTTCCTCAAACCTCATGAACCAACCTCTGCTAGCTTCAAATTTCTCTTCTGCAGCTGCCTCACCTCTGTCAGCCTTCATGGATTTAAGAGAGTTAAGGCCTTGCCCCAGATTAGGTTTTGGCTTCAGGGAATTATTATGGCTGGTCTGACCTTCTAACAAGACCACTAAAACTTCCTCCATATCAGCAATAAGGTTGTTTCGCTTTCTTATCATTTGTGTGTTCACTGGAGTAGCACTTTTAATTTCGTTCAAGAAGTTTTCCTTTGCATTCACAGCTTGGCTAATGGTTCGGTGCAAGAGACCTACCTCTCAGCCTCAGCTTTCAACACACCTTCCTCACTAAGCTTAGTCGTTTCTTAATCGTGCCTTTAAATTACAATTGGAGACATGCACCTCTTCCTTTCACTTGAATGCTTAGAGGCCATTGTAGGGTTATTAATTGGTCTGGTTTTAACACTGTTATGTCTCGGGAATGGAGAGGCCCCAAGAGAGGTAGGGGGGAACAGCAGGCTGGTGGAGGAGTCAGAACACACACATTTATGATCAAGTTTGCTGTCTTATATGAATGCAGTTTATGGAATCCTACACAATTACAATAATAACAAAGATCACTGATCACAGATCACCATAAAGAACATAATAATGAAAAAGTTTGAAATATTGTGAGAATTACCAAAATGTGGCACAGAGACATGAAGCAAGCAAATGCTGTTGGAAAAATAGAAGTGAGAGATTTGTTTATCACAGGGTGGCCACAAGCCTTCAATTTGTTAAAAAAAAAAAAAAGCAATATCTGTGAAACACAATAAAGCAAAGAACAATAAAACAAGGTATGCCAGTACAAATAAAGTCACATTTACGTTCAGCAGTCTTATAAAGTTTTGGAAACTTCCTGTTACAAATGTTGGAGAATGAAAGACTTGCTGACAATACAGCCATCCATTCAAAAGCTATGAAGATTTTTATAAAATGTCTTAAGACCCACATTCATTTGTAAACCCATGCAGCTCAGAGTAAGAACACTTTAATTTTAATGGAGTGCTTGCTTTATGGCACTAGATTTTCAAAAGACCCTTATAGTCACTGTGTAGTCAGAAAGGAGTCATTGATATAAATGGAAACATTAGCTGTCATTCAAGAAACCAAAGAAAGAAACCAATAACGGCTATTTTAGTTTAGTTGAGTTGAGCTTTGTCATGTGTCACTCCTCAATGTTGACTGTTATTTGTCAGCTACAAGACAACTGCCTTCAGTTGGATTCCAGCTGAGAACAGCCAGGTTGCAATTCCTCGTTGAGAATGCTGTACGCAATGAGATATCACCTTACACCTGCCAGAATGGCTAGTATCAAAAAGACAGGGAATAAGGATTGTTGGTGAGGATGTGAAGAAAAGGAAATGCTTGTGCATTACTGATGGGAACCACTATGGAAAACAGTATGGAGATTCCTCAAAAAATTAAAAATAAAAATGCCATATGATCCAGTAATTGCACCACTGGGTATTTACCCAAAGAAAACAAAAACACAATTTTGAAAAGATATATGCACTCCTATGTTTACTGCAGCATTATTTACAACAGCCAACACATGGAAGCAACTTAAGTGTTCACTGATAGGTGAATGGATAAAAACAATGTGGTGGGTGTACACACACACACACACACACGCACACACACACACACACACACATGCTGTAATATTACTCAGCCATAAATAAGAATGAGATTTTTCCATTTGCAACAACGTGGATGGACCTAAAGGTTATTAAAATCAAAACAAACAAAAAACAGAAACAGAATCATAAACACAAAGAACAAAGTGGTGTCTGCCAGAGAGCAGAGTGTTGGGGAAATAGGCACAACAGATAGAGGGGATTAAGAGGTACACACTTTCAATTATAAAATAAATAAGTCACAGGGATGAAAAACACAGCATAGTCAATAATATCATAGTAACATTGTGTGGTAAGAGATGGTAAATACACTTATCGTGGTGAGCAGAGCATAGTGTATAGAATTGTTGAATCACTATTTTGTAACCTGAAACTAATATGACATCATATGTCAACTACAAGTCAATAAAAAAAGAAAGAAAATAAATAAAAAAACCTCTTGCACAGCAAAGGAAACAACACAATGAAAAAGTAACCTCCAGAATGGGAGAAAATATCGGCAAATCATAGCTCTGATAAGAGGGTAATATCTAAAATATATAAAGAATCCATACAACTCAATAACCAAAAATTTTCAGTGAAAAATGGGCACAGGAAGTGAATAGATATTTTTCTAAAGAGTACATAAAAATTACCAATCGGTCCATGAAAAGGGTTGTGCAACATCACGAATCATCTGAGAAATGCAAACCAAAATCACAATGAGATATCACCTCATACCTGTTAGAATGGCTATCACCAAAATGGCAAGAGAAAACAAGTGTTGGCAAGGATGTGGAGAAAAGGAAACCCTTGTGTACTTTTGGCATGTAAATTGGTGCAGCCACCATGGAAAAGAGTATGGAGGTCCCTCAAAGAATAAAAAGGATGTAAATTGGTGCAGCCACATTATGGAAGTTATTAAAAAAAAAAAGAAGTATCACATGATCCGACAATCCCACTTTTGGGGCATATATCCAAAGGGAATGAAAAATGGATATTGAGGAGAAATCTGCACCCTTAAGTTCACTACAGATATCCAAGGCATGGAAGTAGTCTAAGTTTCCTCAATGGATGAATGGATAAAGAAGATGTGGTATATACATACAGTGGAATATTATTCAGCCATGATAAAGAAGTAAATCCTGGGGTGCCTGGGTGGCTCAGTCAGTTAAGGGTCTGCCTTTGATCAGGTCATGATGTCACGGTTCGTGGGTTCGAGCCCCGTGTCAGACTCTGTGCTGACAGCTAGCTCAGAGCCTGGAGGCTGTCTTTGGATTCTGTGTCTCCCTCTCTCTCTGACACTCCCCTGCTCATGCTGTCTCTCTCTCTCTCTCTCTCTCTCTCTCTCTCTCTGTCTCTCAAAAATAAATAAAAAGCATTAAAAAAAAGAAGTAAATCCTGCCATATACAATATGGATGGAACTTGAGAGCACTATGCTAAGTTAAATAAACCAGAAGAAAAACAAATACTGCATGACGTTACTTAATATGTGAAATCTAAAACAAGAAACCAAAACAAAACCAACCTCAACTCTAAAGAGTAGAAAACTGTTGCCAATGGCTGGGTAGGGGAGAAGTAGGAAAAGGCTAGTAAGAGAGTACCAACTTTGAGCTATAAGCTGAATAAGATCTAAAGATCTTGTGTAAAACATTGTGGCTAAAGTTGATAACAGTGTATTGTATAATTGAAATTTGCTAAGAGTGGGACGTAAATGTTCACACACACAAAGACAAATATGTGAGGTGGTGGGTGTGTTAAGTAGATGGGCAGAATCCTTTCACAGAGTATGTGTATATCAAATCACCATGATATACACTTTAAATAAAATAAATAAATAGGAGAAAAAAAATGTTGTGACCTTCTTCTGTCCAGGGAGATTCTCACTCACCAGCATGCTAAACCCTGACGCTAATCCTATGGACCCGGCCTCTGACTCCCTGGTGACGCCCGGCTGGCTGGCTCTCACTTTGTAAGAAGAAAACAAAATCCTGTAAGGAAACAATGTCCATGTCTAGCTACTGGGGATCCCCAAGCCTCCCAGCCTCCCTTTGTCTCCCATGCTGTTTTCATGGGCTCACCTTCCTGTTCTCCTATGTCAAATACTTCACCCCAGAGGCATGAATCTTCCAAAGAGAATTTTGGTGTATTTAATGATTAAAGTAATAGAAATACAGCATCAAACATTTTCAATCAGTGAAGCGAAAGTCATCACTAACAGGCATGCTATTCTAGCTTATTTTTGCCGTACAATTTCAGTGTTTCTCTCCTGGCATGGAGAGCACTGAATGTTTCGTTTTAATAGGACACATGTTTTCTATTCATAACTCTCATGTAGATGTCTCTTAATTAAGACACTCTACCTAATCTCAGTTTTAGTGTGTTTTCCCATTATAAGTATTTATCCTGTTGCCTCTTGATAGAGTACTAGGGCATCCTAGCCATCCAGCTCAATGGGACATAACCTCTTTAACCCAGAACTGTGGCTTCCCAGCAGAACCAGAATTTTCACCATTCATTTTACACCATGTAGATGCCTGATCTTAGCAAGCGTTCCTCGATTTTGAGAATATTTTCCGAGTATCTCTGTGTAGGGCTGGAGTCATGGTTGTGCCCTAGAGCCTTGTGCTTAGAAGGTTCCCACACTTGGTTTCATGTTCTGCTACTGCCATTATAAAATTCTTAATATTTTTTAAAATATTTTTTTAAATTTTATTTTAGAGAGAGGGTGCACATGAGCAGGGGAGAGAGAGACAGGGAATTCCAAGCAGCCTCCATGGCACGGACCCTGACATGGGACTCGATCCCATGACCCCAGGATCATGACTTGAGCCGAAATCAAAAGTCGGACACTCAACTGACTGAGCCACCAAGGCGCCCCTAAAATTCTTAGTATTTGAACAAAGGGATAGCATTTTCATCTTACACTGGCCCTAGCGCTATGCAAATACTTATCATGTAACAAAGATACAGGTTCACAGGTTGATGCTCATTATTCAGGAAAAACAAGTATAGTCTTGTCTCTTTATACAATTTAATATTGAGGTAGAAAATATGTAAGGTACACAAATCCTAAGTGTATCTCTTGGTGAATTTTCTCATACATATGCACACACATGAACACACACACATAGCCACCACCTACCTCAAGATACTGAACATTTTTAACTCTTCAAGTGTCCCTCATACTTCTTCCTAGTCAATATCTGCCTGTACCAGGAGTCACCACTATTCTGACATATCATCGAAGTATTAGTTTTACTTGCTTTTGAACTTTATATTAATGGAATCATATACAATGTAGTTTATTGTGTTTGTTTGTTTTTTCTTTCATCATTATATGTGTATAATTCGTCCATGGTCTGAAAGTAGTGTATTGTTTTGTTTATTGCTGTGTTGTGTTACATAATACGAATATATCCATAGTACTATTGTGGGTATCTGGGCTGTTTCCAATACTTGGTTATTATGAATAAAGGTGTTATGAACATCCTTTCATGTGTCTTTTGATAGATGTATGCACTTTTCTTTTGGTTAGATACCTGAAGGGGAATTGGTGGTTCACAGTGTACACTTACGTTTTGCTTTAGTAGATACCAGTATTGACTTCTGAATGCCCAAGTGAAAACACTTTGTAGTGCTCTATCCATGCCTTCATCATTTAAAACTTATTTTTTAAGTTTATTTATTTATTTTGAGAGAAAGAGAGAAAGCCAGAGAGTGTGTGAGTGGCGGAGGGACAGAGAGAGAGAATCCCAAGCAGGCTCTGCACTGACAGTGTGTAGCCAGACCTGGGGCTCAAATTCACCAACTATGAGATCATGACCTGAGGTGAGAACAAGAGTTGGACATTTAACTAAATGAGCCACCCAGGCACCGCTTAAAAATTCTTTTGATTCCAGTGCAACATGTTGAATTCCATCACATATTTTAGATCTTTTAAAACCTTTGAGATGATAACTCTCTGAAATAGAAAATTCTCTGTAGTCTCAGATTTTTCTTCCATATTGAGATTTAGAGAATTTACAACCAGACCAATGGTATCAAATCTAGATCTGATACTAGTTTAGTTTGACTGATATGTCAACTCTCTGACTTGATTGTACTTATATATTAAAGAGTAGTCAGAGCAAGAAAGTCATAGAAAGGTCCGGGAGAGCATGAATTCAAATGCCTGACACATATTAAATGCTTAATAAATATTCCACAAATATAAATTGAACTATGACTATCTTACTAGTTAGAAACAAAAAACCTATATAAGCAATCTATATTTTTCTGAACATTTTCCTTTAGGTTGCTTATTCACAGTTCTGAAAGTATCTGAACTTTGGATTTGATGATCCCAGGAACACAAATAGGCTTGAGTCTCACTAATTAGTAAAGAAAACCTCAATATGTTGCTTTAAACCTTAGAGTAAGGAATCAATTTCAACCACTTTATTTAATAAGTCAAGATATTCTGGCAAAAATTTTTATTTTTTACTTTTTCATTATTAGCTTTTAGTGTTTATTCATTTTTAAGAGAGAGTGAATGTGAGCAGGAGGGGCAGAGAGAAGGAGACATGATCCCAAGAGGGCTCTGCTCTGACAGTAGCGAGCAGGGCTCGAACTCATGAATTGTGAGATCATGACCTGAGCTGAAGTTGGACATTCAATTGACTGAGCCACCCAGGTGCCCCATCTTGTGAAAAAATTTTAAAGGAATTATTAACAATGATATGTGGAACTCTATAGAGACCTTCTGATCTTTCTCATTACAAATGCGAACTTTCTTCATACCCTTCTCCTATAAACTTTTATTATGTCTACACCATGTTATTAGAGAAAGTGTTTTGAGGATTTATATAAGACTGCAGATGCCTATATAACAGTCTCCAAATGTGAGCTTCATGAAGCCTTCTACTCTAGCAATATCTATTCTTGCCTGCCATGCTTTTAACCTGAGGCACTAATTTGCGTAAGCTATCTCACATCTTTTAATTGCTCCAGTCCAGAGGTTGACATGTTTTAAAAACATTCAAGTTAAAACGACAACAAGTAAAGGATAATGAAAGAGAAAGATACACAAAGAGGGATGAAAACATGATTAAGCGTCAGAGAATTTAGAAGTGATGCCTTCAGGACCTCTAAGTGCTCACACACTTTCATTGATTATACAGCTGCACAACACTGTGAATTGTAAGCGTCTACTATCCATTTGTTATATGGATACCTTTTAAAATAGGTAAAATACACTTTACTGACTATTTAGGCAAATCAGTTTTCTGAAAACAGAAATACCTATTGTGTTTAACATTCAGTACATGTGATCTTCCCATTAATCTCGGCCTTTCTGAGGTCAATAATCCCCACTTCATCCTAGGTCTTTTCTATGTTGCAAAATCTACTTCCTCATTACCCTTCACATTTACAAAATCACTACCTTTATAAAATGCTTATTGTGTAGGTGAAGTAACATAATGTATGCTATTCACATCTATTCCTGCCACTATAATCTTAGAAGGCAGGTAAAATGTAAAGTCTCAATTTATTTATTTATTTATTTATGTATGTATGTATGTATGTATGTATTTATATATATATATATTTATTTATATATATTTATCTATCTGTTTATTTTTTTTGAGAGGAGAGAGAGAGAGAGAGAGAGAGAGAGAGAGAGAGAACAAGCAGGGGAGGGGCAGAGAGAGAGGGAGAGAGACTCCCAAGCAGGCTCTGGGGCTGTTAGTGCAAAGTCTGAAAGAGGCTCGATCTCACAAACCATGAGATCATGACCTGAACTGAAACCTAGAGTCAGACATTTAGAGATATGATTCAGAGAAGTTAAGTAATTTTCACAAGGTCTCCGATCTAAGAAGTGGCAGGTCAGAACCAGGGTGTCGATCTGTTTCATTCGAACCCTGTTCTTCCCACTTGTTTATAGTGCTTCTTCCATCATATTTGTCCATGCTTCCAGGACTTTAATGAATCCCTACACATTGACTTATAAATCCTATAATGGGCCAGGTCAGTGACCTGCTTGCTACTACTTCCCTACAACTTAGTGAAGGTGCTTGGTACTTCCCTAAATAGAAAACAAAGGAGCAAAATCTAAAAGAGCTGCTGGTCCCACTTGTCTTATTTGTGGGCCATGCAAGAATACACATGGAAGTTCTTGGCTGATGGCCTGTTCTCTTCTAGTCACATCCCTAGTTCAGTCCTGCACAGTAAGAAGCCCTGCATGCATATGTGCAGATACTCCAGGGCATAAGTCCAACCTCACTCCACACCCTCCTCGAACTAACCAACAGTGGTTATTCCTCCAGGCTAGAATTGCACATACTCTTGTGCAGTCCACTGTTCAGAAGTTGAACTCAGGAGAGTGGCACATACAGGCCCTGAAAAGAGACTTGGGCCGCTTAGCTACCTAAGTGATTTTGAGGTCCTGGGTGCTCAGAATGTGGGACAGAAGGCAGAGTGTGGGTTCATGTGCTCAAATGTCCTTGGCCCTATGGGTAGGGACACAGCTGGAAGAGATGGGAATACAGCCCTCAAAATCATGGTGCCTGTGGGTCTTCAGACGATGTTTATTGACTAGCTGATTGACAGGAAGGAGGAGCATTGCAATAAATGAGATCATTCCAGAAAGCAAAGCAAAGAGCCATAATCATGGTTTTATTTTATTCCTCAGAGTCGCTAATTATTCAGCATCTATAAGACAACTCCAGCTCAATCTACTTTGATTCCAACTGAGAACAACCAAGTTGCAATGCCTCATTAAGAACATTGTGATTTCCTTCTGCCTGGGCTGACACACATCTCCAGTGTGCTGAACCTGCATGCTTGCTCTAGAGCTCCTGCCTCAGAAAGGCAGGGGGTTGCCCTGTTCACACCCCTGCTGGCTCTCACTCTGTAGGGATCAGGCACTACTTCTGCAGGGAAGCAAGGTAAGTAATCACGCATCCTTCTAAAAACCTTATGTCAAATATTATATCCATGAGGCAGCCTCATATAGATTTTGACTGAATGTCTTAAAGAATTTTCATGTATTTTAATGATACGAATGATATAAAGGTAGCAGGAAATGAGAGGTGGTGTGTTGATTTAAATTTACTAATTAGATATATCTCAGTTTTCTCTTTTTGTTAAGACAAATTATCCAAAGTCCAACTCTTTGCAAGGGCTGGTTCTCTTTTTTTCCTGTTTTCTATTCCAAGATGGCCCCTAGGTGGAGGAAAATATTGTTGTTGTTGTTGTTGTTTTCTCATGCATTAAGTGAGGGGGAAACTTTCTTTGTGCTCACCCTTCTGTTGGTTTCCATTGCAGAGCTCAGTTGTTTTAATTCCCGGAATTGTCCCATTGGTATTTCATGAGGGCCGCAGGTATGAAATCCTTTTGAGTATACCACCCACTTTGGATATACTTTTATTTCCTCCACTCTCCCCATTTTAAAGATATCTCCACTTTTATATACATTTGGTTGGTTGCTCCAACAGAAGGGGGAATCTGGGTTCTCTTACAGCTTTACTACTCCCCTGAGGCAGGCTGTCCTTGGACCTCTTTGAGACTTTGTTTTCCTCTCTCTCTGAAACATACCAGAATAAAGTGTTCTTTCTATAGCATAGATTTAAGGATCAAAAAGCTATATAGCTTTTTGTAGGTTAAGGAACTTTGTAAATTATAAAGTGCTTGTAGAATAGTAGTGTGGGAAAAATGTGGGATTAAGAGTCATGTGACACAGGCTTAAGGCCTGGCTCTGCTAATGATTGGTTTTGGATTTCCAACATGTAAAATGACTAGACAATTTTGACTTCCCTTAGAGGTCTAATAATCCATAAAATTAAAATGTCAGGTATTAAAAAAATCTAAATCCAACCCTTGAGTCAGGAAATAAAAACCGATCACTTATAGATTTCAAGATGTTAAATATCATAAATTATACATTAACAGAAGGACAGCTTAGATTTAGGATATATTTCACTTAAAATAAGCTACCTTCTCAGGGAAGTATCATACGGGATCCCTAATCATTTGATTCACTTGTTCAATTAATAGCTATTAAACATCTACTAGGGGCATAAGAATATTTTAAATGCAGCTGGGAGACAGAAAAATGAGAAGGCTGGTGAGCCTTTATCCTTTATCGCAAAGGACTTACTATCAGTGACAGAGACAGGCTTAAAACTAACTGCAATAATGGGACTTTTTCATGGTTACCAAAGAGGGCTATTTTTTAAAAGTTCCACTGGGATGCAAGAGAAAAGGGAATATATTTGCTCCATGAAAGACTTATTACGGATTGTTGGAAGTTTTGGGGAGAAGCTGGAGACGATCAATCAAGGATACAAGAGAAAATATCAGGGTGTTCTGTGACTACTAGATAAATCTCATTTCTTTACACTTCTCTGAGTATAATTCCATGTGTGTCTTGCATGGCTTAGTGGACGTCCGCGTGATTCTTTTCTGAGGGCATGTTCTAAGTTTGGGCATGAATGTGTCTGTATTACATGGAAATAGAGTATTTCATCTAGGTCTTTATATCTTTTTTTGCTCATTTTACAAACATTAAGAGGAAAGCCCTGAGGTAGACCCAAAGATGAACACAACAGACCATGCACATCAGGGAGCTTCTGGTCTTAGTTGGTGAAATAAAAACCAAGATACTAATTCTTTGAGGGGTGTACGCCAGGCCCTCTGCGTGCCTGATCGCATGTAGCTTTCACAGCTGTGTAAGCCAGGGACTGTGATACGACCCATTTGCCAGATGAGGGGCCTGAGGCTTAGAAGTCGAAGTAACTTCTATTGGGAGTACAGCAAGTAAGTGGTGGGCAAGGACTCAGGACTATATTTAATAAATGCTTATATATAAAGCTTACCCTGTGTTTTACAAATAGTAACTTCTTTTTAAATCTTTAATTACTATGAGTAGGTAGTAGTATCATCCCCACTTTATAAAAGGAAAGTAAGGGACAGAGACTCGGTGACTTGCCTGAGGTCTCACATTTAGTAAATGGTACACAGCTGGGGTCTGAGGTCAGGTGGTCTGGCCCCCAACCCTTGCCAGTAACAGTCTGTGAGCTGCTTCTCAGATCCAGGAAGTCTGACTTCAAAGCCCTTACAGTTAACCACCACACCCAATGGCCTGTTTCTCGTGTGTGATCCTTTCCGAGACACACAATTGTAGTGTAACATCAGTGACACCAAGAGAGCTGTCGATTCACCTGCCTGCATACAGATTTTGCCGGTTTGTGCTCAGCCAGCCCGCCTCCTTCAGGCAGCAACACGCCATTCTTTCCGGCACCCACCTGCACTTGGCCATTCTTTCCCAGGGCCTTTAATTAAATGTTAACATTCATTTGCCCTTTTCCATTGTACTCAAGATAACCTTTGCTTCCTGTTGCCTCTAGATAAGCTTCACTCCATGACAGGCACCAAACAGGTTCATCTTGATATAAGGTAAAGAATAGGGACTCTTTGATCCGCTCCGCGGACATATTTTAAAATGCCAGTTGGAATATTTGTTTTGTACTTCCTTCCTTTACGTAATGTCAGGATTATAAATTATTTCTGGATACTGCAGTAACTAAAAGATTGGAGTCCAAATTAGTCACACTAAGTGGCTGTGACCTTTCCTAACAGTCAAGACTATGTAGAGAGTGATTTTTTTGTCATTGTTGTTATTTTGATTTAAAGAGCTGTGAATACCTCATGGAGAGAGGTGCCTGCTTGGGGAGTGGGGTTCCACAATTCACTGAGCTGAGGGAATGGCATAAGGAGGTTTTCTGAACGTTTCCTCGAACATCCACTCCATCTGTTGGGAATGGAATGGCTTCCTTCTAAAGTGACAGAACTGGACTGAGATCTAGGCCTCCACATCTAGCTTTTGCCACTGATGTATTATGTGACCTCGAGCACGTCTCTCACCTGCTCCAAAGCCCATAATGGTTATATTGCATCAACACTGCATCATTGTTCAGACTTGCTGAAGGATGACATGTGGCAGGCAAATGACTTATCTGATTTACTCCTTGGAACAAACCTATGGGATGCATATTTTATTCACATTTTACAGAAGGGAACACCGTCCTTTGAGAAGTTAAGCAATATGTTCGCGTTCCCAACACAGCTGGTAGGAGGTAGAACCGGGATTCCCCAGGGCTTGCACACATGGGAACCCAGGGCCGGTCAGCTCTACACCTTACTGACTCATCGTCCCTGGAGACTTAGTGCATTTTGGTGTTGCCACTTCTTCTCATTTCTCTCCTGAATATGGCTTATGTTCATGGTTTATGGTAGCCCATTGCAACTTCGAGATAGGGAAAACGAAGGACTCCATAAGAATCTGCTTTCTGCTCCTTTTTCCTTCTATTCTTGCTAGGACCTGCACCCTCTCCCCACTTTACACATGCCTCATACTGTCCTCCTTGCAAGGGACAATGTGTAAATGATCCTCTAGTATAGATACTATCTAAGGAGGGGCCAGGTGAGAATGACAGGAGGAAGCCATTAACTGTGAATTCCAGACCACTTGCCACTAGACATCTCCTTGCCAAGGCCCCCTGGCTCCAAGGTATAATACCTGGGCCCTCATCTCCATTCTAACCAGTTCCTGGATGCCTGAGGGGACACATACAGGAGTCCACCATCCAAAGTAAAACAAACCCAGACCCCCCAAAAAAGTCAAGACTTAGGCTCTTTCCTTTCCAAGTCTCCCAGACACTCCATCTGTATCTGTATGTTCCCTCTATACCTTCAATAAACTCTGCTTCCAACCTCTGCTGGCTTGTGTTTGATTTCCATCCTAAGCACAGCCAGGGACCCTCTTGGCTGGTCCTGCGGGACCCTCTTTGGGTCTCTGGACAGGCCTGATGGCATCAACTTAAATTACTCCTTCTCTGACAACATTTGCTTCGACAACTCAACATATTCCTGGTTAGCCAGATTGTCACTGGCTCTGTCGATAAAGCTATCTTGTGATTTACAGAAAATAAGCAATGCTGTGTTTCCATATTGTGAGACTAATAGAAATATTATGATTTTATTTTTATAAGTTATGATGATTTAGAATATGTGTATTTAAAAATAAAAGAGACAGAGGTGCCTGGGTGGCTCAGTTGGTTAGGCATCAGACTCTTGATTTCCACTCAAGTCATGATCTTCACATTCATGAATTCAAGTCCCACATTGGGTTCTGTGCTGACATGAGGGAGCCTGATTGGGATTCTGTCTCCCTCTCTCTCTGCCTCTCCCCCACTCAATATCTCTCTCAGAAAAAGAAAAATAAACTTAAAAAAAAAGATTCTCTCTGTCCCTCCCCATTTGTGTTCACTCTCTCTCTCTCTCAAAAAGAAAAAAGGATTAAAATTAAAAGAGACAAAAAGAGAAAACAAGAATTAAAGGTAATCCAAAAAGAGATGACTCTTAGCAATGCTTCTTATGACAAGCAAATATGTTACACAGAGGATCTACAAGAAGAAAATACTCCAAAATGTTAACAATATTTATCTGTTGGTGGTGGGATTGCAGAATTTCTCATTTCTTTTCTCTTTTTAAACTGTTAACTTTTCCACAATAAATATGCATTAGTTGCGTGCTAAAAAAATTAATACAGACACATATACAATGCCTTGTTGCAAGTCCATCACAAACCATCAAGCCATCTTAGGCTAGCTAACATCCCAGACAGCAATTTACTTTGTGGCAAGTTTCTAGAGTAGGCTAACTTCACAGGCAATGGAGGCATCAAAAATATATGTCTTTTTATTAATATCTCTAGCATCATCCATTATTTTCAACCTTATTCCATGTAAATCATCAGTGTAATGTTTTCCTAAGGTAATGTACCTCTTAAATAACTATATGACAGGAAGTCTTTAGGGGAAGATCCTATTTCAATCACTTATTTATTTTTTTAAAATTGTATTTACTTCCTAACAATTTAAGTGGATCAATTAAAAGATTGCAATTTGTAAGATGCATCCTTTTTTATTTATTGTTTGTCCTCCATTCTCTTTGCCTAGACCTTTTCTGCCTCTTCCTAGATTATGATACAGTTTCCTAAATGTCCTGCCTCTCCATGATCTCATAATTCTTAACCACAGACACAGGGCCACTATATTACTCTCTAAGAAAGAGGTGAGTCGGTGTGGTTTTTGTGTATACATGGTAATTTCCCCATTATCTATAGATCCTTTCCAAAGTAGTTACAAAATAATCTCTTCATAATCTGGTCTGTTACTTCTACACCAAACCATACTTCCCTGGGGTCTTAACACTTCAACCTTCTCAGCTGCAAAAGCAAGCCTTGCTCAGTCTTTGGTCTTGTGCTTTGATTCCTACTTTTTTCTGGTTGATGACAGTCTTTCTCTGTTCTTCTGCTTATCTTCTTTCCAGTGGGATCTCTTTCTAAAGTTTTCTGCAATTACCAGGCATTCTGAACTCACTCCTTTTTTAAAATTTTATTTGAGAGAGAAAGAGAGAGAGAGAGAGAGAGAGAGAGAGAGAGAGAGAGAGAGAGAGAGGGAGAGAGAATGTGTGAATGGGGGAAAGGGACAGAAGGGGAGAGAAAGAATCTTAAGCAGATTTCCATGCTGACATAGGGTTCAATCCCATGACTCTGGGATCATGACCTGAGCCAAAATCAAGTCAGACACTCAACTAACTGAGCCACCTAGGTGCCTGTAAACTCACTCTTTTTAATTATCCCTTAGTAATGCAAATCTTTACCAAATATTCTATCATTTAATAAAATTATATGTGTGTGTGTGTGTGTGTGTGTGTGTGTGTGTGTGTGTGTATGGGTATGTTATGTGTACTTTGGTTCCTTAACAAAACTAAACTTTTGAAAGTCAGGGAAGTAATCTATATTTCCTTTATGTCCCTATTAGTGTCTTGTAGGTGTTGAGAATATAGTAGGTGCTTGATAAAATCTCACTAAATTATATTTAGGTTCATGATGACTAATTAAGTTTAATCCTCCACTAAATAAATACAATTTCATCATTTACAAGGCAATTTTTGAGTACAAGATTTTATCTAATTAAACAAAGTTTAATAGCCAATTTCTCATCTATTTTGTTTTCTCTATAAACAAAAGCATTGTTGGTGCCGAAATGTCTAACCAGTTGAAATAAACTTTTCCTCTGACAATTTCCTGTCAATTGGTCACTTAAAACTCTCATGTGTATTGCTTTAGGAGACTGACACACTGGTGATTTAATATGGAAGACGCCTAAATAATGGATGACAGAAGAGCTATTAATAAAGGAACCTATCTTGGAGGTCTCTCAAGAACTTGTGAATAATGGGAAAATTAGCTTAAGTCGACTAGCTGCCTGGTAAAGACTGTTGGCTCATTAAGATTTGTTGCTTCTTTTCTTTCACTGCTCTAAATATTTCTGAGCCATTCTGCACTTAGCTCCTGCTCTTATTAAACTGCCAAATCCAATATGGAAGGACAGGTTGTGCTTTTGGAATTTAGTATTCTGGAAGGCATTCTCCCTTGGTAAAATTTTCCACTATCAAAATAGTGTAGAGAATTAATACACAGATTAAAACTAGGCTCTGGGATTGAAAGCTAGAAATCTATTATTTGCATAGATCCAAGTACAGAAAGGAAGACATTTTATATAAAGTAATTACCATTGTTCTTTACAGTAATATTATTTTTAAGGCATTTTCAGGAAATAGAGACAGGATTTATCTAATAACTTAGGTGATATAAAAAATAAGTTTGATCATTATTTCCCAGGATTGCGCTGTATGTGCAAAATGGTGTAAGTATTATTATAAAATCTTTCTTTTAGTATTTCTTCCAAGTACCTGCCAAGGGCTATAATTTTCAATCCTTCCAACTTAAGTCCATGAAAAGAGAGCCTATTTTCTCATATCATTTCTTAAATGGAGAATTAAACTGAATTTCAAACATTATTCAAAGACCTAATGAGACCTCAATGGAAATTAGGGATGGGGTCATATGTAACACATGTAAAAATTTGACATTTACCAATGGAGAATTATTAAAATTGCAACAAAGTGAAACCTACTTAAAGATTTTTAAGAACTTTAAAAAATTCACTAGATTTCATGCTTGAGAAGTGAGGATTTATAAGCAATATTAAGCAACAGTGAGGTTTGGCTCTAGATTTAGAATCAGAGAAATTGGATTTGAATCCCTGCTATATAATCTATTACTTTATGACCTTGGGTTGGTCATATGATATCTGAGTTTTCTAACTTTTAAAACGGGGATAATAATGTCATTCCTACTTATTTTACCAAGTGATCTTGCAGAATATGAATGGAAAAATATTTTATATCCATGAAATGTAAGCTATAATTATCCTCACATTTATTGTTATATAAGGTGTACATTTTTAACCCCTAGTGTATATGAAATCACTGTATCCTATGGCATTTCAGAGAGCCAAACTGCTTGGAGAGAAGACAGCATAAATGATATTGGGCACCAAACTATGTGCCAGGCATTATACGGGAGTATTTTAGTTAATTCTCAAAATAATCCTCTAACTCAAGTGTTCATTTTAAAGCCAGTTGACAGACCAGGAAACATTTAAATACTTGTCCAGGTCAGAGCACAAATAGCACAGTTAACTTCTGCCTAGATTTTCTTTGAATACTGTTCTCTTCTTCACCATGCAGCAGTGGAGAGCTTCTCCTCCAAGGCAGGGTTTATAGAAGTGAGAGTCCACTTCCGGGAGGAACACACCTTCATGATAAAGGCTTGGACCATCAATGTAGAGAGAAATCTCGTGATGCCCCCTCGTCAGACAACTGTGACAGTACACCTGCTCTGTCAGTTTTCATGGTGAGTCAGCCTTTTCTACTTCTTCCTTGTACCAAATCCTGGGGTTATTCTGCCTCCTTACGTCCATCCTCTTGAACAAGAGAGCAAATCAGCAGATGAAAAATGCAGAATAAAGGCAGAGTTTGAAAGAAAATATGCATTGGAAATAGGAGAAAGTTGTATTTTCTAAGTTCCTATTATGTCGTTGATTCTGATTATCTCATTTAGTCTGTTAATAAAACTTCCTTAGGTACATATTATTACTACCATTTTTCACAGAAGAAATTTGCATGAAGGCAGGTTAGGCAACCTGTCTTAGAAACTAGTTTGATTCCAGATTGTCTGTTTTCATCATGTCCCTTGTCCCCAAAACATCAGAATGCAAAACAGGGAACAAGGCATAGCATAAGGCACTCATTACCATCAGGGGCTTTATCAGTCCCAAGGGGATGAAAATTGGTTCATGATAAAAAAAATCTTACTCTTTTTAGGTATAAAGCACAGATTTGCATAAAATACATACATATACAACATATCTGGGTATTAAAATTTAATCGGTGGTGATTAGACAAAAATTTCTAAAAAGGCATTTTAGAAGAACAATAATGAAAACAGTTGAGAAACGCTGGCATAGGAATAAAGAATATATAACTACAGTGAACAAAGTTTACAATGGCTTTGGTTCTCATTGAGGTCAAGATCAAGTAAAAATCATCGTTTCTCAGCTGCTTCAGCCATGGAGGACGGTATCATCATTTATTATCCTAGAACACATGGGGTAGAGTGAGGACAATCGCTGCACCAGAGTGCTGAAATGTAATCCCAGCCAAGTGTGGAAGAACTGGAAGTTGGGAAGAATTGGCAAGATCAAACCACTAAGATTTTAAACGATCACAGAATCAGAGGAAACTTGTTTGGCTCACACAAGAGTAAACCATGTCTTCGACGGGCTCACCGTTGCACACGGAATGTCCTGCCATCACACTCTGCCTTCCTTCCTTCCTTCCATCATCTGCCAGGAGACAGTCCTATTTCACACTTCCAAGAAATCTCTGACTTTTCCAGTTTACATCCACTTTCTCCTCCAGGAAGTTCTGATGTCCCCGCACAGGGCACCTTACAACATAGGCGTTGCATTGATTTATAAGGACCTGGATCTGAATCCTGACCTTGAAACTTATGATTGGGTATAATTGATTTATCTTCTTCTTGGGCCTCAGTGTTTCTATCTATAAAGTGGGAATACTGATGTGTAGTCTCTCCATAGCCATGAAGGAAAAAAAAAAATAAGCAAACCATTTCACACTGTGCCTGGCTGTTAGCGTTTCCTTGGTGAAAATACAAAAATGTCAACAATTAACTTATTCTCTCTTTAGATCTGGAATGATACACAGTATGTGACACATTAAAAGTCATGAATCCCAGCTCAGATGTCATCTCTTGCAAAAAGTCCCACCTTCACCCCTGCCTCGTCCAATCTGACTGCTCCTGGCTCCAGCTTCTTTGGTTGTGCTATTTACACTGTGTAATAAACAACAAGTTTATCTGACCATCTCCTTTACCCCTAACTTCCTTATGAATGAGGACCTTTTGTCTTATATAATTTTCTATTTTCAGTACCTAAAATAAAGATTTTTGATGATTTTTGTTCCATGATGAATACAGTGTTGACACAATGTTGATTACTTGCGTTGCATGAATAGAGTTCATCTCATCTATGTATAAAAAAACGATACAGCATTTTATCCCCATGGCCTAAAGCTGAGACCTAATTTTTTACCATTTTACACAAATTTATCTTCCATTAGTTTAAAACTTGACTAGCTTGTAACCATTCAGATACATCTAGGTACATACACAAAAACTACTTTACAAATAAAAAAAAGCTCCAAAGCTCAGCCTCTGTCTTCTACAGTGTATCCTTGTTACTTTCTTCATGCTGTTTTTCTCATTTATTATCATCCATTTGCATACACAGAGGCTGAGCTTTGGAGACAGGCAAGCAGGACGTGATTCATTTACATAGTCTTTCCAGCACCCCAGGGCTAATTTTTAGCTAATGCGCTGGGTGGACTTTTGCAAAAGATTTATAGTATTTATCTTGCAACCTTCTGTTATGAGTCCCAAGAGCCCCAGCATCCCGGTATCTGTGAGAAAAGTCTGTGCTGAGAGCCACGCAATGTGCGCTGGTGGCCATTACCCACAGAATTGTAATAGCGCTTAGTCCTACAGCTCCGCATTGACAGCCGATTTATCTAATTACTCACGTTCCCAAATTCACTGAGTGATAACAGAGTGCATTATCTTCATTCTGGCATGCTTTGGAGATCTTCAGGGAGACCTATTTGATCATTTCAAGGATGGGCTTGAGACAGTAGAACATCTTGGAGGAGTTTAAAAGGATCTGATTTATAAAGCATGGCTCATAACGTATCTTCATTTCATTGATGTATTTTTTTTTTACATTTATTTGTTATTAAGAGAAAGAGAGAGACAGAGCACAAATGGGGGAGGGGCAGAGAGAGAGAAGGAGACACAGAATCTGAAGCAGACTCCAGCTCTGAGCTGTCAGCACAGAGCCTGATGCGGGGCTCGAACTCACGAACTGTGAGATCATGACCTGAGCTGAAGTCGGATGCTCAACCGAGCCACCCAGGCGCCCCTGGTGTATTTTATTTTTCGATTAATGAACATTATTCAATTAGCAAATGGTGCAGCTTTGTGGTAATAAAAAATGTGAGCCTTTTCATGGTTGAGTTCAATAGCCAATGTTATATGCTACATTTCTTTGAGATTTAACTAAAAGACACATTCATTCATTCCACCAGATGAGTGTTCTTTTCTTATTAATGCTTTCTCCTTTCTCAATCTTCTTTGAAACTTAGTGAATGCTTCATTTGCTCAGAAAGCCTCGGTGGGATCCTTACGTATGTGGGAGGCTCCTCCAAGCGCACCTGCAACTCCATGCACGAGAGAGCGTAATTACACTTCAGCATGATCTTCTATCTCCTCAGTTCCTTGAGGACCGAGGCATGTTGCCTGGCACATTCTCCAGACTAGGTGCTGTGTCAGGGACTAGGGATGGAAGACAAATGAGAGGGGAGGCTCTCGTTGAGGGATCACAGTTCAGTAGGAAAAAGGGAAATGCAAACTGACAATTATACTGCAAGGCTTAAAGTCTGTGACCAAGGCATCCCAAAAGTGCAATGAATACAGAGACGAGTGAAAAATTATTTCACAGTGGTGATGATTTCACAAAAATTAATTCTCTAGACTAGTGGTTTGTGAGAGATATTATAACAATAGCTCTAGGGATAATTCTGATATGCAGTTATTAAATCCTAAGAAGATAACATTATGGAAACCATGTACTCAGCTAGTATATTTATATTGTGATGTGTCCTCACTGTTTATATTGACATTTGCTATCACCAGATGCAACAACAATTCAGTTTTTGGGACATTTTCTAAGCACCAAATATGTGTAAGACAGCGTGCTAACTGCTGTGGGGAATACGAGGCTGAGGACTGTATCCTCTTGAGGAGAATTTATTCTGAACGGAACCCTGTCTGTAAGCCAGACACTGTACTAGCTGCTCTTCCTCCACTGGCTTATTTAATTTTCACAAACACATCAGAAAGAAACATTTGTGTTCCCATTCTAGAGATTATAAAACTGAGGAACAGAGAGGCTGGGTAATTCGCTCAGTTCCTCACAGCTGAGAAATGGGAGAGCCAGACTTCAAAACCAGGTCCTTTTACCCCAAGCCCTGCCTCTTTAATTCTAGTACATGCTCCCAAAGGAATTATTATCTGAGGAAGATAAAACACATATACACATATCCCTCTTATGTGAAGAATACCATAGATCAGATATAAATAATGAATAATGATATTTAAGGGAGGGAAATCAATTAAAGTCTTTGTGGAGAAGGTTGCAAGGAACATTCAAAGATTTCCCACATGCCGAAATGGGAATGAGGCTATCTACCAGAAGAATATGCAGTATTTATCTTTCTGGTAAGTCTCAAATAGGGAGAGAGAGAGAGTAATAACTATTCTGAATACTTGTCATGGATTTTAATGATGATGCTAACAATCAACATTCACTGAGTGATTACTGTACACCAGGAAGGGCGTGAGGCTACATGATCTTAACCACTCTTCACTACAACCTATGAATTGGCTGTATTGTATCTCATTCAACAGAGCAGGAAACTGAGGTGTAGCATTTAAAGAGCTTGCCCGAGTTAAATAAGCCCCAGAGCTGGGATTCAAAGCCCATACATATTGTATTATGTATTAGCACTGTGTTCCTTGAATTGTCCTTCATAAATGCAACGTACTCACTCGGCACTGTGTCAAATTCATAATACATGCTCAATAATAATTATAAAGACAACTATCCCTTAACAGTCATTTTATTGTCAAAGGTACAAACGTGCGACTATCTAGAGGGACATCAGGGAAGTCTTCAGAGAGTCCGCAGTGAGGGCTTAGCATTGCAAGTGGTTGGGGGTACGTGTGCAAAGGCAAGATGGGAGCACAGAGTGCAGACACATTAAGACCAGAAGGGGTTTGAGGTCGATTCAAGACGCTATCATTGAACAGAAGTTTTATAGTATGTAACCTAATTAGAACACAATTTTCAGACTGCACGTTTAAAACACCCATTTGGAATTGAGAGATCATTGAGCTGGACTTGGAAAGTGATTGCAAGTGAGTTGTGAGGGGGCAAGAAAGTGCACAAAATAAGTTTTGAGGAACTGAGCTTAAGTGGGTTGGGATTTGGGTGGTAGTCTAAATAAAAATAGGGCGCAAAGTAATAAAAAATGGGCTTGGGCTGGGTCACAGGCATGGAAGGGGGTAATGAGAGGAAAATGTTAACCAGGTTCCGGGAAACTCTGGTTTACAGAAGCCAATGTGACATACACCTGATGGTCCTGCAGGCTGTTAGCAATCTGTGTGACTGGGGTAGCCCATTGGAGGAAGAGACAGGTTGATAGTGCAGATTTTGGAATGTTCCAGAACTGGGTAATATTAGTTCAGTTAATGTTTACTCACTGTTTCCAAAGTAGTTTCTGGTTATTCACCCTTTGCATAGATAGATAGATAATAGGTAGATACATATATAGATTGATTTTCAGAACCTCAAATTCTATAAGATACCAACAATTGTCTTTACTTTCTATTACCTGTATTCATTATTCCATAGTTATAGGGACTTTGTTCAACTTGTTCTCCATTGTACTCCCAGGTCCTAGAATAATGCAGTAATGCTTAACATATAGAAAACATTCAGTGCTTATTTCCCGCATGAATCAATGAGTGAATTTTTCATGTCCATGATGGAGAACTTGTTCTTTACTTCTAAAAGGGCATTGGCACTGCTAGGAAAACGAAGAAACCTCTGAACTATCTGTTTAGAAAAAGGCACACATACAAGTTCTCAGACAATGACAGGGAATTCTCAGATGCCCTGAGGCCCATGAATTACTCTCCATGGAATTCAAGATAAAAATCTCTGGGTTAGTTGGTGTTTCTCTCACTGCAAACCTTGAGAAGGACCCAAATTCAGGACTTCTGTTATATTTTTTATAATGTATTTTAAAATGTCTCAATAAAATGTATGTATGTATGAGAGTTAACTTTAATTTTCAGCCCATAAGGGGTTTGTGTTTGAAGGATCGAAGTCAGGAATTAAAATTCCAGATGTAGCTACTGCAAATCTTGACAATATTTTTAGGAGTTCTAAAAACATAATTTTTCATTAATGAGTTGAATTGGTTTCAAAAAAGTGTAGTCAGATTGACAATACCAACGTGAGCAAGAATGTGGAGCATCAGGGAATTCTCATTCATTGTTGGTGGGGATGTAAAATGGTACAGCTATTTTGAAAGAGTCTCGTGGTTTCTTAGAAAATTAAACATTCTTACCAGATGATACAGCAATCATGTCCCTTGGTATTTACCCAAAGGAATTGAAATCTTACAGAAAACCTGCACATGCATGTTTATAGCAGCTTTATTCATAATTGCCAAAACTTGGAAATGACCAAGATGTCCTTCAGTAGGTGAATGGATAAATATATTGTGGTAAGTCCCAGACAATGGAATATCACTCAGTGCTAAAAATAAATGAGCCAAAAAAGAAATGAAGCCATGAAAAAACATGGAAGAAACTTTTGTTTTAAAATCAGAGAGAACATTGGTCAAATTCTAAGAAAAATATTTCAGTAGAATGGTAGAGTGGAAATTTTTGAAATGAAGAATGTTAAAAAGCATATTGAGTGCTTGTTCTGTGCAAAATATTATGCCAGGTTTTATACACAACATATAAGACAAACTTGATGAAATGAAACAATGTTTGAGTTAAGGGTTCCTTCAACAGCATAGGAAGACATTATGGATAGTAGTATCCAAGAATCCTGAGGCTCAAAAAGTTAGTTTATTTGGTTATTAATTCATTTATTTCCTTCTTGTTTATGTATTTTTCCATCCAGTTAATTCACCATCTTTTGGTAAATCACTACCACACTCTCCGGTTAGGTAAGTACTCTTCCCCCACTATCACTATGCAGCTAATAGATGGATGACGCCACCACCAACTCTAGGGATGGGCCCAAATTGGGCTAAGATAATTGACATAATGTTCCAGTGAGGCTAACTGGATGATAACTGGATTCATGAATGGGCTGTGTCTCAAATCAAGGCAATGAGAATAAGATTTAGGGATTGTGTTAGACTCCTAGGAAATAGAAGTTTTCTTTGTTCCAGCACTGAGTCCCTTTGCTGCTACTTAAGGCTGAGCCCAACCCAGGAAAATAGGAAAGGAGAGACAAGCCAAGACCCATGTGATATTATTTTACTTGCTGGATTAAGCATTATTTGAAGCTTCACATTTAGATAGTTTCTAAAAGTATAGAAGTATCTCTAAACTTTCCAGGTACATAATTATTATCATTTTTATTTAAACTGGTATGCTTTGAATTTTCTTAAACTTGCCTTTAAAAAAGTCCTAATGGAGAAAAGTCTTTAGTAGCTCATGGAAAAGGCCAAGGTAGAGAGGAAAGATCATGAAGGCAAAGGAAAGGATGGGCTAAATCTAGAGGATTTGAACTAGAAACAAAGGGCTCGGAGAGATACTCTAATTAGCTAGAGCTTGGGCTTTTAGATAATTCATTATTCACCCCACTCTGCTCTTAAAACCTTCTCTGTAGACTACAGTTGTCACTGATGTCATCCAGCTCTGTCTTAGAGCTCATTGTTCAAATGTTTCTTTCTTTCACTGGATTGTAAATGAAAACTCCTTGAGATTTCTTGAGGGCAGAAGCTATTTCTTACTCATGCGACCAGACTCATGAGCCCCGGCATAATGCCTGTCACACAGTAAATAGCTGTAGCATTACATTGACTTTGAGAGCAGGGAGGGATGCGGTGAGATAATGTGGCAGATTACACTGGCAGCCGTGGGCTGAAAGACCCGGATGGGATAGGGAGGAATGGGGAGCAAAGCCAATTAGGTATGCATTTCAGTATTCCAGAGGGGAATGGATAAGGGCTCAGAGAAATAAATCAACAAAATGTTAAGATCTAAATCTAGACAGCCACATGAATAAAATGGACATGGCCACACAGATGCATGTTCATGCAGTATTTCTTTTTCCTATTCTCTTTTATCATATGAAGTTCTTAAAACCGTTGCCCATGGTAACATTCAGTGGAAAGCTGACCAGCATTTGGACGCATCTATCAGATCAAACATTGATGAGAGAGGCCTGCTTCTTTTTTCTACTGTGTCAATTGTTCTAAATATAGACCAAGCAGGTTTCTTAGAGCAAAGAAGTGACTAGAATGGATTCTAGTATCAGCAGTGTCCATTCCCTACCCCAAATATAAGCAAGCTTGAAATCAATACAGCATAATGTGAGAGATAAATGTTCAGAACAATCCCAAATATTTTACAGTTTTTGTTGTATTTTAGAGTGGTGACTTCATCCTTTCTTTCATGGTAGCACAATGTTGAATAAAAGAGAAATGCATAATCTAAGGAAGCATTGGTCTTAAAGAAACTTGAGTGTATTTGAATGAGAGACACTTTGGAAATAGGCAGAGTGTCTATTTTCACAGATGATTGAGGACATTTTCAATCTTAAAAAGCAACATACTTGGGGCGCCTGGGTGGCTCAGTCGGTTGAGCATCCGGCTTCGGCTCAGGTCATGATCTCACGGGGTTCGAGCCCCACGTCAGGCTCTGTGCTGACAGCTAGCTCAGAGCCTGGAGCCTGTCTTCAGATTCTGTGTCCCCCTCTCTCTCTGACCCTCCCTTGCTCATGCTGTCTCTCTCTCTCTCAAAAATAAATAAAACACTAAAAAAAATTTAAAAGGAACACTCTGAGTCTTTCATAAAATAAAATTTCCTTCAATTTTTTAAAATTTAAAGGTAATATTTCTTATTTGAAAGTTAATCAACTTAGAAATTTTGGAAAATTAAGAGGAAATAAAAAACTCAGAACGAAGGATGCAATAACTCCCATGATTTAATCTCTTAATATAACTAATGTAAATACCCTCTAAATTTGTTTCAAGTATTATTTATATGAACACATCTATACAAATCTTTTTCATCCTTTTGGGTTTTGCTTAAATGTCTCTTCCTTAGAGAAGTCTTCCTTAACTTCTAATTTGTAACATGGATCTTTTCTTGTCTTCATTGTTCTTTCCCATAGCATACTAGGCTTTTTAGAACGCAACACAATTTTTAACAGTGCATATATTTTAATGCCAGCATTACATAAGAGTGGGATCATGGTATTTTTTTTTCAGTTCCTATCAAACATGATGCAAGTCCTTGGCATATAACGCATTCTCAAGTTAAATTATTTATTAATTTTCAGACACTATGTTACAATGGGTTAAGGCAGCCAGAAGGACTTGAACCCTGCTGTGGAAGGTACAATACTATATGTTATCTTTTGTAGTAAAAGCAACTTTACTAGTATAACTAAGTTAAGTATCTTGAGATGGGGAAGTTATCCTGGATTATTTAGTGGGTCCAATGGAATCACAAAAGTCCTTATAAGAGGAAGGCAGGAGGATCAAGGTCATAAAAAGACATTATGATAACAGAAGCATAGAGGGAGAGAGAGACAAAGAGAGAGGGAGAGAGAAAGAGAGAGACAGGGGAGAAGATGCTATGCTACTGGCTTTGAAATTGGAGAATGAGTCCATGAGCCAAGGAGCATAGGTGGCCTCTAGACTCTAGAAAAGAAAAAGAAACAGATTCTCCTTGAGAGCTTCCATTAGGAATCAGTCCTGTCAACCCATTTTAGACTTCCGACCACCAGAACTATGAAGGAGAATAAATTTGTGTTGCTTTAAATCACTATGGTTGTGGTCATTCCTTCCAGTAGCCATAAGAAACTAATCTGCCTGCTTTGCATATGAAAGACCTAAGGAAAGGAAATCATCCCCTCTGTGCCTCAGTTTCCTCATCTGTAAAATAGAGAAGCAGCACCTGCCTCACAGCTCAGTTTAAATCTGAAAATATATGCGAAGCATGCATAAAAGTGCTTGGCATGTCCTATGGTCTCAATAAATATTTAGCTTTTGGTGAAAGCACACATTACCAAGCAAATGAAATAAGTGTCAATTACTCCTTTCTTATCTATCTTAGGTCAGCAGGTTCTCATATGTGTCCCAGGTCTCATTTATACTGGGACAGTGGCCTCGGCCCAACATAATAAAATGGTAACAATGAAGGTGTTTTTAACATAATTGTAGTTAAACACAGGATATTAGAGATTGTCTTGTGTTTGGATTCTGACTCTGTAACTTCTTATCCACTGGGAGAGAGATCACTTGTCCCACTTTACCTGGGAAAAGTCCTAATTTATAATTATTGACCCAGAATAATTAATGGTGCCCCCCTTTACTCTCTGAAGTGTCCTAGTTTACACAATGAATTATATGTTCACTCCATCCTGCACTTTGGATGACTCGCTTAATATATCTGAGAGTTTATTCCTCATCTATAAAAAGAAGCGACACTACTTCCCCTGTAGGATGCTAGATGGATGAATGATGATCATGGCACTCACATGCTCTCTCTAAACAAGTTTCCTTCCCTTCCAGTAATGACTGAGCACCTTAAACTAAAGAGAGGGATGCAAAGAGCATGGGGTGTCCACTGATTAATTAGTATTAGAAGAAGATATTTAGAAGTAGGAGTTAGCCAGAGAGGGAAACATAGTCAACTTGCCAATGGCCTAAAGCTAGAAGGGACCACCAGAATCACAGGATCTCAGAAACAGAAAATATCTTACTTGCTTTCAAATCCCATCCACCCCACCACCATACAGAAACCTCCCGGCAACAACCCTGACAAGGCCATCTCCTGACTATGAGGAGTGGTTAACGTGTATGGAGTACGTATCATGACCAGGACATCATGCTTTGCATCATCCATGTATCATTTTTACTCATCTTTACAAGAGTTCTGGAAAATAAGTACCATGAATTTCACTGTGAAGATGAGATTTGCAAGTCTGTGTAGTCAAAATCCAGTCTCTTGCCTCCTAACAAGTTTTTGGTGATCGTAGAGGATTTTGGTGAAGCAGTTAGAACCCTAAGGTTCGTACTTGAAGAATACAAGAGTTCAAAATGTCCTTAAAAGATCTAAATAATTTGCAGGGCTTTCTTTGTGAGAAAGGTTGCTTTGGTTTAGTTTTATGAATTTTATTCTGCAAATGTTAATTCCTGTTAATTAGTAGTTCCTTTTAATTAGTAGTTCCTTTTCTAATCACCATGAAATGCTACAATATCTTGAAACACAGGAAGGTGCTCTGTGGTTACTAGTCAGTGACAAGAATCACACATAAGAATTGTTTTGTTCTGTTTTGTTTTTTCCCAAAACAATCAACTGGTTGTGGGGTTTGGCAGAATATTTTTTTTCCTAAAGGGAAATCCAAAATGCAATGATTGTATAGTTGACAGAGAACTGAGGTACACTGGAAAGTGTTTAGGGTTTTGCAGACCAGAAAACTTCATTCCAGTTGGTCTGAAATAACTCATCACGTGAGCTTGAACTAGTTATTTTACTATTTTGTGCCTTAGTTACTCTCTATAAAATGAAAGCTTGGGGAGACTGTCACTAACATCCTTTCAAGTTTGACCAGACTCTGATTCTCTGAAATATGGCCTAGATTCCTTGCAAATTGTCACTTTGGCAACATAGCCTGGTGCTTAGAAAGCGCTCAGGGCGTTCAGAAGAATTCAGTTTTATATTTCACAGATGGAAACTAATTGAAATTCTTTAGGTAGATCAAGTGTAACCACAAAAGCTTGCACAGTCCTGTAGCGGAGCCTTAGTCCAGAACGGCTTCAGTCTGTCAACAGCATGGAGCATGTTGCAGTGAAATCGGTAATCATCTGTTTTTCTGATGTTAAGTCATCACCAAGAGCAGAGTTTTGCTGGGTCAAGGACACCGGGCTACCTACCGGGGATGGATCATGCTTAGGATCTTGGAAACTAGAAGCAGTTTTCTGATCCCACAGAAAGCAGAAGTCTCAGAAGAGAAGTGCGTTCACCATTTGGACCTCCCGGTGCCCTGTGATTTTGAAGACTGTTTCAGTTTTAGCCTGTCCTCTCTGTCCACATCTTGAGTCCATTCTTCTCAAGTTCATTCTTCCCTTAAGTTTGAAGCATACAACTGTGCACCTTTTCCGGCTGTCTTTCACTGTTCATCTCTCTTTTGTGGCATCTACTGTGAATTCTCTTTTGGCTGCTTATGTTTCATGTATTTGGATTTATTCTTGCTTGTGTCTATTCCTGTCTCCTAAGTTCTAGTTCTGTGATTTTTACCCCAAATAGCCAATCTGAAACTACCTCTCAAGAGCAAAAAAAAAAAAAAAAAAAAAAGAAAAAAAGAAAAAAAAATGACCAATCTTGTTACCAAGATCAATCTCATCCTAATTATTTCTCGATCATGCGTGTTGTGCTCTCTCCTATGCTTGAAGTTGGAGGTTCATAAAATATTCAAATACATCCTTCTACCTTCTACACAGAACTGACAAGTTATTGGAGGAGTAGACAGATAAACTACCCTTTATTTCAGTGAGAATGACTGGTTTTACAGAACAGAGCTTCTTAAACTGTCTATGGTGAAGGATGAGTTCTGTTTTTTTAATTTCCGATGCATTGTACAGGGATACTTTTATACAATACAAAACAGCACTTACAGTTGTTGTGACAATATCAAATTGTTGCAACAGCTTTTAAATGCTTATGCTCAATTTTCTTACTTTGCCCTTACAAATGGGCAGTCAACAGTTTGCAAAACACCCCCCTTCTGCACACGACAGTTTGAGGAGCACTCTGTTAAAACATCGTAAATAAGATGCAGTTGGAAAACACATGAGTGCTCAGTCCATCCTGGCTGGGGCATGAAAGCACTCTCCCAGAGAAACACAAGGACCCACTTTTTCATTCGCTTCCTCCTCCATCTTTGCTTACTTGATGGTCTAGTTTCCACCTGCTTCCATCAGATTGCACTCGATCCGGTCACCTACCCCCTTCTAAAACACACTTCCATTCTTTTATTTCTATCATATTTTCCTCTTGTCCTTTATCCCATCATGGCTGGTCCCTCTATGGTGTGTTATCCTTACACTCTCCACTGACTCCTACACATGTTTTTTCAGAGCCTGTTGTGATGGAGCAGTAGGACTCATCACACCAAGGCAGACAGAGGTCTGAACACACCTTTCCTCTGTTATGCTCCTGTAACGTCTCCTCTTTGTGCTGTCACCCAAGGCCTCTGCCATCTAATTCCTGTCCACATTTCCCATTGTTTGGCGACGGCAATCTCATCAGGGTGCACCCCTGCACTGAAGTTGGATTATTGATTACTTTTCAATGGGTCCTGGACTTGCACACCTTCATGCCTTCAATCATGTGTTTTTTTTTTCTTTTTCCTTCTGCCTTAAAAATTCCTTCCCCACCTTTACTATTCTCCAGCCCCACTGAGCTATCTCCGCAGAAAAGAGCTATTCCTCAGTGCCCAGTTTGAATACTGTACCCTACCTGCCATGAAATCCCAGAAGATCACAGCACAGATGGAATAATTACTCAACCTGCTGATTTTGTCACCTATTCCACTGCGCCTCTCTTCTGGCACTACTGACTGTCTCAAAACACGGTGGTCTGTAGGCATGTTGCCTATCATCCATGCAAGCTCTCAGAGGTCAAACTTAGTGCCTTACTCACTTTCTAGTAGGTTCTTACCTTGGTTTGACCCGCAGTCAATTATTTACTTTCTCATTTCCCTACAAAGAGTTTTCTGAACCTTCTAAGTGCTGGCCACACTTTCCAGGCCATCCCAGAAGTCCCAGTGTACTGGCAGAAAGTGGATACATTAACAGGTAATTATCAAGTTGTTTTTGGTCATTGCACAGACAGTGTTTTGCATTAAGCAACAGAAGATGGGAGGGAGGATACCCAGCTCAGAATAAAGGGGAGCACAGTGCCTAGGGAGTCATTCTTCCAGAGGTGCCAATTCAGATGGGAATAAAAAGATAAGCAGGCCCAAGAAACGCATGCAGGAGGGGCCAGGGGAAAGTGTCCAGGCTGTCCCCCAGGAGCCCCAAAGGTCTCAAGGCAGGGAACAGCTGTCTGGTGTACATGGAGTTATAAGCAGGTCCTATCACTAGAGAATAAAGAGAGAAGGGTGGCTACTTAGGAAGATGGAGCATATAAATGAGTGTATGTAAAGAAGCAATGCTTCCTGCAAACAAATTGATTTTACAAGCAAATATAAACTCCAAGAATATTAAAAAGGAGTGAGGAATGAATACAATGCTAATGTTCACACAGCCATTTTGACTTACTGGTATTTTACAGCTATCTGATTGCTTTTCCCATTTGATTCTGCTCCCTGGTACAATTCTGAGAGTCTAATTCTAGTTTATTCCCTAGACTTCTTTGTGTACTTACAGGCAGCTGCAGTTCTCTTGTTGGTTATGGCTAAGAGTCATTCAACCAACCATGTTTCTAAATAAAGCAGTTCAGCAACTGCATTGGATTGAATGGCACACCCTCGCTCCCCAACCCCTAAATTCACATCTCTCCAGAACCTCAGAATGTGAACTTATTTGGAAATAGGTCTTTACATATAAAATTAGTTAAGATGAGTTCATATTGGATTAAGATGAGCTCCAAAATCATTTGGTGTCCCTATAAGGAGAGGAAGGTTTGCAAACAGAGGCAGACACACAGAGCAGGAAGACAGCCATGTGGAGAAGAGGCAGAGAATGCAGTGGTGAAGCTAAAAGCCAAGAGCCACCAAGGATAGCCAGTAATCACAGAGGTGACGAAGCAAGGGGAAGATTCTGCCCTAGAGCCTTCAGAGACAGCATGGCCCTCAGGACATCTTGATTTCAGACTTCTAGCCTCTAGAACTATGAAAGAAGAAATTTCCACAGTATTGGACCACCCAGTTTCTGGCTGGTACAGCAGCCCTAGCGTTCTGATATAACAACTTAAATAGATCAGACATAAACTCTTTCTTAATTTGGCCTAATCGTCTCAGACATGTCTTCTCCCTTCCAGCCTTAGACACTTCATTGCCACAGAGCACTCTGCTGAATTTGGCCAGATTCTCTTAAAGGCCTATGAATTTATACTTGTTCTCTTAATCCACTAAAATTAGGTAAATGAATCTCATTTAATTTTAAATAAGCTTGGGTTTCATCACGTGTTCTGAGTACAAAACATTGATGGTCTCTGTATATATGGATATTTGTCATATAAAGTAGCTCTAGGTTCAAGGCATATTTGTCACATCTACGCAAGGTGCTCTTTCCCAAGGCAAGTTGCTCAATTGATTAAGAACAAGTAACTTGTGCAGATAAAATATCCAAGCCTGTGCATATATATAATTATATATATAAGTACAGCTTACTAGTGCATTTTGATAGAGTTGAAGGTTCTTCATGATCCAGTATATCTTGGAACTGTGCCTCAATACGGAGGTTGCTCTTTCCTGAAAAATAGGTTGCTGTAACTCCTCTTTCTGATAATGACTGAGTTCTGCTCAGTGGGCTACCACATGTACTTATAGGAAGATTTGAGATGATTACACTTCTCTTTAAGTGGTTCTGCCTACCGTTGAGAACACCACTTTAGCATTCATCTCATCTGACAAATATGGGAAGCCATTTGTCAGAAGGTGAGGGAGAGGGTAAGCGTGGCACTTGGAGTTGCAATAATATCAATAATTTGTGGTCTCTCAGGTCCATTTCTGTCTAGTGTTCAAACCTCGTGGCATAGATGCCTGACTATCCCAATTGTGGTCAATGTCAAGACACAGATAACCACATGCACTCAATCAGAGGGAGAAAGGAAGCTGCCTGATAGGCAAGGGCACACTTAAAGAATATGAGCAGGTTAAAAATGTTCTCGTCAATAAGGTGAAATTACCTGTTCTTTACCCCATGCTTGTATTTGACAAGGGCCTTGATCCACTGTTGCTGATAAATGGCTGGGTAGAATGAATGCTATGCTCTGATCCTGTCATCTGTTGGAGATATTATTTTTGTTTTTTCCCGTGGTAAGCGCCAGGTACAAACTTCCTAACAAAGGCGTTAACTTCAGTAGTGTAAAGTATCAGCGTCACTTTGAAGGAGCTGAACACACAGAATAGCAATGCAATTGACTTATTGAATTGCACAATCTGACTTATTATGTATAAAGCTTTAATGAAGACAATATTTTAATCTATTTATAAAATAGTTCCATATCAATGGCTACATTATGGATAAAGAAGGAGAATGTAGGAAAAGGAATTGGGGAACAGTTGGTAAAAACAGTGTAGTGTGGGGCATGTGTCTTATAAGCAAAATATATCCAAGTTGAAGATTTATTTCTTATATATCATTCAATAGTTTTTATATCTACCTATCTTATTCAATAAATTATTATTAAGAACTTATTGTGTATTTTAGGCACTGCCTTGGATCTGGAGTTTATTGTTGAAGGAATAGAAGGATTTCTTATTTTCATTTATGTATGAATTCATTCAGTCGTACAGTCACTCAAAAGTATTCTTAGAGTACATATGCTGTGCAAAGAATTATGTTAAGAGTTATTCCTTGTAAGGGCACCTGGGTGGCTCAATGGGTTGAGTGTCCGACTCTTGGTTTTGGGTCAGGTCATGATCTCATGGTTCTGTGGGTTTAAGCTCCGTGTAGGGCTCAGCACTGACAATGTGGAGCCTGCTTGGGATTCTCTCTCTCCCTCTCTCTCTCTGCCCTTCCCCAACTCGTGCGTCTCTGTCTCTCTCAAAATAAATACATGAATAAACTAAAAAAAAAAAAAAAAGTTATTCCTTGTCTTCAGGGAAACTCCCCAGGCTAGCACAGAAGGTGTAAAAGAAGGTAACTGGTTAAAATGCAAATATAATAACGATATATATAATACATGAGGTCTGGCGATAGAGGGAATGAGGTAATTAGCTCCAGAGAAATTTGGGAATGTGTGAAGGGGGCAGGAGAGTTCACTGAGGAGACAGCACTTTACCTGGAATCTGAAAGATAATTAGAAATATGCTAAAAGGACATCCTAGACAAAAACATTCCAGTGAGATGAGGAAAATGTGAGCAGTGAATGAGAGAAAGAAAGCAGGAAATTAGGTAACCGAATAGTTTGAGCTCACTGAAAGGAAGGCATGAACTCAAGAGGCATGGGGAACAGAGAGATAGATGAGGGTCGAGTAGGACTAAGACCGAAAATACTCCAGCGAGTTCAGGATGAGTTCAGGATGGTAACCTGAGACGTCATTTCAGTGGAGTCAGGGAAAGAAGCTGGAATATAATAGATTCTGAGGCTGTGTGTTCCAGAAGACAGGGCCTCACTCACCATATCTGAACACAGATGGTGCTTAGCAAATATTTCTTTTTTCTCCTTCACTGCTCACATTTTCCTCATCTCATTGGAATATCTTTTGTCTTGGATGTTCTTTTAGCACATTTCTAACTATCTTTCAGATTCCAGGTTAAGCGTTGTCTCCTACTACATAATACATTCATAATATGTAACGTTAATACAAGAAAGGAGAGAGTACAGGCTTTCAGGAAAGAGGGCCATGATTTGAGGGAAGTTAATACAGACAGAGCAAGAGCCCAGGAGAGGGAGGAGTGGGGGGAGGAATCAAACGCCCTGGTACAGGGATGAGCCTCAAAGCAGCCCTGGAAGCAGGTCAGTGTCAAGAACTACATGGGGGTCGCTTCCGTGATATGAGGACTGTAAGATTCCTCACAGAGATCACAAATGTGTTCAGAATCCTCCTGCATCTTGTCAATATGCTCCCACCTTCACCCATGGACTTCAACCTTCTAAAAATTATGATCTTACATTAAGAAACACATCTTGCCGGGCTTGGGTGGCTCAGTCAGTTAAGCGTCCCACTTCAGCTTAGGTCATGATCTCATGGTTCGTGAGTTCAAGCTCCACGTCAGGCTCTGTGCCTCACTGACCCCCTGAATGCTTTGGAGCTTGCTTCAAACTCTGTGTCTCCCTCTCTCTCTGTCTCTCCCACTCACACTCTGGCTCTGGCTCTCTCTCAAAAACAAATAAACATTAAAAAATATTTAAGAAACACATCTTAAATCATGACACAAAACACACACACACACACACACACACACACACACACATCTTACCCAAAAGTTTTACCAAACTTCTACCTGGTATATACTTTTATTTACTATGTGACATGTGCTGTGATTGTTTGCACCTTCTTCCATTTTATTAAAAATATCTGGTTAAGACCTACAATATTTATTACTATTGCAAAGGTGCTTAAACTTGTTTTGTACTATGGCATCGTGGTAGCCTGGTAAAGCTTATACATACCTCAGAAAAATGTTGTTTGAAAGTATATTATATATTAAATAAGGTTACAAAACAAATCAGGTCTATTATGATAGTTACCAAAATATTAAAGACACATGAGTTACCAAAATATTAAAGACACATAAATAAGATAAAAACAGAGAGGGAGGCAAACCATAGAGACTCTTAAATACAGAGAACAAACTGAGTGTTACTGGAGGGGAGGTGGGTGGGGTATGGGCTAAACAGGTGATGGGCATTAAGGAGGCCACTTGTTGGCAGGAGTATGGGTTGTTATATGTAAGTAATGAATCACTGGGTTCTATTCCTGGAGCCATCATTACACTATATGTTAACTAACTTGAATTTAAATAAAATTTTTAAAAAAGACACAGTAACAACAGATCTAATAATTACTGTAATTTTAAAGTAGTGAAGAACATAAAAATCATTTTGAGATGTTCACATCATAATGTATTATGACATATTTTTTTATTATGACATATTTTAAAGTCCATTGGTTATCAAGTCACAGATGCTGCTAATAATACTGTGGCTTGTTGTCTGCATTTATAATTAAATGAAATGCTAATTTTCAGATAGGGTTAATGACAACACATGTAAAATATTTTTTTTATCTGGGTTCACTGACCCCCTGGATGCTCTGGGCCACCTGCCCCAGGTTAACATCCCTGTGCTATAGGGCAGGCTTCTGTCTCAGGGCCTTTACATCTGCCATGTCCTCCTTTGTCCATAACATTCTCATCAGATCTTTATAGCTTGCTCCTTCATTGTGATCAGGTCCCTGATCAAATGTCCCTCCTCAGGGACCCTAGAAGAGTGCCCTCCCTTCCTCCTCTATTGCTTTAACCTGTTTTCTCTATCTTCACAACATCCATTTACCTAGCAATACATCATAGATCTATTTGCCTATTAGAATGTAAGTTCTATGAAATGGGGATGTCTTTGGATTAACAGCCTCGCAGTGACTGGCATGCAGTGTGCTCAGTTAATATTTGTTGAAGCAGATCATTTCAACAAGCTACGGTAGGTGCTTAGATGGGGCATATCCAATGTTCTGGGGACTCAGAGAGGAGGCCAGCTCTGAGCAGGAGGCATTGTGTAGATACTGTCTTAAAATTATCAGACACTGAAGGAAAGATGAATATTAAACATTTCACTTGGAGAGATGTTTAAGTTCTGAACTAGAGAGTCGAAAAGCCATGTTTAACGAAAATAAATGGTTTTTGCAGTCATACGTTAATGGTCTTAATTTTGTATTTGCTCTTTCAAGGCTCTGCATTAATTGAGGATTTTTTGAGAAGCAACATAAAATCAGCAAAATTAATAACAGGGTTTCAAAAGATGAGTTCTATTATCAAAGAATTGGGCAGGTGGTACTGGTCCTGCATTTTGTACTTCTATAACCACATTACTTTTCATAAGGAAAATTTGATTCATTTTTCCATTAGGACATATTACAAGCATTCAAATCCATCAAGAGGGAAATGTAACATTTGAATCTTAACCGGCAAATCATTGATTCCACTGACTTTTTTTCCTCACTGAAATGGTTTTTCTCCTCATTCAAATTCTTATAATAACCAGACTTGAGACAGGCATGGTTTTATGCTGATTGAAAGAGTGTTTCAAGATAAAATGTCAGCAAGCTTTATCTGAAAATGCCAGATCCAGTAAGTTACATGTGGTACTGAAAATCAGAAATTGACATAATTTTAATTAGCCTCTAGTTAGCAAACACATATCTAATAAGTGGTCATTAAGTTTGTCCTTTAAAATAGGCATTCAGTTGGTATAAATTTTTTCTCTCAATTATGCCCCTTTGTCCTTTAAGAGCATAACAAAAAATTATGAGGATGTGCAAATGCAGAGAAAAATCCCTGATGCCATATAGAAACAAAAATTAGTATATGATCTATTACATACTAAAAAGGCAGGTATACAAAGGGTCAGAGAAAGCTAACAAACCTTACATTCATTTGTCCCAACAATATTATTTGAGATCATAACTATGCTATACGCTGTGCTGAGTGCTGGAATTATAAAGGGAGCAAATTAGACAAGGCACCTGTCTCATGGAGTTCACCTTCTAACAAGGGGATAGATATAAACAAGCACATGAATGAATTCATGTACTTGCGAGTGTTATGAAGACAATAAAATGGATAATAAAGGGATTTGATACACATAGATCTTCAAAGTCCCTTGGAATAAAGTCAACTGAAGTTTAATTTCTGGTCCAACCAAGCCCTCCAACTTCCAAAGTAGTAGCAAGAAAAGTTCCTACATCCTTTGCAATCAGGCCACAAGTAGCAGACAACAGTCCTCATGATGCAAACATTAACTGTCTCAAATCCAGTCTCTCCCAACAAGTTACTCATTCCAGTATAATTCTTCATCAATAAGATTTTCCAAATGTCACTCACTCCCTTTTGTCTGTTTTTATTTTGCTGCCCTTAGCCTTTAAGCTATGTGTTTTTTGTCTGAGAAGCCCAGGTGTGGTCCAGTAAATTAGGAAAGGCTTCCTGGCTTCCATGCAAATCTGGAAGGTGATGGCAGATTGAACTGGAGAACAGGGGCAGCTAAAACAAGAGCCACTGGGGAATCCAAGGTGAAAGTGGAAGAAAAATCACTTCCCAATAGGGCAGCCACCCCCAAGATGCCTTCCTCACTAATCTTCAGGGGAAAGAGTGCCACTTTATAGACAGCAATCCCTTAGATGACTGTTGAGACATCTCCCCTTAAAATTCTATGTTTGCTTTACTAGGATTTTTCTTGTCAAAGTCTGGCTAAAGGAAATAACAAGATATGCCGTCAGGTATTTATCCATAAGGATGTTCATCTCATTTTTATTTATAATAATGAAAAATTGAAAATAAGAATCTAAATAGGCCAAAATATGGAACTGGTTACATTACATTAATACACACACACACACACACACATACACACACACACACACTATATGCTTATATATGAGGAATATTATGGAGCTATTACAAGGGATGTTGCAGACGAATATTTAATGACATGGGAGTGTGTGCACGGTATGAATTGAGATGAAAATTAAAAGGTAGTTTACGTACAGTATGTGCAGTACAATCTATCTATCTCCCCAAAACTTAATAGTGGTAAATTGAGTAGTTTAAAAAAAAAAACCACACAACTTTTTAATTTATGCTTTTTCCAAAACTTTCTAAAGCAAGCATGAGTTACCTTTTATAATCAGGAAAATACATTATTTTGTGAAAGCCTCTCCTTTTGTGTGGTGAGCACTTGTTCAAGAGACAGGTTTACCTTTGGTCACCTAAGTGAGGGTTAGAGTCAAGTCAGAGGTCTGTGGCTGAGTCTTCAGGTGACACAGGTAAGGACTAAAGGCAGAAGTGCAGAACGGAGCTGAAAACAAACTCCAGTTGCTTCAGGGGAATGAGCAAGATGGGAAAAGAGGGGCTCTGTCAGGAAATGACATAAATGAATCAGAGACCATAAGAATTAGCCAATGGCGCTTTTCTTTATATTGGGTGGAAATTCATGAGGCTCTCTCACTCTCTGGAATGGGCTGGGGCTTTGTATTTATATTGGTTTAAGCTCCACATGGGGTGTTGAGTTACCACCCAGAAGCCACAAGTTTCACTCTAAGATACAGTACAGGGTGTTTAGCCACTAAAATTGCCACATGTTCATCTGTACTATGGGCGTAGGAATGACCTCCCTATCCTCTTCACCTCTCAGGGGTGTCGGGAGACCGTTGGAGATCCAAAGCAAACAACTAACCAAACAAATCCTGTGTAAGAAAAATTTTTGCAATCTATAAACACTACACTTAGGAGACACTATGAGCAAATACTATACTGTTGTTGAGACTCTGCCTCTGTGATATCATCTGTAAAATGGGGATAATAATAGTCACCACCTCACAGGTTGTTTGAATGATTGAATGTGTTAACGTATATAAAATACTGAGCAGAGTGTCTCACATGTTTAGTGCTTATTGTAACTCGTTATTACTGTGAAACTACATCAATATCATAGGCACTATTCTTGAAGAATGTGATCCTTTCCTCAAGGTGATTCATAGAAGTAACGGGTACTTTCCTAAGCTATATTTATTTACTCTCTGAGCAAAAGTAACTGCTTAATAAAAGAGACCACTCTATATGATAGAAGGTATTTTCAGTAATTAATGGTAATAAAAAAAAATATAATGATGATTTAAAAGTAGAGATCTATTTAATTGTTTCAGGAACTTTACGTGTAGACCAAAGAGTTATTTTTTTCTGTATAAAGATAAGAGTGATGAAACAAATTTATATTGCTGTGGAAATGTCTTATTTACTCACAAATTCTAAGCAAAGGGCATTGTGCATAACACTTGCAAATGACTTTGCTAAGAACGCTGGTTTGCTACTGTGTCACTGGGACAATCCCCAATACATCCCAGAGTGGTTGGAGCCTGGCAATCTCAGAGTTAGAATGGATTATGGGAATTATGTATAAATCTATTTATGAGAGCTTCACATGGCTGGATCCAGGAACTAGAAATTCTCCACCTGTAATTAACAGTTACCTCACATATTTCAAATTGCAGGGGCATTTGGGTGGCTCAGTCAGTTAAGCATCTGACTTCGGCTTAGGTCATGATCTCAAGGTTTGTGAGTTTGAGTCCTGCATGGGGCTCTCAATTGTCAGCACAGAGCCCACTTCGGATCCTCTGTCCCCCGTCCCTCTGCCCCTCCCCCAGTCTCTCTCTCAAATAAATAAGCATTAAAAAATTATAAATATTTTCTGCAGTGCAGGAAATAACACAGAAGCAAACACAGGTAAATCCCTTTCTTACTCTGGTTCTTTGGCAACTGGTTATAAATCTTTTTATATCTTTTCATTGAGCATAAAACATTACTTAAGGATATAAAACCAAAATCAAAACTAAAACAAAACTCCTGTTCTTTAGAGTGCTTTCGATCATGACTACCTTGGTTGGAGAAGATCTCTGGTCAGTTTTTTTGGAGGAAATGACATGTACCAAGCCCATGGACCACAAGGGTAGACTTCACTGCCGATTTGCTGAATTCATTGACATACGAAGAGCTTTAGCAGATTATAAAACATGGATGAATTGTTAGTGAGGTGACCACTTGCTAAAATGCCTTTCTATGGGAGAAAGGAACTTTTCATTGGCCCATTTAGTTAACTCTATATTTTAATAAAAAGTTCATCATCATTGTTCATTCATTTTTCTTAATCGTGGAAGATTAACAAATGCCGGAAGATTCCCTCTGTACCAATTACCACCAAAACCAGGCTACCAATGGCTAAAGATCAAAGCCACTTCTAAAATAGCTTCCTTATAAATTGTTCTATAATCTGGATACTTATTTTTGCTTTCTGGACAGACAAATGTTTACAAGCTGTAATGCTCTACCACAATGACAGTTCACATTTATATTTCCTCCAGTAGAAAGAGGTAGTTTGGGAAGAACACATCTGTGATTGGCTATGTATCTATTCTATTCATAATACCGAATATAAACATACTAATCCCACAGAGAGGAAAATGTCTTTCCAGTTGAATTCTCTATCAAACTGAGACATAGAATGTTAATTCTGCACAGACGTTGATGAATTCTGATTCTAAAAATAGTCCATTTAATGCATCATGAAATACTTAAGTTTGAGTTTAGTTGAAACTATTAGAGTATTTTTCAACTTTTAAAACAAATGCTTTATTAAAATGCACATTTAAATGAGACGTGTCTCTGAGCCCTGATTCTTTAAGTTGCTAAGTCCTCAATGACAATAATTAAAGCTTCCATCTCATTAATAATAAAATGACAAATTGAATATTATTTATGCACCACTAAAAGTCAAATTTATTTTAAAATTTTTTTATTAAAGTTTATTTATTTATTTTGAGAGAGAGAGCCAGTGCGCGTGAGTGGGAGAGGGGCAGACAGAGAGAGAAAGAGAGAATCCCAAGCAAGCTCTGTACTGTCAGCATCAAGCCCAATGCAGGGCCCAATCTTACAAACCTTGAGATCATGACCTGAGCTGAAGTCAGATGCTTAACTGACTGAGCCACCCAGACGCCCCCCAAATTTATTTTAGAAAAAAAAAGTTCTTGAATGTTAATGAATCAAAAGTTAGTATCGACTGATAACTGGCCCAAATATATTACATGAAGGCTATTTCCAAGTTAAGGATAAAATGGATAGAAAAATAAATAAATCCCACCCTATCCTATATAAATAACAACCTGGGACACTGATGTTAGTGGGATAAAGATCTGGTCTCAGATCTCACACTTGTGATCTAAGCTGTATGACCTCTCAGCTTTTTTCTTTTTCTTTTTATTAAATGTGGCTGCTAACATTAATTATTATGTTTCTGTGAGGTTAAAATGAGAATATAAATGCCATTTCCTCACCTTTCCTTCACGAATGAGGATGAAACTGGGTTTCTGAACTTTTGTTCTTTCTCCCAGGCATTCAGTGACTGCCCTGAAGACACCACGTCACGTCTACTGAACACACTTCACAACACATAAATGAGTACAATTGCTTATCTGTTTCTATTCATTTCTAATATAGGTAAGCAAATAGGTATCACAAATTCATGGAACTCTAAGTGTACTTTGCTTTTCTTTGCATTGGATCCTTATTTTTGCTTATTTTTGTAATTTCCATAGTTTCAGGACACCTTCGTATAGTATGTGCTTAACAAACATTTGTTGAGTGAACAAACATGAAATCCCTGTAAACCACGTGTGATAGGTTTTTGAAGAAAGAGTAATCTCTAAACCTAATGATAGAAGTCAGATGAGGAGAAGTATAATATGTCAGAGTTCAAACTGGAAATCTGAAAGAAGTAACCAAGGCCCCATGAAGAATTAGAGTACCTGAAGAAGCCATGTGGCAGATGGATGATTTAGGTGGCCCTCCTTGACCTTGGCCTGCTAAAATTTGTATTGTTGTGTAGTCCTCTCCCCTGGGTTTGGGCAGGGCCTGTGACTTGACTGTAGCCAAGGGAATACGGCACCGTTATACAATGTACATGATTATATCATATGGCGTTGTACTGTCTGTGTTGCTAGAGTCTCTCTCTCTCTCTCTCTCTCTCTCTCTCTCCCCTTATTATTGGCTTTGAAGAAGCAAGTTGCCATAAATTGTATTGTCATAAGGAACCAAATTCTGTCAATAATCATATAAGCAGTGAAACAGCTCTTTCCCCAGTCATACCTTTAGATGAGAACTCACTCCTGGCTAATATCTTGATTGCCATCTTATGAGACTCTAAGCAGAGGGCTCCTCTAAACTGTGCTCAGACAAATTTTGCATATAGTTGTTAACTGGGTTTCTCTGAACATCTGATGGTTCACTAGTGATTGCCTAGCTTACCCAAAGCCTTAATAACTGGAGAATTTCCAAATACTGCATTTCTTTAGCCAGGCAAATGGTATGAATGGTATATATGAGCTTATGTCCTTCTGTCTTTCATAGGAGTGCTTGAGTATCAAATCTGCCTTCTGAGATTAATCTACCCCTATTATAGGTGTTAACGAAGCCCAGTTGAGAGGTGGGGGGCTCAGCAGTTCTGGATGTCCTGTATCATTCTAACAGGCTAAATGTGGACCAGGCACAGAACAAGGGGTTTATATATATTATTTCATTTATCCAAATAGTCACTCTATGGGATAGGTACTATTATTGTTCAAATTCATCTGGAAAACTGATGTTTCAACAGGTTAAATAATTTGCAAAGTCATACATCCATTACCGGTTGAGTGTGATTGGAACCGAATATAATTAAAGTCATCCTTTTGCTATTGTATCTCCCCCTGTGAGGCCAACACGTGTGGTCAGTAAGTGAAAAATTTAGTAAGTACCACATACTTTATCCATATAACAATGAACAATCTAATGAACAAATTTTCAGTTTAGACTAAAAAACGATTTTCATTTAAGAGTAGAAATTACTAGATTTTCTGATATCTTGTATACAGCAGCCAATGCAATAGAAAGAAAGGGTGAAAATTTCAATCCTTGGGATAATCATACTATTATGTTGGGAATGCCTCCAGCAAGGTGTGTGTATATATATATATATATATATATATATATATATATATATATATTTAAAGTAGACTTAGATAATAGAAAGCTGACTGAAGAAAAGAAAGAAAGAAAGAAAGAAAGAAAGAAAGAAAGAAAGAAAGAAAGACCTGTGGTTTGAAATAGAAGTGTCAAAGGTCAAAGTAGCAGTCCTTGTCATTACAAATTAGTGGTGGTATTTGAGATAAAATGAGTTGGAGGAAGATGAAGTCAATGGTATCTTTGTTGAGTATTGAGCCTCATACCTTCCAACCTTGTAGCCAGACTAAGTTTCAATGACTTGTTCCATATCCTGCTAACTTTATGAACTTTGGCAAATAATAATCATTTTAAGCTTCATTTTCTTGACCATGTAAAGACTGGTGAAAAGACTAAATAAAATACTGTATATCAAGTACATAGCAGAGTGCTTAGAACAGGGTAGGCACCCATAAATATCACTTCATTACTTTGCTTTTGCTTGTCCTTGATTCTTTGCTCATAGAGAATTTTCAGAGCACAGGGGCTGGGGACAATTCATGTAGGGTCAACTAACCACAATGGCCTGAGAGATACATCTAATTGAGGGTGACAGTGAATGCCTCCTATGTACTTGACATTGTGCCAAGAACTTTGCATGTCCAATAATAATTAAGGCTCTTAGCAAACTTGTGAGAGAATTGCTATTTTAACCATTTCACAGACAATGATGTTGAACTACAGAAAGATTATGTGACTTGTCCAAGATTAATTCGTCTGACAAATTGTGGTACTTGAACATGAACTTGTTTCTCAGCCAAGAGACTTAAACCTTGGTACAGTAGTAAAGAACAACAGTAGATGGAGGCTTAGCCTTAGTTAAGGTAACCACAGGGACCCTACCTTCTTGGATTTGTGTCCTCACTCTTGATAGTGAAACATGAAATAATCTAGGATTTCTTCTTAGGTAATAGTTACCTTCCCCTTTGATCCAATATCCACTCCCTGCCCCCCCCACCCACATATTTTGTTCTTCTCTGAGTTAAATACATTAATATGACAAGATTATTTGTAAGTGTTCATTTAGAATGTGCACACCTACCTTTATTTAAATTTGATTGCTCTTCAAATCAGCGTGGTGCCTCAAAATGTAGCAACATTTTGGTAATGAAAAACTGTGCCAATAACATGGATTCTGCTCAGATTTGTGCAATATCTTTCTATGGAAGAATTTTTTCTCTTTGAAATATTCAATAAGCTTACAGCCAGTGGTTTAATTATTTTATGCAAGCATAATAGCTTCTCGATAACTGAGAGCACTGCCTTGTGACAAAGCTGGTTTCTATGTATTTTTTAATAAGGAAGGGTTCAGAGTGGTGATTTCTTGATATCCCTTAAGGCTTTTTAGTAGAGATCTTATCCAAGCAACACATTTTCTAAAAGTGTAAAGGGAGCAGTAAACTGTTTGCAGAGGCTGAAGCATCCCATTTATTTCTCGCATTTTTATTTTCCAGGAATATTTCTCTGTAAGAACACAGGGGGCCATAAAAGCATCTAGACAACTACACTCTTTGTTCAAAATCCCAATACTGTTCCAAATATTAATATATGCATGAAAATACTGATAATCATAATAAAAATAGCAAACAAATTCTAGACTTGGGAAGTTGTATGTAATAGTTATAACAATATTCATTTCTTGTTCATCTCTGAAACATCCATCTGAGAAAATGACAGTGGGTGCTCTGCTCAAGTCGATACCCAGTCTTTCCAGGAAGTGCCAGTCACCAAAGATGCCTGTCCCAGAAAGCAGCAGCCTATCATTTTGCTGAATTTTACCACTGGTTTTCCCAGGGCAAAGTTCAAGACACAAAATTTGATACTGATCTCCCTATCAAGAGTAATAGTTCTATAAAAATAGACCTGGTCTTTATAAATTTTTTAGGTTTATTTATTGATTTTTGGAGAAAGTGAGTTGGGAAGAGGTGGGGGGGGGGAGAGAGAGAGAGAGCGAGAGTGAGAGACAGAGAGAGAGAGAGAGAGAACCAAGCAGGCTCCATGCTGTTAGCCCGATATGGGGCTCAAACTCACAAACTGTGAGACCATGACCTGACCTTAAACCAACAGTTGTGTGCTCAACCTACTGAAGCACCCAGGAGCCCCTGGTCTTCAGAATTTTTAAAAGTTAGATTTTTGCATGGATTGTAGACTCAAATAGACCTTTATGGTTTTGACTGGAAATCCTATGGGATGGAGAATTTAAATGAACTGTGATTCAGAATTAACTGTTTGGCTTTAAACAAACAAAAAAATGATATTCAGCAAATACTCTGGGATCTAGGAGGTGCTTTATGCTGGGGCTTGAGAAGTTGTGTTTTTTGTTTCAAATCTCCTCAGAGAAAAGTAGTAATATATATCTAGCGCATTCTAGAATATATGAATATATGTAATATGTATGATAAACATGTATTATATTCATATAGATCTATATGTTATAAATATATTTTTAAAAACAGACATATATAAGCCATAGTTATACTTTATCCTAGAAATTCATTTTCTGTACTATCCTCTATTTTGACACATAAAATTATATATATATACAGAAATATTTATTCATTACAGCTTTTTATTAATTATTGAAGAATTAGAGATAAATGTCCACACTGAGGAAATTATTATAGAGCCAAAATTTTTATTAATTTTTGAAGAATTAGAGATAAATGTCCAACACCGAGGAAATTATAATAGAGCCAGACAATGGATACCATGTAATAGAAACTAAATGTTATATTTATAAAGTTGAAATGGATTTTCAAAAGCTAACCAGGATATCCATTAAAATAGAGTATATTGCAGTATAATCCAGAACATTTTAGGGAAGTGCTATGAAGAAAAAGGTACTTCTGTTTCACCTTAAACCCTTCTCTATGAGCTAAATTTTATTCCTTTAATATTTATTTCTATGTGTTGCTTTTATAATGTAATAAAGTAAATTACAAGTGTAGAAAGCCATTCTGATGTTCTGATGTTTGTCCCATGGTAAGAACACTAGGGGCCTCCTATAATCCTGGGGTGCAACACTAAGGTCTAATCGACTAGAGTTCAATCTGACCAACACTATTACTCAGAATTTTCCCCTAGGAAAGAAATATTTATCTTAATCTCAGAAATAATCACACCTTAATTATCTTTCAAATAGACCATGTGCGTGAGGTGGCTTTATGATACCTTTTCTGTCACAATGAAATGAAATGTGATAAGAAAATGTACCATTTCACACCCCCATCTAAGGACAGCAGTTTATGAAACCTGATGAAATACCAACAATGCTAACACAACTGTCTTACTTCCAATAACAATGATAATAATACTAATAAAATGAAGGTGAAAAATTTCCCCATGCTATGAATCAATAATGATATTGTGACCCTGACAGAAAACTCCATTCAGGCAGTTGACGGTACTAAATTGAAAATATCCATCTTCCCGTGTTGGCAGATACTTTTCCTTCTTTTTTTTTTTTTTTAAGTAACTATTACATTTTGACCTTGTGATGAAAGGCTAAAAGGGTATCAGGGCCAACCGTGAGGACTCTGGAAACTTGGAGCCTTGAGTCCCATCCTAAAAGACTGAAGGATAAGCCTTGAACACACCACTTAACCTCTCTGTGTTTCGGCTTTCCTATCATCTGTGAGATGAGAATAGCACTTGCCATCTACCCCACAAAGGGGTTGAAAGAGACTATGAGAGAGTCCACGGAAAGCACTTTGAACTCTTCAGAAGTAAGCTTTTACAGAAGTACAAAGCCTCCCATCAAAGGACACTCTCATACCTTTCTGAGACATCAATGAGTGGTTCAGGGATAGGATAATGTATAGGCCTGACACTGAGTGTTCCTTTTCATTAAAATAATTGCCACAGCAATTTCTTTTCTTTTCTACCTGGATATTATTCACATGCAGCCTTGACAAATCCCAACACTCCTTCTCATATCACTGTGAGGGGTCTCTGAGGCTCATTTTGGGCTCATTCAGCTGTGTTATTCAGCCGACAGGTATAAAATATGTTACCCCCTACTTCTCTCTTTAGGCATTGCTAGAAAGCAATCTTCTGAGGAGAGAAAAGTAGAATACGTTCCAGGAGGTTATTTGTGACTCCATGTGCTGTGGTCACATTTGAGGCAGGACACAGCTAATTCACTCACACCAATTGTTCACTCTGACCTATTCTGGAATCATAGCTTTCTCCAGCTATCCAACCTGCATTATTGAGTACTACCTGTGTACTAATCAGTCTTAGAAGACGATCTTGCTTGCTAAATGGTGCTAAAATTACACAGCAATTCAAATCTTTCTTCAAATCAACATCTTGAACAGAGAGGTTCTCAGTTCTGACTCCATATTACAATTACGTGAATGATTTCAACCAGGTGGGCTAAATCTCTGCCTCTGCAGAGAGATGTTTTAAGAGTCTCCACACATGTATATTCATAGCAGCATTATTCATAATAGCCAAATGGTGAGAATTGCCCAAATGTCCATCAATGGCTAAACAGACCTTGGTAAATGCATCCAATGGAATATTATTCAAACATAAAAAGGAATGAATGAAGTACTGATATATGTTACAACATGGATGAACCTCATGCTAAGTGGAAGAAACCAGACACAAAATTTCACATATTGTTAGGATTCATGTATATGAAATATCTAGAACAGGTAAATTTATAAAGATGGAATGCAAATTGGTCACTGCCAAGGGCAAGGGAGAGGGGGTTATGGGGAGCAATTGCTTAATGGGTACAGGTTTGCCTTTGAAGTGATGAAAATGTTTTGGAACTAGGTAGAAATGGTGTGACTACAACACTTTAAATCAAACCAGTGAACCAATAAATGAGTACATGGATGTTTTTCCATTATTTACTAAGTAAGATCCCTGATCTAGAGGGTCAAACATGGCTATTATACCAATGCCACTGCAACTGTAGGGAGATGGCTCCCTCCTGTGCGACTCCATCAATCATCACTCCATCTCTCAAGGTTCTTCTCAGCAAGACTCATGAATTGCCCATATGAGCATCAGCTAGAGTGTGGGTTTGTTACAATGCATATCTCTAGGCCTCAATGCAGACCTGCAGACCCAGGATTTCTGGAGACAGGAGACAGGGCAAGGTTATGTGTTTAAAAATATTTTCCCAAGGTATTCTTGTATATTAAGTTTTCCAACGATGTCTATGGACCTCTCCTTACTTTTGCAGGTCAGTCATTTTTTGAGCTTTTCTGTTGACCCAGCTCCTCTGGTAAGGGAGGAGTATATATTGTCTCTTTTAATCTTCACAAATGGCAGTAATCCTCTTTCACAGGAGAGGAAATGAAGGTGGAGAGAGGGGAAATGACTCAACCAAGATTATACATTTACCAAAGGGTAAAACCAGTAACCAAACTGGCTTATTTAGAATAATCAAAGGTTTATTTTTCTTAAAAACTCTTAACGACTTTATTCTGTGACAGTCACATTATCCCCCCCCCCAAATTATCAAATTATCAGCTATTGGCCTCTCAATACGCAACACCTCCATCTTCCAATATGGTTCCTCAAATGCTCTGTACCTTTCACCCATTCCTCGATTCATAAACAAATGAACCAACATTTTCAATAATTGTTCCTAAAGCTTCCAGGCCTTTCTGACTTCAAGGGAAGTTGACCTCTCACCCTTGCCCCATCACATCTTACTGAAACTAAGCCAGTCTTGGATAAGCTCTTTCCCTACTGCTGTGTGTACTGCATTATGTACTGGCTTCTGCCTCTGTCCCGCTTTCCCACAACTATGGATGGAGAGACAGCCTTTCTGGGATCCCAACCCTTCTCGCCTTTCTCACTGCTTGGCACACTCACTCCTAAATTCATGCCCCCAACCTGGACTTTCCCCCTCTCAGCTAGCAATAATTTCACCTTTGCTCAAACATGTTTACATTCCACCTGCATATCCAAGTAATAATAACGTCTGAGTTTAAAAAGAATTTTGTCTGTGTTCTTAAACAATCTTATACCCATGCTCTTTCTTTTCTCAGACCCTTCCCTCAGCTCCACTATCCTCTTCAAAGTTATCAAAATCCATCTTCACGCCAAATCCATTTGTCAATGTTCAGTTCCTCCTCAGCATCTGGTCCTCTGACATTTAATCTTCTTAACTCTCCCGCCCCCCCCTCAGCCTCTGGGATGATCTACTTGTTTTGTTTTTTCTTATTCTTTGCCTCTGCTTAAGCAAGTCCCTTCCACTTTTTTGAACCTCTGAATCTTTACCTTTAAAATAGGAAAATATCATCTAACTCAGAGGTTGCAGAGGTTCAAGGAAGTCAAATGTCTATTTATTTATCCATTCAACCCACTGGTGTGGTATCTAGTGTATGCATAGTGCTGTGTCAAACATGGGTATAAAGATGAAAGGCATAGTCACTGACATCAAAGAACTTCAAAGTGATCTGAAGAGACGTTGTGACAATTAGTCATAGTGCTTTATTCATTCTTTCATTCATTTATTCAATTAATTGTCATTGAGTACCTATGATTTGCCAAGCACTTACCTAGTCACTGAAGACATAATAATAAATAAATGTGAATAAGTTACTATCCTCATGAAGCCTACATTTTCATGATAATTACCCCTGGGCTAACAAAATAATGTCAGAGAGCAGTAAATGCCATGAGAGGAAAAACAAGTAATAAGACATAGAGTTGTAACAGTGAGGTGTGCCAGAAGTGGGGTCAGAAACTACACCTCTGTGGAGGTGATATTTGGTCTAAGACCTCAATGATGACAATGCGAATCAGATATTTAGGAAGAGTCTTACATGAAGGAAGTGCAAAGGCCCTGAGGCGTGAATGAAATTAGCATTCAGAGGGGCAGAAAGAAGGCCACAGGAGCCTTTTGAATGGTGAAGAAATAAGACAAGAGAGTTTGGAGAGGTCTTGTTTGCCCTGCTAATTATGGAATCTGGATGTAACACTGAATGCAAAGGAAAGTCACCAAGATGTTTTATGTAGGATAATGTAATAATCTGACAAATACTTTAAAGATCATCTAAAAACTGTGTGAATAATGGACTGTGCTTGGGGAACAGCAGAAGCAGGGGGACTAGATAAGAGTCCATCTCAGTAGACCAGATACAAGGTGATGGCTGAAATTGGGTGTGTCAATGAAGATGGTGTAAATGCTCATATCTTGGTTACAGTATATGCCATATACTATATACTTATTTATTTACTTGGTGTTTTATATTTTACGTATCAGAATTTAAGTTCTTTGAGTACTGGACACTTAATTTTGGCCGCTGCTCTATCCCCCAGTATCTAGAACAGTCCCTGGCATATAGTGGGTGCTAAATAAGTAAACATTTGTTGAATAAATGAATAAATGGCTTGGGTGTGGGTGCTGAGATAAACTCCAAAGTTTTTGACTTGAGCTCTTGGATTGAGAGTGTGCCTTCAACTGAGGTGGAAAAGACCAGAAGAACCGGTTTTTGGGTGGAAAACATTCCATCTTGGGTATGTTAGATGTGAGACACCTCTTAAAAAGTAAACACTTACATGTATATGGAGCTTAGGGCTAGATCTCCTTCTTCCCTTCCCTTCCTTTCCCTTCCCTTCCCTCCCCTCTCCTTCCCTTCTTTTGTTTCTTTCTTTCTCCCATCCTCCCTCCCTCTCTCCCTTTCTTTCTTCCTTCTTCTCTCCTTACCTCCCTCTTCCTTCCTTTCTTTTCTTTCTTTCTTTCTTTCTTTCTTTCATTTCTTCTTTCTTTCTTTTTCTTTCTTTCCTTTCCTTCCTCTCTCCCTCCCTCCCTCCCTTCCTTCCTTCCTTCCTTCCTTCCTTCCTTCCCATTCACACAATCTGTGTCTCCTCACTTGGTGTGTAAGCTCAGCAAGAGTAGGAGCTCCTTCACTTCCCCAAGCTTGCTTCCCTGGCCAGAAATATCAGCTTAACCTGAAATTATTAGAAATGAAAGTTCCTGGCTCCACCCCAGACCAACTCCAGTGATCTGTGTTTTAACAAGCCTTCCTCATGACTATTGTGCACACTCAAATTGAAGAGCCACTGGTCTAAAACACTGTCAGTTACAGTCCTCAGAAAGAGTTGAATACTCAGCAAAGGGTTTGGGTGACTGTTCAAGGTAGCAAACTTCTCTGTTTCTCAGCTCTCACCAAGTCTTCCTTTATCAATCAGCCTTGAATAAGTTTGTCCAGAATCAAATATTTTCCTTTTTTAAATTATATGGCAATGGTAACAACACAACCTCCCAAGCATAATTGTAGTATTTCAAAATACTTTCTCTTCTGTCATTTAATTTTAGCTATAGATGAAATAGTAGAGATGGGAGTTCTAGCCCCATGCCACATATGAACATATTTAGACCTGTCCTGTTGGCTGATTTACTGATGTTCACACTACAGGTTTAGGCAGATCTGAGACAAAAATTCACCGTTGGTAAATATGGAATGAATAAAGCTCAGTCTTGAGTTTTCCTCATAACACTCAGATACTATCTAGTATATAATAGAAGCTCAATAAATATTCATTGACTGAATTAGTAATTCCTGAAACAGACACTGCAGACTGCAGGTTCCGAGCAAATGCAGACTCACCTTAGCAAAAAGGAAAAAAGAGAGGAGAGAGAGAGAGAGAGAGAGAGAGAGAGAGAGAGGGAGAGAAATAAACAAGAATAATATATCAGCCTGAGCTTTTCTTTAATTGGAGACCCACTAACCAGCTCATTACATTTGGCAACATTATCCAGACCCAAGATGCAGAAGCATGGAAATTTGGGGGAAGACACAAATTAAATTCTGAAGCTATAAACTATCACTTTCCTCCTATCTCTTTAAGACAACTGACACAGTGTTCTATAATTCTTGATGCCTTTACTTTTCTCATACTGTCAGTTGTGAATTTGAATGTGTTTCAATGCTTCTGTATTTTGATCTCTGTTTTGAATTACCTAAGAAATGCAAACAAACAAACAAACACACAAACCTGGCAATGTGTCCTTCACACTGCAATCACTTCTTGCCAATGTTATGTGTCTCTCTTTGTTTTAAACCTAAGACACATCCCTCCTTCTACTGGAATGCTTTTAGCCTATCAGACGCATGATGATAATAAAACATTCCTATATTTGCATAAAGCTCTAGAAATTTCAATGTGCTTTCAAAATACAGTCTGACTTAGCTTAAAAAGCTCTAGACACAATCGTTTGGATTTTATCCTAATAGACATTTAAAACCAAAAAAAGGAGTGTTATTTTACTCTTTAGTTATGTTCATTCAGGATATTCATTCAGTAATCTACCGCAGCATTAATGATGCTGACAATGATCATAATAGTAATAGCAAGTAGTTTTTGAATGCCTACTATGTTCCAGCCACTCAGCCATGCTTTAACATTTATCTAGCCCTGAGGGAGATACTATTGTTCTTACTTTAGTAGTGGTCAAACTATAGCTCAGTGGGTTTAAATAACCTCCCAAATCATACTCAGTTTAGCAGTTTAGCCAAGATTTGAATTCACAACTGTTAGACTCCAAAACTTGTGATATTAACTTAATTTTGACTCCTGCCTTAAAGTAATTACTGATGCACTGCTAAATGCCTGTCAACAGAGCTAATGGTACAGGCAATGAGAAGACTCATTTAGTTCATATGGTCAAACGCAATGGGTCTATATTAATTTTATAGATGCTCTGTTGGGCTACATGAGTGTCAATACACATGGCTGGAACATGAAAAACGCCTTCAGTTTCCTGGTTTAAAGTCTAATCACAGATGCACCCCAGTTCTTCCATTATGGTTGATGGCATACCTCTCAAATTTTCATACCATTTCATCCCACCTCTAATCTTCTACCCCTCCCACCTCTCCATCTCATTTTCTGCCTCCGGCGATAAGTTTTGATGTTGGAACTCTTCTTATTTCAATAAACGTGTGTTCAGATCCTATTACATAGCAGGCCCATTTTGAGCATGATAGATAGAGAAAAGAAGAAAAGCAGCTGATTCTGTAAAGGGTATTACAGACGGGGAGGGACCGATGTAAACAGGTAAGGCATTTGGCCTTTGTATCTTTTAGCCTCAGCTCTTTGCAACTTTTCTTGGCTGTCACCCTCGGTGTCAGCTGCCCTGGTTTTCTCCGACAAACAAACAAACAAAACAAAACTCCTGCTTCTATTTCTGTCCAAGGGAACATCATCCTGATGATTGGACATTTAGCATTATCCCCATCTGTCTTGCATTTCTGGTTTTATTCTTTCTAGTATCAGTAAATGGCTGCCCCACTGTCCCAGTTACTATACCCAGAAACACTGAGAATTATGTTCAACTGCTTCCATTCTTTCACCCATACACCCAACTCATCAGCAAGTCTTCCTGGCTTTACTTCCGTAATGTATGCTATCTCCATCTACCTCTTCCAGTTCTTACTCTTCCCCACCCTGGTGGATGCTACTCTCCCCCTCACCTTGACTACAACAATAGACTGCAGAACGGTAGCTCTATTCCTGCTCTTCATCCCCTGCTCCAATCTATATTCTATATAACAGTTAGTGAGGTTTCTCTAAATCCTGAATAACATAATGTCACTCTGGAAACCTTCAGATGGAAACTCACTGCAGTCAGAATTAATCCTAGTTCTTCTGTGTGGCCTACAAATTTCAGCCGCATGCATACTTCCCTAGTCTTGTAACATTCTTCATCTCACTTATTACACTGCCAACATACCTATCCTTTCAATTCCTTAAACACACTATGTTTCTTTCTATCTCAATGCCTTCCCATGAACACTTCCTTCTTCTGGAAAATGTTTCCCTCTTCTTTACAAGGCTGGATCCTTCTCATCGTTCAGGTTTTGGTTAGCATCACCTCACCAGATGACACTCCCCATAGCAGGGGCTTCCGGTACTCTGCCCATTTCTCTCTGGGTCACCCTTGTGTCTTCATGAACATGAACGGTCACTGAACTTTCAGTCCCAACAGTCAGCTCTGTGTATCTTTGTCAGCAGATGAACTTCAGTGACCCCTTGGAGAGCCAGGGGTGTCTGCTGATTTCTATTCCTCTTTACCCTGGAATGCAACCCTAAACAATGTCTAGTGGATGAAGAGTAAAAATGCTCCAGCTCCCTCAATTCATGATGGGCCCAACTCTGAAGCTGAAATACAATTCCCTCAGAACTCTCCTGCAGGGTCGAGCCAAAGTTGTCTTCTGAGAGTCTTTGCTTGATATTGCATTCTTGTGTGCCTGTCCCTTCCTTTACATGCCCTATTCCCACTTTCCTACCATTTTTCCCTGGGAGCACTTTCTAACAAATCACACTGACACAAAATCTCATCTCAGGATATTCATCTGGGAAAACAGCTAAGACACTTCTTCTACCTCTACCCAGTTATTCTCCCTCAGTTCACTCAGTTAATTTTCTTTGTAGCATATGTCAAAAGCTGTTATCTTATATTGATTTGCTTGTTTACTTGTTTCTTATCTATATCTCCTGTAAGACTGTGAACAAGTTGAGGGCAGGGACTCTATCCTTCTCTTTAACTAGTGTATCCTCTGCACCCTAGTATAGTGTTTGACCCGTAGTAGTTGTCTAATTAACATTTGTTTAACGAATGATCAAATAAATAACAAAACATTTCCTGAAGCCACTCACAATCAAGGCTGAAATACCTGTCCCTTCTCTGGTTTCCATGACATCCATCAAATAGCTTCTGATAAGGATCCAGGTTTTCATGGAGCTTGACTATAAGAGTAGTATGTCTTGGTGACATGCTTGGGTCATGGTGACATGAGTATTCTGTCCATGTGATGTTTCTAGTTGATATAACATGTCATTATCCCTTGAGTATTTCTATTTGCTGGGTAGAACTAAGGTAGAAATATAATATTTTATTAAATTCTAGCAAACATTTTGGTGTGGAAGATACATTATCTATGTATTTCTTTATTTTATTTTATTATTTTATTTTATTGCCTTTTTAAAAATTTAAATCCAAGTTAGTTAACATATAGTGTAATAATGATTTCAGGAATAGAGTTTAGGGATTTATCGCTTACATGTAACATCCAGTGCTCATCCCAACAAGTGTCCTCCTTAATGCCCATCACCCATTTAGCCCATCCTCCTACCTAATACCCTGCCAGCAACCCTCATTTTGTTCTCTGTATTTGAGTCTCTTATGGTTTCTCTCCCTCTCTGTTTTTATCTTATTTTTGCTTCCCCTGCCCTGTGTTCATCTGTTTTGTTTTTCAAATTCCACATATGAGTGAAATCATGTATTTGTCTTTCTCTGACTGACTTATTCCACTTAGGATAGAAATGAGAAGCTGGTTCTTTGAAAGAATTAACAAAATTTAAAAAAAAAACCCTAGCCATTTTGATCAAAAAGAAAAAGGAAGGGACCCAAATTAATACAATCACAAATGAAAGAGGATGGATCACAACCAATACCTCAAATATACAAACAATAATAAGAGAATATTATGAGCAATTATATGCCAGCAAATTGGGACATATGGAAGAAACACATCTGTGTACTTCAGAAGAGAAAATGAAGGTTTGGAGCTAAAGAATGTGCCCAAAGCCACCTAGCTGGTCAGTGGTGAAGGGTCTGTAATAACCCAAGTCTGACTGCAAGACTCATGCTCTAAACTCATCATGCTGCTTCTGCTCTAGGTTGCTTAGCTTGCGTCATCCTCTTGGGGATTAAACAAGTGAAAAAAAAAAGCTCCTGGGTCTTCAGTCTAGTTGGCCAAATCCTAGAATTCTATGACTTTTTTTGAGCAACTACTCAGCTCCAGTGACAAGGGGTACTAAGGGAAAGGAACTTTTTTGTTTCCTCTGCCCTAGGAACAACTGTGGAAACTCTCAGAATGGATGAAGAGCATGAGTGGCTGAGTGGGGGATTTTTAGAAGATCTGTTCTGATGCCCAGCACTCCACAAAATAAATGTTGGCCTTGTGATCCAAGGAGACAATAGTTTGGAAGACATGAAAAACCAATGGAATGACATAGGGATAGCACTGAATGATGAATGTATTCAACTACTTCTATATACACAGCATCTCCATATGGCAAGTATGCACTTGATAAGAAAAAGACACACTGAAATAACCAGAAAGAGTCCTCCCAACACTAGTGTGGGACAGAGTTGCTTAGCAAAATGGTTCAGAACACAACGCATAAGCTGAGCATGTATGCGCAGGCAGCTGACTGCTGAATCTGAAGGCTGGCTCCACCATACACTAGTTATATTACTTAATCTCTCTGTGCATGAGTTTCTTCACATGTAACATGAAGATAAAAATACTACACCCACTTCCCAGAGTGGTCCTATGAGTCTTAAGAGAGGACTCAAAACCACCAATGAAAGAGGTGAGGGAAAGAGAAAGACCAGCAAAAGGAACAGCACAGACAAACGCAGAGAAATGGGAAACTGCCTGCTGTGTACCTGAGTGTGTTTGTACAACGAGCAACAAGAGAGGAGAGTGAGGCATAAGATGATTGGCTAAGAGGAGACAGGCCATGAAGGGTCTTGTTATGTTATGTATGAAGTACCATTAGAGAATGTTAAGCAAGAAGCATTTCATGATTAGATTTGCAGTCTACAAAAATCACTCTGACCACAATGGGGAGGATAGATTTTGTTGAGTGGAGTCGGGAGCATGAAAACCATTTACTGGGCTGCAGGCATAAGCCCGGCAAAAATGGCAAGAGCCTGGAATAACAGCAACAGACAAACCAATTTTTCTTGCAATGGTCAAGTTTGTAGTAGCATATTTTGAGTGAAGGTATTGACCTCGGAGGCAAAAAGATAAAAGCACAATAAAAAATAAGCTTCACAATCAGAACTCGCTGCTCCAAATTAAAAGCCAGCAGTCTTCTCCTATTTGATACATGGAACACAGTGAAATGCACACCATCTATTTCTGACGTTTGAACTCATGTAATAAACCATCACTTTTTATGTTACCTGGAACAGTAAAGAAACAATTGTATGTTCAATGATTTTTTTAAGTTTATCTATTTATTATATGAAAGAGACAGAGACAGCTTGAGTGGGGGAGGGGCAGAGAGAGAGAGAGAGAGAGAGAGAGAGAATCCCAAGCAGGCTCCACATCACTAGCTCAGAGACCAATGCAGGGATCGAACTCATGAAACAGTGAGATCATGACCTGAGCTGAAACCAAGAGTCAGACGCTCAACCAACTGAGCCACCCAGGCACTGCTAGAAACAATTACATATTTGATAGGGCTAAAGAATTATACATATTTCCTACATAATAAGATAATTATTCTGTAATTATGGCAATTCCTATAAATAATTATTGGGGAATTAATTCAGTAAGACTGTAATAATAATCGTCCAAATTTCTTGAGCACTTATTCATTTCCACTACACTAGCAATTTATGTATATTATCTCATCCAGTCTTGTCAATAATCCAAGAAGATAAGCATTATTAGTCCCATTTCACAGATGAGAAATAGGGGTTTAAATTTATTTAGATACTCTCCTAAAGTCCCAGAGATACCAAGTAGCAGAGTGAGAACACCAGTCTTTCTGAATGTTAGGAGCCCATAATGATATGTCAGCTCTTGTGCTGATGCATTTGAGCTCAGCTATACTTTTAGGAAAATGAACATGTTACTTCCCAAAGCTGTGGATGGTTACGGCATCATTTTTCCTATTCCAGTCTATTTTCATACAAATTATTACCCTTTCATTTTCATATAATGTTTTTTGTCTAGGCCCAGCATCTGACTTGAAGTAACAAATTATTACTTAAAAACAAAACGTTAAGCAAACTGAGTCTTAAAAAAAAGGAAGACAACTCAGAATGACCATGATAGCAACAGGCTCTTGTTGGCAGAAAGGGATATAGCGCAGTTTTGACCACTGGGATGATCTGGAGTCAGCCAGGATGGACTTTGAATCCCAGACCTAGCCCTTAATATCAGTGAGATACCGGGCAAGTCACAGAGTGACTTTCTTTATCTGGAAAATGCGGATGACAGTTACTACAATGCACTTGAGTTTTGACATTCAATGAAATAACACAGGCAGAATGACTAGTTTAGCAATTACCACTGTAGGTAGGATGAGATGGTGATGATGTAAATTATGGATACTGTTTCAAGTTTAGTTTAGTTTTGTTTTTTTTTCCAAGTGTGACTGACTCAAAAAATTTTGTATTGTTGAATTTGCCTGCCTGGGATAATATTCATTGTGGCAGTTTCCTACTGTTTTGTATGTTCTTTTAATTGAATTTGTTTTTCATTGAAGAGTGCATTAAGCTGCCTTTTCATTCTCTCATGAGGATAATGTCATAGCCTTATGTTTGACTAATCTCAGGCCCTGAATGGAAAAGGTGAATTTTAAAAATCTCTTCTAGAGTTATTTTTATACCACCTATCCTGTGTACGACATAACAATCCTGCAGCTAAGTTTTGCAACACATTCGTAAAGGTCACTTTTAATGAACTGGGCTTTTCATGTATCAATCTTTCTACATTTACATTTTCTGGAATTTCAACAGCAGGGTTTTCTTAAACTAACTGAATAAATATTCAAGTCTCAGTGTGTATTTTGAAATGACTATCTGCATCATGTTTTTAGATGAAAACAGAGTCTCTGGCTACACATAAACAGGATTTACTGATCTTTTAATAGGACCAAGTGAAACAGAGTGCTCTCAACATTTATGAATGTTATATAGGGATGTCATTGCCCATTCTAATATTTTCTTACTTGAACACCAACACTACTGCTTTCTTTCACTAATTAGCCATTCATGTTCCTTAGGAAGACACAGATCACTAGTAGGGTTCTAAATTAATGAGCCTAACTTTGTCTTGAGGGAGGTAGGGGAGAACAGGGAGTCATAGACATATATTAGTCTCTGCTTCAATCAAGGAGAAGAAGAATACTTCTTTTACATGTGGTCTTTGAGACCATGGGATATTTGAACTAAGGAGCAATTCATTCACCAATACTTTCCAAACACACATTTTATGTTAGGCAATGTTTAGGCCTAAGGTGGGAATGGGCAGACAGGAGAGAAGTGAATGCACAAGATAAACAGTCCCTGTCCTCAAGGGGTTTATAGCCTCATTGGGGAGTTTTAATAGGAAAGGCAATTGAAATCCAATGTGTTCATGGTCATGATGGAGATGGTTTGGGGAGCCATAGAAGGACATCTAGTCCAGTCTTTGGATTGATAGGCAGAGAGGGATTGATTCCTGGACAAAAGTCATGGTTAAAACTAAGATATGAAAAATGAGGAAGATTGACCTAAGAAACTAGTGGGGGAGGGGGGTGTTGTGAGTTGTGAGGCATGTTTATCAAGAAGGAGAAATAACATCTGCACAGCCGTGTACAGGTAGAGTCTGTCTTGATTAGGGACCTACAAGTACCTCGTTATGGTTGGAAAGTACAATTTACAAGATCATATACCAAGAGGTAAAACCAAAACAATGAACAGGGGCCTTGTCTACCCAGTGAAGGAGCACAGCTGTGGTTTTATAAAGGGGAGTGATATAATCACAACCTGTATATGATGAGGAAGAAAGACCAAAAAGGTACTAAGAAGAAGACAGGGAAACATCTTAGAAGGTTAATGACCCAAGTGAAACATGTTTTTCTAGTGATAGAAGGCATAGAGATGATATATTGGATGAAAAGATAATTGACACACCTAACAGATAGGGCTTGGTAATTGACTAGATATCACAAATAAGGGCCATGGGGACTGCTTCTGCGGAGCAAGTCCAAGGAATCCATCTGTAAGTTTTTCACTGCCTCCTTCATCCCATTTCCTTTTTAGAGTGGCCTCGGTGAATACTGCCATGACCACCATGACTCATATACACGAAGTTAGATATCTGTAAGGAGGAAAGAGAAAACAAAATCCTCAAAATTTAGGGAAGGTAAAAAAAAGATTGAGGCTACATGAAAAGAACTGGGACTCTGAGAGTCAGAGCTCAAATGAGGCTCTGTCTCCAACAGCTGCATGACTTCCGGCACTGTCCTTGGTTTTACACATGACCTAAAGAGAAATCGTTTGGCGAGAGATCCTAAACAGGACGTGCCTTAGATCTTCCATGTTACTCTCCCATTTTTAAGCAAAGCTGATCTGAGCTTATTGTGTTGAGCATCTCACTTCACAATTAATTCAGGTGTGTTGGGGGTGGGATGTGGGTGGTAGCTTGTCATACTCTAGTATATAGTTTGGCCACCAGGGAGTTTCACTGGCACAAAGACTTTTCAAGCTCTGAGTTATCTTACACACTGTCTAGGGCACTGGTTCTCAACATTTTAGTAATATGTTTTTAAAAAATGTTTATTTTTTTAAAAGACAGTGTGAGCAGGGGAGGGGCAGAGAGAGGGGGACAGAGGATCCAAAGAGGGCTCCATACTGACAGCAGTGAGCCTGATGCAGGGCTCGAACTCATGACCTATGAGATCACAACCTGAGCCAAAGTCAAACACTCAACTGACTGAGCCACTCAGGTGCCCCATCTAGTAATAGTTGTTGTTGTTGTTGTTGTTTTAAATCAAATTAGCAGTTATATGGAAATGTAACAGGCCAACCATGAAAAGAATGAAAAGTGCAGCTGTTTGAGTTGAGGAGGGTCTGAGGGCCCAGATGATGTGTCCATCCTCATCTCCCATGACAGCAAATCATCAGGAACCAGAGGCACTGACGATGTGCACACTCATACTCACAGGCCTGAGAGGTGACTTTTTGCTAAGGGAAGGAGAGCAGCTCAAAAGTGCTCAGATGACAGAGCACCTAGAAACTATTCCACTAACAGTATGGCAGCCATAGGTTGACTTCTATCCAATGGACAAGGTCAGTTTTATTCACAGAAGGCAAGAATATTTCACATGTAATAATTACTTATATGCATGAAGAAATCCAAAGATCAAAATATGATCTGTTAGTCTTTCTTAGTTTCTCCACTAATAGATGTTTACATTTGCTCATTCAGTTTATCTTCCTCCAGGACCTTCCAGCAGACACCAATAATTTAAGGATAGATTGTAGAAGAAAGCTTAAATTGCAAAAGTTCTATCCATATATTTTTCCCCTGACATATGAGAAATGGCTGCATTATTTAATTTAGGATAGAGAGAAGCACGTTGATTCAGCTTGAAGTACTAGTACATCCCAGGAACATGGCTTGAGAACCAGTGTTTTAATCTAGTAATTTTATTTTAATATATAAAATCTGAGGCATACAGGAGGTCCTTCTATGAGATCACTAACCAAAAGTTTATTTGTTTGCTTGTTTATTTTTCTGTGGCAGTGTCAGGTCATGGTCAGACACTAGAGACTCAGAATCTTTAGTCTGGAAGATTCATGGCAGAACACTTCATCCTGGCTTTGATAGATCAGATGAATTGGAGATACTTTGATAAGCATCTATTTTACTTTTGTCTTTCTGGGTGGAATGGAGACAATTGGATAGGGAGAAAAATACTTCTCATTTCTAAATACTGAGCTTGCCATCTGGAAGAAGAAAAAGCTGTGGTAGTCAGTCAAAAGAACAGATTCATGCTTTGAGATGTTGAATTTCTGGACTGTGACATCGCTCATGCAACTTGTGTTCATCTGCGTTTTCGACATGTGTTATTTATGATTCTCAGACTGTCAGTGCTTATAACGACTTCTTGGAAACAACGATACTAGCACTGTTCAAAGGATTCATGAAGCCAAAAGTAGAGGCCTAGAGAGGGACTTCCTCTTTGGTTACCAGCATGCGGGGAGGAGGGATAAATAGGGTAGTGGTCTTGGCCTCATAATCACAGCATGGTGCTTTTGAACAGCATCTTTAGAGGCCTGGGATCAATAGGAGAAATAAAATCTTTCTGTAAACGAAGCAGCAGATTGCTAAAGGGCTTACAATGAAAGAAAATAGAACAGAAACTATTGGTGAAAACAGCAAAGGAAAAGAATTATCAAGTAGTTTGGCAATAATTTCTCAAGATGGGGAAAGCAAATCATTAGCGATCACGAAGGCAAGGCAAAGAGGTAAAATTATTAGAAGCATTCACAAAGAGTGTTTATGGTCTTTCTCTATCAGCACCCCATATATTTGACTTACTTTGCTATTTTTTAAAAGAACCATCATTACCTAGAATTTGCAGAATATGAAGAATACCTCCTCTTGCTCAAATAGCATTATTATTTGTGGTAACTGCAGTACTGGCAATTTATCTCGAGGCAGTTATCACATGGTGGTCAGGCACATAGTCTCAAAGACTACTGGGCTCCATTCTCAGGTAGGTGTCATTTGGACATTTTTATTAACCTCTCTGTGCCACTGTTTTGTCACCTATATTTTGGGATAATAGTACAGTCCACTGCATAGGGTTGTTGGAAAAGCCAACAGGCTACTACATGAAAAGCACTGAGAATAGCATTTGGCATATTTTAATACTATATTAGAGTTGGCTATTATTATTTACTTTTCTGTAAAAACAACACTAATTTATGATAATAGTTGATATTTATTGAGTGCGTTTTGTGAGTCAGATACCATGCCAAGCATTTCTGTATGCAAGTATGTCATCATGGCAACCTACTAGGCAGAATGCTTATTATCCCCGCTTTACAGATCAAGAAACTGAGCAGCAAACCCCAGGCCTGACACTCTTTATCATTACTTTTTACCACCTCTTGAATATGAATTCTGAACTTCTTTTTCCAGTCATTTCAAATATCTCCTTCATCTTGTAGAGCAATTAAAGAAATAAATGTACTTCACTAAAAAGATGGCTAAACCAAGGAAAGAGGAAGAAGAATTAAGGCAGACTATTCTTATTTCATTCAGCCCAACAATTCATACCTCCATAAGCCATGACACTGCACTCACTGTGTTTCACTTTAATGCCATTATTTTACTAGGCAACTTGTACATATAAATATTTTATTCAGACCCTTCTTGTGTGCCGTTAGGATGATGAAAGGCATATATGCTAATGAAATTCTAAGATTCTCTGATTTTTCCTTTAAAGCCAATTGTCAATTATCTATAGCAGTTATTCTAAGACTAAGAAATCTCACTTCTATATTTTCCTAATGGTATCGCCTTTGCTTAAATGAAGGACTTTAGTGGCAACAGCCTTATCATTGACATGACTAGACTACAGTGTCTCATTTCATTGCTGAGGACATTACAGGCAGATTCTTAAGGTGCTGCTTTGTTGATAATACAGTTGACACTTTTTATTGTTATTCTTAATTACTACTGATAGTACATCAAAAGTTGGAAAGGATAATTGAATAAAGATTTTCCCTATTAGCTCAAACTCATCTGATAAGCACATGGTCCCCATAGTCCCTCTGACTCCATTGGTGTAACCTAAGTGTCTACCCACTATACCTCAAGTGCCTGCTTAATTAGTCCATTTATAGACCCAACTACTTTCAGAGAAGTCCCCTTCTGTTGTGGATTGCACAGCATGGAAAGCATGTTGAGTGGAGGCAGTATTGGGCAATGAAGAGAATGCTGCTGAATTATCTCTCATAGAAAGTCTGTATTACCCTATTTCAGTGAAAGCCATTTCTGTCCAAGCAGTCACTCAAAGAATCTGAGAGTCATCCTTAGACAGTGACAGTGACAAAGGATGCCTACTGGCATCATCATATTCTGTATATGCTGCAATACGGATAATTGACATCTCCTTGATCTTATATAAATTCCATCCTGACATATTTAAGACAATGTAATATCTATTTTATGCAAATTGCAGAGCTCCTAAGCACCACCTATACTGAAATCTGAAGCTGCCACAGATCCTCTAGTTTTTTCTCTTACTAAACCCAAGCCCCCTGGGGAGTTGATCACTCATTTCCATATTCCAAAGGCATACCTTGTACATACATCTACTGTTGCACTTTCTATACTGTATGTTTATGTACATATATGCACGTGTATGTGTGTGGGTGTATTTGCATGAATGTGTGTTTCTGTGTGTGTCTCCATTAGACTGGAGCTCTCCATGAGCAAGGCCGTGTTCATATCTGAACCGCAAATATACAGCACAATTTCCGGTATGTTGTAGGACAGGAAGTACTCACTAAATTCTTGCAGAATAAACAGATGACTGGCAGAAAAGAAGAGGTGAAGTTTTTGCTTACAGGTCTCACGTGACCTTGGAGAAATCACTTAATTCCTCTCTATTTTAATTGATTCTTCCATTAAAAAAATTTTTTTAAACACATTAGGGGCACCTGGGTGGCTCAGTTGGTTAAGTGTCCAACTCTTGATTTCAGCACAATCTTCCTTCGTCATCAGCTTGATCTCACAAATTGTGCAGAGACTGCTTGGAATTCTCCGTCTCTATCCTCTCTGCCCACCCGCCCCTCCCCCCTCTCTAAATAATGTCAAATAAAAGAAAAAAGGATTCCCTATAATTTTTTTACATAATAATATATGCCCTATGAAACAGATGTGAAAATCAAACTAAAAAAAATTTTTGTGAAAACCATCTAGATACTGTGAAGTGCTATGTGTGAGAGATTAAAACACTGTGGACGCAATAAGGGAAAAACAAAGAAGGGAAAACTACCCTTAAAGGATTTCTCAAGATGTGTACGTTTTGGAAACCATGCATGTCTCAGTTAACAATCAACAATTTTAGGAGGGGTTTAAGATTCTAATCACAAAAAGAAGAATCTTTATTTCTCACTTTGGGATATGACATTTAACAAATTAATTTAGAATCCTTTAAGACAACAGAGCTAAGAGGAAATTGAGAACACTTGTACTAATCACTTCCAACTTCAATGTAGAAGGTCATATATCTAAAAGGTTACTAAAATGGAAAAATTCAATTACTAGGGACTCCTAATGGGCTTTACTTAAAATAGCACAGAATTATAATGTCTTCAATTGTAATGAAAATCATCGTATTTCCTAAAATACAGGCATACATCATTTTATTGTGCTTCACAGATGATTGCGTTTTTCACAAATTGAAGGCTTGTGGTGCTGTTTTTGAAACTTCATGTCTCTACATCACATTTTGGTAATTCTCACAATATTTCAGACTTCTTCATTATTACTATGTCTGCTATGGTGATCTGTGTTCAGTGATATTTTTTAAAAACATTTTCTTTTTTTAAATGCTTATTTATTTTTGCGATAGAGAGAGAAAGCCAGAGAGTGAGGAAGATAGAGAATCTGAAGTAGGCTCCATGCTGTCAGCGCAGAACCCAACGCAAGGCTGGAACTCACGAACCCAACCATGAGATCACAACCTGAGCCAAAGTCATATGCTTAACCATCTGAGCCACCCAGGTGCCCCTTCAGTGATCTTTGATGTTACTACTCAATTGTTTTCTGTCACTACAAACTGTCCATAGAAGACAGTGAACTTAACTGATAAATATTATGTGTGCTCTGCTGCACTGAGGGGTCATTCTCCCATCTCTCTCCCTCTCTTCCAGCCTCCCTGAGACATGATATTGAAATTAAGCCAGTTAATAACTCAACAATAGGCCTCTAAGTGTTCAAGTGAAAGAGTCACATGTCTCTCATGGTAAATCAAAAGCTAGAAATGATTAAGCTTAGTGAGGGGGCACGTTGGAGGCCAAGACAGGTGAAAATCTGGGCTTCTTGCACCAAAGAGTTAGCCACATACTGGATGCAAAAGAAAACTTCCTGAAGGAAATTAAAAGTGCTACTTCAATGAACACACAAATGAAAAGAGAACAAAACAGACTTATTGCTGATATAGAGGAAGTGTCATTGGTCTGGATAGATCAAATCAGCCACCATATTCCCTTAAACCAAAGTCTAATCTGGGGAAACAGCCTAACTCTCTTCAATTTTGTGAAGGCTGAGAGAGGTGAGGAAGCTACGAAAGCAAACTTAGAAGCCCTCAGAGGTTGGGTTTAAGGAAGGAAGCCATCTCCCTAACATAAATGTGTAAACTGAGGCAGCAAGTGCTAATGTACAAGCTGTAAAAAGTTATCCAGAAGATCTAGCTAAGATCATTTATGAAGGTGGCTACCCTAAACAATTTTCAATGTGTATGAAACAGCCTTCTCTTGGAAAAAGATGCCATCTACCACTTCCATGGCTAGAGAGGAGAAGTCCATGCCTGGCTTCAAACCTTCACAGGGCAAGCTCACTCTCTTGGTAGAGGCTAATGCCATCGAAACCAATGCTCATTTACCATTTCAAAAGTCCTAGGACCCTGGAGAACGTATGCTAAATCTATTCTGCTTGTGCTTTATAAATGGAAAAACAAAGCCTAGATGACAGCACATCTGTTTACAACATGGCTTACTGAATATTTTAAAGCCTACTGTTGAGACCTACTGCTCAGAAAAAAAGATCCCTTTCAAAATACGACTGCCCATGGACCATGCATCTGGTCACCCAAGAGCTCTGATGGAGACGTACATGGGATTAATGTTGTTTTCATGCCTGCTAACACAACATTCATTCTGTACCCCATGCATCAAGGAGTAATTTCGACTTTCAAGTACTATTATGTAAGAAATACATTTCATAAGGCCGTCGCTACCATAGACAGTGATTCCTCTGACGGATCAGGCAAAGTAAATCGAAAATCTCCTGGAGGCACTTGGGTGGCTCAGTTGGTTAAGCCTCTGACTTCGGCTCAGGTCATATCTTGTGGTTTGTGGGTTTGAGCCCCACATCAGGCTCTGTGCTGACAGCTCAGAGCCTGAAGCCTGCTTCAGATTCTGTGTCTCCCTCTCTCTCTGCACCTCCCCCCCTTGTGCACTCTCTCTCTCTTTCTCTCTCTCTCCCTCTCTCTCATTCAAAAAAATTTTTTTTTAAATTAAAAAAAAGAAAATCTTCTAGAAAGGACTCACCATTCTAAATGCCATTAAGAACATTTGGAGTCATGGAAAGAGGTCCAAATATCAACATTAACAGGAATTTGGAAGAAGTTGATTTCAACCCTCACAGATGATATTGAGGGGTTCCAGACATCAGTGCAGATGTGGTAAAAATATCAAGAGAACTACAAGTGGAGCCTGAAGATATAACTGAATTGCTGCAATCTCATGATAAAACCTTGCTTCTTATGGACGAACAAAGAAAGTTTCTTGAGATGGAATACACTCCCTGTGAACATGCTATGAAGACTGTTGAAATGACAACAAAGGACTTAGAATATTACATAAACCTAGCTGATAAAGCAGTGGCAGAATTTGAGAGCACTGACAAAGTGCTATCACACAGCACTGCATGCTATGGAGAAAGCAGTCATGAAAGGAAGAGTCAATAGATGTGGCAAATTATACTGCTGTCTTATTTTAAGAAACTGCCACAGCCACCCCAACCTTTAGCACCCACCATCCTGACCAGTCAGCACCCACTGGCATCGAGATAGGATGCTCCACCAGCAAAAGTTTCAATTTGCTAAAGGCTCACATGATGGTTGCCATTTTGTAGCAATGAAGTATTTTTAAATGAAGGCATATCTATTGTTTTAAAGACATAATGCTATTTCACATCAAATAGACTATGGTATAATGTAAACCTAACTTTAACATGCACTTGGAAACCAAAAAAGTTCATGCTACTCACTTTATTGTGATACCTGCTTAATGCATTGGCCTGGATCTGAACCTTGTATCTCCAAGATATGCTAGTACTGTGAGCGATTGGATAAGTACATATATTCTCTCTATGCACAAGTTCTTGACATCTGCAGACCCTAGGAGCCAAAGTCCTAATATTTAAGCATTGCAGCAGGAGTTCTAAATGTACTGACCCCAACAAATTCACTCAGCTGGGGTTTCTATACTTGATGTCCCTTTATATGTTTGTTTTCTACAAAAGAGGGAGAGGATCTTGATTAAAATCACTATGAAGATTGTTAATTTATTTTTTAACTCCCTGTAACAAATGATTTTTAAGAAACTTTAAAAAAAGTGAATGTGACAATCTGGATTCATAGAATGCCAACATTTAAAAGAATTTGATCATTGAATCCCATTGTACTCAAAACTGGGGCAATTCCTAAAGGAAAACTAATCTCAGCCCAGCTGTTACTATTCAGATCCTATTGGTCTAGAATGAAGCCCAGGATCTAGTATGATTAATAGACACACATTGATTTTGATATGCTGACACGTGAATTTGCATTTGTGTCTCTAAATTTCTAATTGAGCCTTTTCACTTTATATATGAAAACATTTGAGATCATGAGAAGAAAAATGCTTTTCCCAGACCCTTTGGACTTTCCCAACTCATGGACTGACTCTTGACAAAGCTATGATCATAATCCAAGTCTTCTGACTTCCAGTCCAGTGTTCCTTATATTATCAGATGCTGCATCCTAGAAAGTCAAACACCTGGGCATCCATGTTCAACATATACTTTTTGAGCCTATACTGAATGCCATTGGCCACATTAGATCACAGTGACAGACAGATACATAAAACAGGAAATTTGAAGTCACAGAATTTAGCCTAGTGGGGCAGAATGAGCAAATGAGCACTCAAATCTTGCAAGTGTTCATTCTTATAGTTATGACACTTGTTAACACAAGTCCTGTTTATTAATAATCTTAGTGCAGGAAGGTAGGTCCAAATGAAACACAAGAGTTGATCCAATCCTCCCAAAATTCTATGAGAAGTCACAGTTGCTGTTCTCATTTTGTAGATAAAAGGGGCTTTGAGGAGGCAACTCAAACAAAACTTAATGAATAATAATACATGGTTGGGAGGCAAACTCTGTCCTGTCCACTCTGTAGAATGTTGAGTACTTAGGCTTCTTCTTCAGGCACAGAGTGCAGGGGGTGGGTGCGGGGCAGGGGGAGAGGGGGCGGGCAGGACTTGATGACTGTCGACTGTCCCCCATCATGTGTGAGTGGTGCTGCTACATTCAACCCAACTGGAATGACACAATACCTCAGGAAAATAGTAATCACTATTAACAGCACACTGCCACCCTCCACCGTCATCCTCAGGAAGCAGGGGGAGTGTTAGCACAACCACTTCTCATCTCTCCCGGTGACACCTGCATCCTTTGTAGAGGCCCCTCAGCTCTTCTGGAGACAAACCATGAAGAAAGGGTGAGGAGTGTACAAAACCATGATATCCTGTGGTGCCAGGGAAAAATCTGTCCACGTTGTAATTACAGAACAAAAAGAACATGCCATCTACAAACGAACATATATTGGTTGGTCTTTATAGAATCCTAACAATCCCATGAGTGAAAGATTTTTCCTATCCAGGGACTGTAAGAGATGTTTTCGTTTCTTCAAATGTTATCTCAAGAGAATAAATCAGACCTGAAAGACCTGGAAGAAGCCTAGAACAGAGGCTGGGAGCTGAGTGTGCTCTGAGTAACAGAGAGGCTTTGAGTTTGATGGCCTCAGGAAGAGTCAGAGCGGAAGCAGCTTCTCTCCTCCCTCCACTCCTTTTCAACACCTGCTTCCGGAGATTTCCTGGTCTGGAGCCACTCAGACCTGGATCTCAGTCCTTAACAGCCATAAACAAGTCCCTAAAAACTAGAACAGGGTTGTTCTAAGGATTAAATCAAGTCTAGGTATGTGGCACGCATTTACAGTAGTACTCTTTTCATTATCATGTTATAATTATTACATATCTGAGATCAATTAATACTAACATATCCAAGTACTTTTATATTAATATATGAATTAATATTTTAAACAAAAAATATGCAAGTGTTCTTTTTCTTTAAAGAATTCAGCAGTCTTGGGACACCCAGGTGGTTTAGTCGTTTAAGTGACTGATTCGGTTTCAACTCAGGTTGTGATCACGCAGTGGGTGAGTTCAAGCCCTGCATTGGGCTGTGCAGTGACAGCATGGAGCCTGCTTAGGATTCTCTCTCCCCCTCTCTCTCTTCCCCTCCCCTGCTCATGCTGTTTCTTCCTCAAAATAAATAACCTTAAAAATTTTTTAAAAAAAAAGTGAGGCACCTAGGTTGCTCAGTCAGTTAAGGGTTGAACTTCGGCTCAGGTCATGATCTTGCAGTTTGTAAGTTCAAGACCCACATGGGGCTCTCTGCTTTTAGTGCAAAGCCTGCTTCAAATCCCCTGTCCCCTCCCCACTCTGTTCCTCTCCTGCTCATGCTCTCTCTCTCAAAAATAAAACATTAAAAAAAGAAATGAATAAAAATTAAAAAACCCTAAAAGATCTGTTAAAAATTCCTTTTTTAAAAATTAAGTGCAGCTAAATGGAAGAGTTAAATATTAATGTTGAAATAATATCAATATAATTGATTAATTATAGTAAATTGATGAATTCAAATAGAATGGTTCATATCCACAGAAATCTTTTATTGAGGACTCCCTGAGTGTCTGGAAATGTACTATGTAACATTTTGGAGAAGGAAATATTTTTTTTTTCTCATCTTGCAAATGAGGAAAGCAAAAGCCAAAGAGAATTCATGATTTACTCAATACCATTCAGCCAGTAAGTGACAAATCTGGGATTCAGGTCCAGTTTGATATAAGTCCTCAGATATTAAATTCAGAATGTAATGTCAAGAAATAAACAGAATCATCATGAGTTGAAAAGACCAAAGCAAAGGAGGGTACGAGTATAAATATTATATCCTGGACTTCCTGTGTTTTATTTAGTTAAACATCAGTAAATTTTTTTTTCCTTCTACATAAGCTGAGGCTCCTTTCCTCCATATTTTTTAGAACCCTATAGTCCTAAATGGTCTCTAAATTTTTTTGTAAATGGGTATAAATCAGATCACTTACTAGATGCATGATGGTGAGCAAGGTTCATATGAGGATAAAGGAGGTATATTTCTCTCTCACACCCACAACAAAAATCACCGAGTGTTTATTACACAGTGAATACAAGATAAATCTCAGTTATTTTATATTATTCTGAAATTTCATCTCTTCAATTTCATCATCCACCTTCTTTCATTCTATCTACTTGTAAAGATTTTTTCCTTAAGATTTCACTATCTATGGCATTTTTACCTCCCTCATTTAATTCCTATGTAAGAAAAATAAATCCATAGTCCTGACTACTCATAAATGAAAGTATGGTTTCTAGGAGGTGTTTATTTAATGGGTTTATGAATAAAATTTGGACCAGACAGTCAGAGAGAAGTAAATTTTCCTCTGGAGAAAAATTCTCTCCAGGGACAAGGGGCTGAAGAAGACTTTAAAGAGCAGAAAGTTTCATTAAAGACTTGTACATTGTGTCCTACTCCATGGTATACATTAAAAATTCTCCCTGTTTTCAAAAAGCCTTAGTGAAGTCAAATTTTCACTGATTTTTTTTTTTTGTGTGTGTGAGTGGATTATTTTTGAAGACCATGATGAGTTGCACATCTGGGTCCGAGAGGCACAAGGGCAGTTCACAATGTTACAGTAGCTCCAGATGAACGGATGCAGAGCACAAAAGTCACTAGGAATCCACAGATATTGTTCTGAGGTCTAGGGCTTACCAAGGCCAGATAATCCCATCCATTTCTCAAAGGCCACAGAGGCACCATGTGACTCTTGGGTTGTATGAAGATTTGATAAACACACTGGCTATGGCCTCATCTGAATCATGTTTGTTATGAGTTGAATTGGGCCCCCCAAAATATGTTAAGGTCCTAATCCTCAGTATTTGTGAATGTGACCTTATTTGGAAATAGAGTCTTTGCTAAGGATCAAGTTAAGATGGTGTCATGGGGGAGGGTCTTAGTTCAACATGACTGTGTCCTTATAAGTAGGGGACATTTGGACACAGAGATAGACACATATAGAGGGAAAATGTTGTGAAGACACAGGAAGAACACTGACTACATACCAAGAACATCGGAGGCTACCAGAAACTAGGTGAGAAGCATAAAACAGATGGTCCCTCAGAGTCCTCAGAGGTAAAGAACCCCTTACACACCTTACTTTCAGATGTCTGGCCTCCAGAACTGTGAGTCAATAAATATCTGTTGTGTAAACCACCTAGTCTGTGGTACTTTGTTACGGCCAATCTAGCAAACTAACATAACGCCTGAGGGAAGAGAATCCCCACTGGGAATCTTAATTACAGCTGATGAGCACTTGAATTATCCCTTTTTGTATATAATTACTTAATTCCTTATGGAGTAATCTCATTGTGATATTTATCCTGTCCATAATTTTTTTTAATTTAGCTTTCATCAAATGCTTCCTAACCAAAAATACTTTATATATGTGGGTCATTTAATCTCCCTATCAATTGTATGAGCCTGGCATTATTATTATCCTCATTCTATAGAAGAGAAAACTGAGACACAAGAATATTAAACAGCCTACCTAAGGTCACAGAGCTAGGAAATAGCTCCACTTGGGCTCTACCTGTGTGGACTGATGTCGGAGCCTGTATACTCAGGCACCACTATAGGATACTGCCCTAGTAGGAGTTAAACCCACTTTTCCTGCACCTTTCATTCTAATAGCCCTAAAACAAAAGTCAATGGGATATTAAGATTTCCTTTTTATATGAAATCATGGTGGCTGCTGGTGGTCAAAGTTCTCCTTCCTTTCCTTCTTCCCTCCCTCTCTTCCTCCCTTCCTTTGCTCCTTCCTTCCTTCCTTCCTTCTTCTTTAAATGTTCAATGTAAAAAAAAAATCAGTGATCATTTATACAAAAATTTTAGTCATAAGCTATGTTTACAGCAATGCCACATTTTAATGTGCTCATTTAAATATTTATCAAATACTTAAGCTTTGCTAGGAAAAAAATATTAGGTGCCAAATTTACAATTGTGAGTAAGTTTTAGCCACCATACTTAAGGAGATTAGTATACTTTGCTAACTCTATGGAGAGCTAGGGAGCACAATGGAGCACCAAACGTAGTCTTGCCAGACTAAATGCCTCCTAATCTTACTATGAGAGCAGGTACATGAATATATGCATGTCCTTCAGATCAGGTTCCATATCACTTGATCCTAAGATGAGAATGGTAAGCACAGTGCAGTGGGTTTGAAGCTCTTTCACCTCACCCTGGGCAATATGTTTCATCTACTTTATCTAACATAGCAAACATAGCTAGTTTTCCTATTCAATATCCATCCTAGCTCTCCTTCCTTTCTAATAGAAGCCTGAATTTGTTCAGGATGACGGTGGCCCAGCCATAAACCTCAACTTCCCAGACTCCCTTGCAACTAGAAATGGTTTTATAATATAATGGGGTGCATGGGTGGCTGAGTCAGTTATGCATTCTACTTAGGCTCAGGTCATGATTTCATGGCTCGTGGGTTCGAGCCCTGTGTTGGGCTCTGTGCTGACAACTCAGAGCCTGGACGCTGCTTTGGATTCTGTGTCTCCAGCTCTCTCTGCCTCTCTCTCTCTCTCTCTCTCTCTCTCTCTAAAATAAATAAACACTAAAAAAAAAATTTAAATGACATAGTTGTGGCCAAAGGAGCCTGTAGGGACTTCTTGGAATATTTATTAATTTATTTACTCATTTATTTTCATATAGGTGCTACTCTTTCCTCCTTCATTATTTCTTTTCCTTTCTGTCTAGAACTTGGACATGACGTTGGAGCTGGAATAGCCATGTGGAGACTATGGGTGATGAGGTATGAGTGACAAAAGCCATATGCTAAGTACCGAGGATAAAGATGCAACTTGATCAGACCTTCAGACATTTTATTGAGAGGGAAGGAAAAAGAAAGTCTTTTTAAAAAAAAAATTTTTTTTAATGTTTATTTATTTTAGAGAGACAGAGTGTGATCAGGGGAGGGGCAGAGAGAGAAAGGGAGACACAGAATCCAAAGCAGCCTCCAAGCTCTGAGCTGTCAGCACAGAGCCTGACACAGGGCTTGAACCCACAAACTGTGAGATCATAACCTAAGCTGAAGTTGGCCACTTAACCAACTGAGCCACCCAAGCGCCTCAGGAAAAAGAAAGTCTGGTGTGATTAAGCAACTAAAGTTAGATATCAATTTCATAGAGCCTAATTCAATTTCCAACTGATAAATGATAGGTAGTAAGTTCTAGCCCCAGAGAAAAGATTCACAGATAGGAACATTTCAGAATCTTCTAATGAAATAGCTGGGTTTTTAACTCAGCAGCCTAACGTAAAAGCCAGTAATAAATAAGGTCTTCTCAGCTGCACAGGTGATACGATCAGCACATCTCACTCTGAAATATTCACAGACAGCCCAGGATGGAAAGTCAGAGCCCCAAACAAGAAATAAAAGGGATTCAGAAGAAATATTCAGTACAGGGAGCAAAAGAAAATAAATTTAAAAAATACATTTGATAGCTTCAGATAAAATGTTTAAAAAGGTCACAAAAATGGAACAGAAAGAAGTAGTCATCAGAGAAGACAAAAAGAGTAATAGTGTGTTAGCATACATGAAAAGGAATTCACTGAGGATGACAAAATAAATTTGAGAGACTTTGAGATGAAAAAATATGGGAGGAAAAAAGGAAGTGGTGGAAAAGGCCTTGAATGCTGAATGAAAACACTGGGAGAATGGAGATGAGGTCTGGGTATAGGGAAAGGGGTGTTGTAAGAGAGTATAATCCTTATCTCCCATACCAGGAGGACAATAGGTAATATCTGAAAGTGAAAAGGCAAGAAATATGAGTAAAAACAAATTTATTTTAAGAGTTCATAGTAGAAGAAAAAGTGTAAAGTTTCTAAGAAGTTGCATTTGGGCAATGGAATTCAGAGTATTTTCAATGACAGTGTTTTGAGTTTTCATTTTATTTTTGTTTTCTTCTGTTATTATGGAGAGTTACAAGCTCTGAGGTGCAATTTTAGTTTAGTTTAGCTCATGTCCTATTTTGATGAAAGTGAGTATGAAATAAAAATTTTGACTTTTAATTTACATTTTGAAAATTGATCATTTGGTATTGGTCTTATTTTATCATGTAGAATTTCTTTTTTATTTTAAAATTTCTTTTTTTAAAGCTTATTTATTTATTTTGAGAGGAGACAGTGACAGCGAGAGCAGGGGAGGGGCAGAGAATAAGGAAGAGAGAGAATCCCAAGCAGGCTCCTTGCTGTCAGCACAGAGCCCGGTGTGGGGCTCCATCCCACAAACCGTGAGATCAGAACCTGAGCTGAAATAAAGAGTTTGACTCTGAACTGACTGAGGTACCCAGGTGCCACTATGTAAAAATTTTAAAATAAAATACAGGGGTGCCTGGGTGACTCAATTAGTGGAGCTTCCTACTCTTGATTTCAACTCAGGTCATGATCTCATGGTTTGTGGGATGGAGCCCCACACCGGGCTCTGTGCTGACAGCAAGGAGCCTGCTTGGGATTCTCTCTTTCCCTCTCTCTCTGCCCCTGCCCTACTTGGACACATGTGCTTGTGCTCTCTCTTTCTCTCAAAATAAATACATAAACATTAAAGAATAAAAAATAAAATAACATACATATTAGTCATTGTTTCTAGTTTATCACTACTATGGATGCACAGATTTTCTACACATTTATCAAGTTATTCACCTTCTAATGTTTTAAATCAGGTCTTTATCATAATCTTGGTTCTGTGACTTTTATGTATTCCCTCATTTAGTCATTTTTTCTTCAACTATTTACTCAGCCAGCACCAGTCTAGGCACTGGGAATATAGCCGTGAACACAGCAGACTCTCACAATATTCATTCTCCACTGACATCAAGGTTTTATTTTGGGAATGTTGGGATAGTGTGACCTTGACCAAGTCATGTAATCTATTTGAGTTTTGGATTCCTCATCTGTCAAATGGGCATAATATTACCCACCCATTATTCTAAAATGAATTTTTTGAAGATGTGTCCAGATTAGAATTTTTCTGTGCTAAAGAAAGCATCTCACAAAGCAGTATTTTGATATTCAAAGAGTCAAGTTCACAGTTATTTCTAGCACTCATCAACTGAACTATTGGGGATGAGGCCATCAACAGCACGAAATGATCACCACATTTCTCTTTAGTGCTAAAAGGCAGATTACCCAATTCTGCATCTAGTCACTCGATTTTGTCTAAATATTGATGTTATTTGTAGAATACGCAGTCCATATCCATTCCATTCTTTTTCTGTGCCTATGTTAAAAAGAACCTAATAAAACTATTGACAATCAAAATGCACTCAACTGCGTATGATGCAAAAGAATGATTCTGCTGAACACAGCAGCTATAAAATGTATCCCAATTCCCTGCCCATCAACTCGAATTCTGAGACTATTTTGTAAATATGCAGAGACAAGCCTTTTTTATATTTATTGGAAGGTCAAGAGTTTTGAAAGTGTGGAGGTATAAGGCAGATAGGAATATATTATCATATATGTATTAAACAACATATTGGAAAGAGAAACATACCAGGCACATTGCAAAGTACAAGACAAGCACCTGTGACGTCTACCACCCTGGTTTATGCCAGACTCGCTTCTTAGCTTGGTCACCACAAAAGCCTCCACTCTGGATTTCCTGCATCTGCTTTGCCCCCTGTGCCACGAAACCATCAGCTAGAGTGGTGTATTGAAAATATAAGCTATATCATAGCATTCTTCTGCCCCAAACCTCCATGGTCCTACCCATACGGGCAAATTCCCTGCAATAACCTAGAAAAGCATTCGTTGAATGCAAGAATCAATCAATCAATCAATCAATCAATCCATCACCAGTGAACCTTGGGTCATATGCAGAACTGAATGCTTGCCCTCAGTGACTTGTTAGGTGTTAAAATCAACTTAAAACCAATCCGAATATTGGAAAACAAATCCTGGGAAACAGGACAAGTTGTGTGAATAAGGACTTTCTGAGAAGTTAGAAAAAGAAGCTGATGTGGGCCATAGTTGTTGGGATTCCATGTATAGCAGACACACATAGGACTGCATTAAGATACTGACTTGATGTGTCAAATTTAGAAGTGACAGGCCCATCTTGAAGGTAGAAGACAAACTTGGAGCTCAAACAAACTCTTATCTGGCATCCAATAAATTGCAACTTGATTAAGTGGTATCTTTGCACATATATAATACAAATCCAATTAATATTCTCATTAGTCTTTCAGACCCTGAATTCAATTGCGATTCAACAAGAAGAGATTAAATGATACACAGCCATCAGGAGAGCACTGGTTCTATTTTTATTGCATTCTAATTATTTGAAAATTGGTAATATATGTACATATGGCAACTTCTCAATGATCTGAATATTGGATTAAGTGAAACACCCTGGCATTGACAACTAACTGAGTTGATTTCATCTAATGAGATAGAGATGTGGGAAACAGCTATGGGCCTTTCACGACAGGCTGAAATCTTTCTACAGATTCCTTGGCAAAGAAAGAAGAAAAATAAATTCTATAAAAGCCACGTCTGCCTCTTTCACCAGAAAACTTTTAAGTTCTAGAGCACTGTTTGTTGTTTGCTTGGGTAACGTCTAAAATGGAATGGTTGGTTCCCTGATATCCGTATATGATCACCAAAGAGACATTACACAACACATTAAAAAAATATATATATATACATATATATATATATGAGGAAAGATTTCCTAAGTAAAAGACATAATCAGTTTAGGTAAAGCTCAGAATAATGTTTCCAAAATTTCAGTTGTTCACAACCACCTTTAATATCTTTACCAAAATCCATATTTCACTTACACTATTATTATTTTTTAAATTACTTCATTTAATTTACACTTAAATACTACTTATAAGGGAACATTATATCACTATCAGTATCATTTGCGATAAAGAGGTAATTATAAATACAATGAAACAACATTGTTTTGGAGTTTTAGGTCTGAGCTCAGGACTGTTACCTCTTTTCAAAGAAGAGACATAAGAAATTGTTTTTGATGTGTTAAAGACCGGTACCAAAATGAGACTGTCTCATTTCTATAATCAAAGGGTTGAACTAGGATTAGGAAGGGTATAAATATTTCCCTACGAATATGATGTTAGCAGTGATTGTCCATATATCACCAAAAACCATCTTACATCATCATGATACTTTCCTTAAACTTTGGGAAACCATGATTTAGAACAATGACTTTCACTTTTTGTTTAACTATCACCCACTGGTCATAAATTGGGACAACACACAGACACAGACACACAAACACACACATAATTGAAACAAAAGTTTTGTGATACAATACCTTAACCATATGCAATGCACTCTGAATTTTTTGTTTCATTAAAATGCACAAAAATGATTCCTTAATCTAATAATGGCATATGACAAGTAGTTTGTAAAATAGATTCTAAAGTTTGTGTGTGTGTGTGTGTGTGTGTGTAATTCCAGATTAAACAAAATTTAGCTATTTAAAAATATGTTTTAACAATTGGTATCTTCACTACAGGACTTTTCAGAATTTTTAAAATGTTAATGGGCATTGTTATTTTCCCAGAGGGGCATGTGATCAAGTGTTTTGCAAAATGTCTTGAGCATGATATATTTCCTAGGTAGAATATATCATAGACATAAATTTCTCTTGATACATATTGACAAACTGTGCTATTGTTTTCATCTTTTCCTATTCCCTATGCCTCTATGATGCTCTTTGCTTCTGCTAAATGAGTAATCACTCTTTCTTAAACACATTACAATGGAGATTTTTCATCTCCATTCCTTATTCATAGCACCTCCTTCACTACTAGCTCTATTCAACTGTTAAACTATATCTATCCTGTACAAAATAGGCAAAATACAGAAACAATCCAAATGTCCACCAATGCGTGGATGGTTAAAGAAGATGTAGTATATCCATAAATGGAGTACTGTGCAGCAATAAAAAAGAATCCATTAGTGATACATGCTACATAAATGGATCTCAAACATTAAAAACAAAGGCAAGACACGAAAGGCCACATATTATATGAAACACATTTGTATAACATTAGTAAAGGACAATCTATAAAGACAAAAACATTACCATTCCCTGGAGCGATGGGTGGGAATGGAGATTAAGTGTTGGGAAAGAGGGATCCTATCAGGATACTGGAAATGTTCTAAAACTGCATGGGTATGATAGTTGGACAACATGATGAATTTACGAAAATTACTGAATTGTATACCTAAGATGGGTAAATCTTGTGGAATATAAATTATTCCTCACTTAAAGTTATTAAAAATTCCAGCTAACTGGTTGGCCAATCAGCCACCTATCTATTCATCCATTCTTCTTCCCTTCAAGATTATTTCATGCCCAATCTGAAGGTGGCTTTCCTTGTCTTGAAAGAACACACATTTCGTTTTTATGTATCTTGGACCCTTGTTGTGTGCCTTCCAACCCTTCCTTGCATTGTATTTGAGTATTTGTCTAATATCTTTACAGGGCTATAAGTTTTTTCAGGTACAAACTATAGTGGATTACTCCATGTAAAAATATTGTTGAATCTAAGTATAGGATGCAAATGCTATTTAATGAAGGCTAACAGTAATAAAAATACATGTGAAAATGTCCCATGGTGGGTATTCTTAAATTGGCTGCTCTGAAATGTGGAATTCAGCCTTTGTTATTTAAGTTTCAAAAGTAGTTTAATATCTCAACACATCAGCTACCAATTCAGGGAGTAATAAAACCAACAGCAAAGGCAGCAACATCAGAAGTTACTTTACCAAACACTACTTCACATGCTTCTCATTCTGTGGATATTATTCCAGAGAGAAAAGCTAGACCCAGTGAAGTTAAGTCACTTGTTTTAGGCTGGGTGCCCTGGATGATACAGAGCCTGAGGCAGATTCTCATGCAAATGGCTTATGGAGGGAATGTTTTCAAGAGAAAGGAAAAATGAGATGTAGGAAGCAAGAAAGGAAAAGAGAAGGAGTCTAATCCTGGGGAAGTTGAGCAAGATAAAGAGGAAAGCAGAGTCTGTCCTGTCTTGAGGCAAGTGAGTGAGGCTTAAATATAGCTACTGTCCCAGCTACTCTGTGTGTGTGTGTGTGTGTGTGTGTGTGTGTGTGTGTATAAAAACAGGCACTCTGGCTACAATCACGCAAGGGTAAACCTCCAGTGCCCACAGCTGGGGGATAGGCACCATCACCAGAAAAAGGGTCTCTAAGAGCCCTGGGTAGGTACCAATAACATCTGCTAAAGCTCTTGGCTCAAATCACACCCTTAGTAAGAATACCTCAGATTCAAACCCCAATTATTGTGATCTCTACATCAGTACCTTTAACTCCTTCTTTTTTTTTACTTTTGTATCACATTTGTTATTTTCTGTCCTTAAAACATACAACACACACACACACACACACACACACACACGCACAAACCCTCCCTGTTATGGCCTAGGTTGATCCATTAGCATCTATTTTTAAATTAAATATTAATTCAAACTAGGATAATAAAGTCAACTATTTAACACCCTTATTTAATCTTGCTTTTAATGAATAGATAAAAATAATTTTTAATTACATGCATTATTTAAATAGCATCTGAGGAACTTGGATGTTGCTTGAAAACAGTTGAGTTCTCCCAGCATTTTAAATATTTCCCACTCCAGATCTTCTTTAGACTAAAACTCTCCATGAATAAAGATTTGCTCAGAAGCTTGGTTCAGACAATGCCCCAATCACTGCACATTCCAAATGAGCCAGTCTGAACTTCAGGGAAATTACTGTGCATTTAAAAAATTTTTAAATCAGAAATAAAATCATAAAGGCCAGGGGAAATTTGATGTTAGGAACTACAATCTAAACAACAAACAAACAAAATCAGACCATGACATAATGCCTGCTATCCAGCACTGCACAAAAGAACTGGCTTCATTCCAACAATGGCATGACTTACTGCAATAATACAAAGCACTGTTTATAAAGAATGACAAACTCTAAATGAAAATTGCTCATCTGAGCCCGTGGAGCCTATATTCATCCATTTCTGTCCTTCCCCCAATTCGGCATCCTTTCCATTTAAATGCAGATATTCAAAGGGGTTTCTATGTCCTCCACTTACCTTACCTCTCTTTCCCCCTTATCTCTCTTGTGTTGCCTATTTTGAAAACCAGGCTTAGAGCTCTCAACTGTAGAATAAGTAACCAAGAGTTCAGAACATTTGAAGTAAATAGAACGTTCAATTGTGTGTGCATTTCTCGCAAAAATTAAATGTTACCCTGGATGCCTGCGTGTGATAAGGCCACAGTGCCCTGTTACAGTGACATAGTCATTGGTTGAGTAGGTGAGAATTCACATGGCTTGAGCATATTATGTGATAAATGGCACCTCAAACTGGCTACATCTTAAGCCATGAAAGTGACAAAATGAGGAGATAAGGTATATTGCTTTGGGGTGAAGGAAGTATGAGGCCGAAACCAAGACCCTGGAAGTATTTTCTCTGAAAAGGGAATCTCATAAACTGAGGCATCATATATCCGAATTTAAACCATAGCCAGAAACATTTCTCTTCAATGAGCAATTTGCAAAACCCTTCCCCAGGGATTCCTGATGTCTGTCAGAAACCTCTGTAAATTTCTTTCCATTCGATGGAGAGAAGGGAAGGGAGGTAATATTTGTGACATATGTTTATGCTTTTCATCTGTTATTTAATTTTTACAAGGAAACTTTGGGGATAATATTATCCTTATTTTGTTGAAAGGAAAACTGAATTATATTAAAAATAAAACAAAAAGTAAAAGAATGAACACAGATTCACTAAGAGACAGAGTTTAGATTAAAAGCCAGACCCTTTTGACCCAGAATTTCATGTTCTTTCCACCCTTTCATGCTGACTATAGCTTAATACAACATTTTCCAAATGTGTTCTGTTGGATGTTAATGGGAGGCAAGCATTGTTAAGAGTTCAGCAAAGGCAGATCAGTTTGTTTATAAGATTTTCCGACACTTTTAATATGTCCAAGTATATTCTATGTGTCTACCGGGGGCCTACAGTTCAGTGTTTCTCAAACTCCATGACCTTAGAGGCCTTATCCTGCCTGACCTTCAAACTTTACTGAAAATACTCAAGAAATTACTATTACTCTAGCAGTACTCTACAGCAGGAGAGGAGAGAGAACAGATACCCAAAGGGCTTAAATTTTTATTTCACAGACTTCTATGTGGCCCAAAATTTTATGAATCTGCATTAATTTAGGAAAGGAAAACAAAGAATCATTTATATGAATCAAGATAATACAATTATAATAATGCTAATAACACTAGTATATTCCCATTAGAATGCATTTATAAATACATGAAAATAAAGATGCACTAAACAAAGTTCCAAAGGCCTTATAATCACTATGTAAAGACAGAAGTGAGACTATATTCATATACAAAAAAGAGAATATAGGGGCACCTGGGTGGCTCAGTCTGTTGGGCGTCAGACTTCGGCTCACGTCATGATCTCACAGTTTGTGAGTTCAAGCCCCAAATCGGGCTCTGTGATGACAGCTCAGAGCCTGGAGCCTGCTTCAGATTCTGTGTCTCCCTCTCTGCCCCTGCCTTGCTCGTGCTATGTCTCTTTCTCTCTCTCTAAATAAACATTTAAAATTAAAAAGAAAAGAGAGAGACAATATATTCATGTAATGTCTGATGAGTATTAAAATAATAAAGCAATAATAAGTAAGGCCAGGCCCTGTTCTAAGTGGCTGGTATGTGTTAATCCATTTAATCATCATAACAAGCCTCTGAGACATTATTTTCTCCACAGGACAGATGAGGAACCCAGGTAAGTTAATTTATTTTTCAAAAGTCCTACTAATGACTTGTCCAAGCAAGCATGTGTCAGAACCTGGTATCAATTGGTTTTCACCAATTCTATACTGCTTATGACCCTCACTTAAACCTATTTTGCAAAGGAGTCCAGATCACTTTGGAGGGTTTCTTTAGCCTATGTAAAGACTCCTACTATTTTATTTCCCTTCTTTAAACTTCTACCTCCATCTTCCCCTCTTTTAAATTTCTACCCCCACCTTCCCTACTTTCTACCCCTTAATTACTGGGAATTATATACGTATAATTTATAAGTTTAAAAGTATTTATAATTTTATAATATTATTTATCATTTATAAATTAAATTATATGTATTATATAAAAATAGTTTATTTTTATTTTTTTATGTTTATTCATTTTTTTGAGAGAGAGATAGAGACAGAGCATGAGTGGGGGAGGGGCAGAGAGAGAGGGAGACAGAATCTGAAGCAGGCTCCAGGCTCTGAGCTCTCTGCACAGAGCCTAAAGCAGGGCTCGAACCCATGAACTGCGAGATCATGACCTGAGATGAAGTCGGATGCCTGAGCCACCAGGCACCTCTATAAAAAATATTTTAGAATAAAAAACCATAAAATTGACTTAGCAGGATGAAAGTAATATTTCATTGTCATGACTTCCTTATTCATAGCCATTTGCTAAGGATCTATTATGTACTGCTCAGCGGATTAAGCATATGTTAAATACTTTCCGCCTGCAGAAAGACATTTATGTCTACTGGGGGGGGGGGAAGGTGCCTGGCTCCCAGAAGTGGGGTTTGCTCCAGCAGTGGCAGGATTTGTGTTGACTCATGCCTAGCTTCTCAGGAGGTCCTGCTCATTCCCAGAGGCATATGTACAGCTACATGGTGGCCAGTCCAGGTGGGGCCAGGAGCTCTGCATTGGCTCCCAGACAGCTCCCTGTACAGTGCTCACTGAGCCTGTCACCTGCCTTTTTTTTTTCTTTGAAGGTTTAACCATGTACAGATGTGTGCTTGGGCTATAGGAAAAACACATGCAAAACAATGTTTTGTTCCTCAAAGGAACTTGAGGTAAGTAGAAGCCACTATCAGTATTCCAAAAAAAGTTTAAAAAAATCAAAAGAATGGACTAACCACTTAGACTCGGTTTTAAAAACGAATTAACAGTTATTAAAAACAAGAAGAGCAAAGGCCCATGCCATGCTTATTCTGAGCCTGGCACTTCAGATGCTTTAGATACTGTATGAATACTATTATCTCCTTTTTACTGATGAGGAAACTGAGGCACAGAAAGGATAGGTGATGTGCCCAGGATCACAAAGCAGGTAAGTGTCTGGACAGAGGTTTGAACTCAGGCCAACAGATCCCAAAGTGCATGCTCCTGTCCCCATCAGGCCCCCTGGGACACAGGGTGTACCAGGCATTGGTTGAGTGGCCTCTCTCAGCTGGCTGCTGCACTTGATGTTGGAGAGACATCAGTATTCACAGGAATGCACTGATGTTGGTCTGATCTCAACTTGTTGGAGAAGAAGAACTAACTAGTAGTAGTGGAGTCTGGATGAAAACACAAGATGGAAGGTAGGAAGGAAGGAAGGAAGGAAGGAAAGAAGGAAGGAAGGAAGGAAGGAAGGAAGGAAGGAAGGAAGGAAGGAAGGAAAGAAAGAAAAAGAAAGAAAGAAAGACTGTTTGAAGTCAATGCTGTGTTCCTTCCATAGCATCCACATTGTGAGGGAATCGATCTTAGACTTGAAAAGCGCTGATCATACTTTCTTTTGTATTCCCAGATTTCAGCCTAGCTCCTCAAAGTAGGGTTTTTTTTTATGCCCCAAAATGCACCGATTTGAATCAAGGTCAACCTAGTCTTCGTTATTAAAAAAAAAAAAAAATCTAGTAATGAAAAAGGAAAATTAGGTGGATGATCCCTATGGCCAAATTTTATAAAGTACTTTTGAAAGAAAAAAAATGTGTGAGAACTCCTTAGAATTCTTTGCTAGGGACTCACACAGTGGACTCTTTGCACGGATCTTAAATGCTTCCTTGTACTTCCTATCACTTCTTTCCTTTTAATCTGTTCCCCATATTAAATAAATCGTACCTAGGCTCTTGCATGAATGGTGCTCACTCAGACGCAAGCAAGTTGCTGCTCAAGAAAGAAAATTACTGAGGCTGCCGAGAATAGCCAAGCAGCAGCCATGGCCCCTGCACCCTCCGCTCTGCCCCGCCCTTCCCCACACATCGCACCCCCAGTTCAATTTCCCCTTTCAGAGGAAATGAAGCAAAACACATCAATAGAGTGAACTAGTTTATGCCCAAGAATCATAAAACTGCAATTCCTCGTAAAAGGTGCAGAAAATGAGCTCCTCTTTTAGGTAAGTGAGGCTCTTAGACAAAATATCAATATCCTAGTCCCTTGGTAACTTCCTTGACATAGGAATATTTATAGAGACAGTTCTTTATCAACCACTAAAGAAAATGTTTGACTTGAAGTTGAAAAATGACTTCAAGGTATGAAACTCTGTCCTTAGTTCCAAGATATTCCTTCTGAGTTATCTTATTTTTAAAGATAAAACAAACAAACATAGAACTCTTCCATTTTATATATGTTTTCTGGATCCAAAAAATGCTTTTCATTTTAAATTGATAAATGACTCTCCTCCAATGGGCACTGCAATTCTCCTACTGGAAAAAAATAATGTGCATTTCATATTGATATTCTTTTCCCTTTAAAAGTAACCTCTAAAAATTATACAAAAGCATGTCAAAAATGTACAAGTTCAAAGAAAAAAATGAAAAATGCCAGTGTTCATTCTCCCTCTACCCTCTGTATTTTGTAAATGGGATCATTATTTTGCATCCTGTTTTGAATCTTGTTCTTTTAACATAAGAAATATATTCTGAATATCTTTGTAACACAGTGGTATTTGCCAGTCTTGTGGGTCATACGCTGGGTAAGTGGAGGAATTTATTAGCATGCGAATCAAATAAAGTTCTTGCCCAAACTATGTAAGTTCAGAATTGAAGTGTGGCCTAAGGAGATGCCACCGAACAGATGAAGGGGGACTCCAAGCTTAGGAGCAGCAGCAGGTTGGGACCCAGATGAAGTATCCAAGAAAACACAAACAGTGTCCTTCCAAACTCAAGGAGAGAGATACACAACTGGTGACCAAGAACCAGGCAAAGGTGAGATCACTCACCTGGGCACTTGATAGGGACCAAAACTAGTCATTCTAAGTACTTAATATCTGTTAAATATGTATTAGTTTCAGACAACAGTCTGTGAGTTAGATTCAGAGGGATCATTTAGAGAAGAATCAGGATCAGGAAGGTTAAATAACTTGGCTAAGATCATACAACTAGTTGGAGTAAAGACTGCAAGGCTTTCTTATTCCAAAACATAGCATTTTCCACTTGGGCCCACACTCAAGCTTCATTCCCTCTCTGTTCTTTTTTTCATGAGACCTCCCTCTTCTCCTTTGTACACTTATACAAATGGTTAGATATAAATCTACCTCCTTAAGGAATCTTCACAGGTCTTCATTCAAAAGAATCAAGAATCCATTTCTTCAATGAGCTCAGTGGCTTATTACATTAACTGATAAACTTCATAGCTTATGTTCTTGAAGTGTGTGTGTATGTGGTGTGCAAGCACCTGCACTCATGAGTCCAGTATATGTTTATACAAACATCTGTGCACAAGTGTGTATGTGTACATGACCATGCAAAATTACATACCTCATTGATTTTGACAGCCATTGAACACACATTTTTGAATGTAGGGATCATATCTGTGGCTAATAGATACTGAATTTTCTAAAAGCTAGTACGAGATTGGTGGCTAAAAGTTGCAGAAACAAATAAAAGTGGAAATAATCCTTAAAAACATAATCCCTCTCTCTGTGTATTTGAATTGTACTCTTTTTATGAAGACACAGTGCAGGCACAACTTTAAGGAATTCATCAGTTGTTTGAAGAGCAGTCTGAAAGTATTTTCTCAAGCATTTTCACCATAACAGATGAACCAGTATTTGTAAACACTTTGTTGTATCCCCTTCCCGAGCAATTTTACTAGTTATTTTGATTTATAGTTCCCCATTACGGCCCCACAGTTGAGAAATGAGATTTTCAATCACTGGTCTCTGCCTCATCATACAACTGGAGGACACACTTCCCAGCTGGTTTAATTTCGAGTCTTCTGTTGTTGTACCTCCATAGTCTCAGCCTCTATAACTGTTTTTGTATATTTGGAGGTTGTGTTAAGCATACTCCCCCTAATCTCCTTGCTATTTTCCCCATTCTCACATATGCTATCTCATTCTACCCTTCTCCTTGAACATATTTGGAAAGAGTGATCTTGCAGTACTGTACCCATGAAAGTGCTTAGTTCATCCAAGTCAGGGAGCATCTTCTTTTAAAATTATGACCATGGACTTCAAATGGGCACTAAGCACTGCCTGGCAATCTTCTCACATTTGCTCAGTAAATTCACTTCTCCCAGGCTCTGAAAGGACTATAGTGTATTTTCTGTCTCCGTAAAATATCCATTACTTGCCACCCCATAAATGCTTTTCACCTCACCCCATTTCATATTAACAGAAGAAAGCAATCAGACACAATGTCTCTCAACTTCTCATTACGGATGTACCGACATCTATACCAGTATTCTTTGTCTTTCCTAACACATAATACAAGGAAGGAATGTCCCCGCTGCAGCCAAAGCCAACTCCTTGACCAGAGCAGGGATCTCAGTGTTTTTGTCCCTGTCATAAACCCAGCCCCTAGAACAGCATCCAAGGAGCTTGGTAAATACAGGATAAATGAATGAATGAATGAATGAATGAATTTATGTTTATTGATATGAAAGGGTCCATCTGTCCTAAATGATGAGGAGGACAAGGGCAGACATAAATATATCCATGGTGGTATCCAAATATGTAGCTTATATCTAGATAATCATATTTAAAATAAATAAAAAATAATAAATGATGTTTACCTATGTTTCATTTCCCTAGTCTTCATCCTATCTGGCTCTCATACTGGATCTAACAACTAATGGCCACATTTATAGACCACATTAATGGGTCTATATAGACCACATTAGCCTTCACAACCATGACAAGCTTATAATATGTTGAAACTGAGACTCAAATAGATCAAGTAAGTTGTCCAAGGTCAACCAGTAAATGAAAGAGGTAGAACTCAAGTCCACATCTGTCCGGTGTGAAAGGCCATGCGCTCCCCACTCAGCCATGCTGCCAGTTGACTCCTGAAACCCTCCTGCAGGTCCCTGCCCAGCTAGTTTCTGAGTCAGTTCTGTGGGGAACAGAACTGCACTCTCCTTGCAGTCAGCAAGGCCTGGAAGCATCATGTTGCAAGTTGATCTCATCCTCGCCCTGCCAGACAGTCATGAAGTCTAAGTAGCCATGGAAATAGGCAGAGACATGAGAAACCCTAATGGAAACTTCATACCCAGCTTTCTGCTTGGAGGATGGATCTTACTTTCTGTGTCCCCAGACATGAATGTTAATCATAGAAAGAAAGGCAAGGTCTTCTAAGCTTGCAATAAGGGCAGATCTTGGTTTCGTGGAGCCTAAATCTTACATAATTTGGCGGAAAAAAATCTGTAAGAAAAGAATAAAAACATCGCATATGCAAAATTTGGCATGGAAGTTAACATTTATTTGGAATGGGAATGGGAAAGAGCCCACACACTTGAGGGACTCTGTAGCTTACACTTCATTTATTTCAAGAAAATTGTGCCTTTGGCCATACCCTACCCTATCTAGTAGGCAGATACATGATGGCTTCAAACCTGTTGAATCCCAGCTCAACCACTTCTAGATCTTAGACAAGTGATGGGAACTTCTGGTACAAATACTTTATCATTTGTTAAATCTTCAATTACATAATTGGTTCATAAAAATTGCTGTCAATGTGAAAAATGCATACAAAGTGCTGGTCATAGTATCTGACATGTACTCAACAAAGTGCTTATTCAGGCGTTATTGGGATTCTTAGCAACTGATACCGCCTTCTTGCTCACCTGGTCTGGGACTTCTCTACCTGAGGCACCACTTCTGTGCTCATTTGATGGCTGCCTGAAAGCCTGAACACTAGGCACTTTGGATGTAACTTGGTGTTTTCAACATTGTGGACCACATTTTGGCATGCATAACCAGTTTTTTCAGGAGCCTTGTTTCTACCTATGCACCAGAAAAATCCCCCATCCTCTTGGGCATAAGACACTAAAACTAGAAAATAGCAATATGATGAAAAAATGTTCATAATATATTCTTAGGTAAATAAAGAACCAGAATTCCTGGAAGTATGGCTGATAAGATTATTCTTTTTTTTTTTAATAAAAATTGGATACCACAAGTATGTAAAATTATTAGCTCCTTACCTAGAATATGATTTATCACTCTATCATAGATGATGTACTTATTATAGTGTCTAATGATACCAATTAGTTTTGTCATTACTAACAAGTCAATTAACCTTCCTGGGCCTCAATTTACTCATTAAATGAGGGGGTTGGACTAGTCTCTACAATACTTGCTAGTTCCAAAGAAAACATTATTATTACAAATATTTGGAATGTAAATATATTATTCTCATCTCGACGTGGGATATGTCAACTTTAATTTAGAGTTAATATATGGGGGAGAGGAGTTACCCAAAGGAAACTAACATGATTTTCCTTTTTTGTGAAATTTGCCTTTTTGCCTTCACTGTCATAATACTCCCAACGTGGCAGGTGCTCAAGGATGTTATTTGAATCTTTACAAATGCCTTTTCTAGTAAAGTCTTATTAAAACAATTTACAATGGCCCTATAGATGCAGTTAAGAGTCTGGTTTATGTCCCAAGATCTTGAAGCATTCTGGTAAGGAGAAATAAAGACTAACTTGCTCACCTGACCAAGGGGGCTGGTAGAAGGGAAGATCTAGCTTCACAATGAGGAACGAAGAATGAATCTTTTAGCCTGAGCGTATGCAGGAGATAAGTCATGGGAAGGACAGGGAGTTTTTCCAGGTAAGAGAGTTCTGACAGAAGGTAATGAATCAGTGTTCTGGCAGGTGTCTGAGGCAGGGCAAAGGGGTTTCTGCCTACCCCACACAGAGACTGCAGTGGGCATATATGGTCTGGAAACTGTTATCAGGGCTTATGAAGGAGACTTGATTGAGAGACTTGTAGAGACTTCCTACCTTAATCTTTCAGTGGCTTCCCAGCAAGAAAAGAATGAGACTCAAAGTCCTATAATCCCCTGGTATGACATGACCGTGGCCATCCCTCCACTGTTCCCACTACCCTCACTAGCTCACTCTGCTCCAGTTCCATAAGTCTTCCTGTGCTCCTTGGACCCACAAAACACACTTCCAGTCAAAGGCCTTGTACGTGGTTATCTCTTTGCCTGGAATCCTCTTGTTCCAGACTCTACTGTGTCTCACAAACTCATTTCTTTCAAGTATTGGCAGAAAAGTCAGTTCTTCAGGAAGGTCTTCTCTGACTACCCTATTATAAATTTTGTTGTAATGTTTATTCATTTTGGAGACACAGAGAGAGACAGAGCGTGAGTCGGGGAGGGGCAGAGAGAGAGGGGGGAACAGAATCCAAAGTAAGCTCCAGACTCTGAGTTGTCAGCACGGAGCCCGAAGCAGGGCTGATACCCACAGACCAAGAGATCATGACCTGAGCCAAAGTCAGATGCTTAACTGACTGAGCCACCCTGGCGCCCCTACCCTATTATAAATAACACCCCTTTTAGTGACCTCCTACTATATTTTGTGCTTGTCTCTATTAAACATCAAATTACCTTTTTGTCTTGCTTCCTCAATAGTACATAAATTCCACAACAACTTGGATTGTGCTCATTACTGCTCCTGGAACAATGTATGAAGCATAGTAGTGGCACATGTATTTACTGAGTGAATGAGTGAGTGAATGATCCATGAATTCAGCAAAGTCGCAGGGTACAAAATCAACGTACAGAAATCGGTTGCATTTTTATACACCAATAATGAAGCAAAGAAGAAAGAGAAATCAAGAAACTGATCCCATTCACAATTGCATGAAAAACCATAAAATACC
>CM053567.1:175650038-175775431 GCA_028646485.1 Cryptoprocta ferox | reverse complement strand
AAGGAGGAAAAAGAGTTAGGGAGAGGGAGGGAGACAAAACACGAGAGACTCTTGAATACTGAAAACAAACTGAGGGGGGAAGGGGAAGGGGGAAAGGTAAAGGGGGGTGATGGTCTTGGTGGAGGTCACTTGTGGGGAAGAGCACTGGGTGTTATATGGAAACCAACCTGACAATAAACTATAAAGGTTAAAAAAAAATAAAAATAAAACGAGTGATTTGGTAAATTGCTTAATCTCTCTGAGACTCAGTGTTTTGTCGATGAAATGATTGATTTGGAATTTGTAATTTCTGAAGAATTTTCCATTTTATGAAGTCTTGATTAAGTTAGAACTTCAATTATGTGATTTATAGACATACCTTTCCTTTTTATCCCTCTTCATTTATTTTGGTTCATTGTCACAGTTGTGTTTTTTTATATAAATGCCTCTACATAGAAGTAAAAAGAAATAAAACTTTTAAAAAGGAACGATTTTTTTTATTTTTATAGTCTATAGGTTTTATATTAGGTATGGTTTTTAGTTATCTGTGTACATTTTCTCCTATTTTTCAATATTTATCTTCCCTAGTCACAGTGAACACCATTTGGATCAGTGCCACTCTGAAGATACTGGAACTAATTCAGATTCCTTCACATATTCCCTTGTGACCTTGAACAAATTATTAACCTCTCTGAATCTCCAGTTTATCCACCTGCAAACCAGAAATAACACCTGCAAACCAGAAATAACACCTGCAAACTGGTGTGGCTGATATGGTAATTCTAAAACATCGCACATGTAACCCTTCTTTTACTTGGTTTGTCCTATATATTCTCAACTAAAGTAAGCTTTCTTCCTCTCTTGCCCTCTGTTCCCCATAAGGAGAATGATCTGTGTTCCTTCTGCTTTAAATCAGCTGATAAAAGCTGGAGTACATTTTCTGTTGATGACCATCCCGATCAAGCCGAAAACCCCATTGAGGCTTATGTGATGCTCTAAATCATTGCCGAATGCACCTACCCCAAATCTTACTCCACATAAATCATCTTATTACCTTTGCTTGTCTGTGCTCCAATCAATCCCCTCCATAAATCTCAGGCCCTTTCATAGATAATCCCCTTCCCGGATTCAAGGTCTCTTCTTTACACAGTAGCATCTTATGTTGATTTTTCTCCTTTCTCCAGAATCACCAGCCCTTCTCTGTCCCATCTATTTCTATCTGTCCCACATGTTACCCACAGACAAATCAGACAGAAACTAGGCTCAGTCTGAGAACAAACATATAGATCTACTTTCTTCTAATTTTTTACCCCAAGGCCGAACTAAAGATTGTATTTGACTTGACTGGAATTTAATGCAGATTCACTTATGTTACAAGATTTTACCTTAAGTATGAGATAGGGGCTTTAGAATTTTTTTTATGTTGTAGTTAGAACAGCACGGTATGTCAGAATGGATATTTATGCTTATTATACAATGTAAGTGATTAAGAATGTTCCGCATATAGAACGTGTTCAAGAGAGGCTTGTAGAAAGAGTTGATAGGTACTTCACCTAACACTCTATCCTTTCCACCAAATTCTTTGCCATTGCCATCATGCTGTAAATGTCCAGGAAATTAAAATTATAGGATATAAAGCCTTGTGGCCTGAGTTTGACTTGCAGCTTTATGACTTACTGGTCGAGTAACCTTCAGCCTAGTTACTTAGCCTCTGCAAGTCTAAGTTTTCTCATCTAAACTGAGAATAATAGTACCTACCTCAGAGTACTATGGTATAGATTAATAAGATATTACTATATCAATACAATGCTTTGGTAACACTTTAATGCACAGTTTTATACTATATCATGTTTAACACTTGCCTTATGTATAGGCAATCTTCAGTACAGCAAGATATTAATATTATTTATCATTATTTAATTTTAGAATTAAAAAAATAAGATCAAGTAATAGTCCCAAAGCACACGACCATCAAAAAGCAAAGCTGTGATCAGAATCCAAGCAAAATAACTCTGGATTCTTTAAGTGTAGGAATATACTAAGTCTCTGAATATACTAAGTCCTCTTCCTTAGTCACTTTTAAACATTAATGTTCTTGAGATAAAGCCCACATTAACTATAAAAGACCCTAAAGAAATTCAAATGGTATAAATATTCCCTTTATTCCATTCTTAAGCGGTAGAAAGAGTATAATGTTTCCATTTTATAATATCACCACAAATTATGTTTATATTTCTTAAACATTATAGTTAAGCAAAACTTTTCTGAATGTCTGAGTACACATCGGTTTTGGCATCCCATTGCATTTAGGAAAGCAGAATGCCAGGAGAATTAAAAAAAGAGTCTGCTTTATGACTTTCAATTAAGCTATTTGAGATAGAAATAATTGCCCCCTTCCAGGCATCTCCAGCCCCTTGGCCCTCATTAGACAACATGAAATGTATACACAGTCAGTACTGTTTTCCAGTTGACCCAATTTATTAACAGACCCAACACACCCACACTTCTGTCAACAGCACAGGATAATTAAGAACTTGGGTTCCAAAAATCCATCTTTGTGTATATGGCTAATACCTTGTTCAGAACTCTTGGGGAAGCTTGTATTCCAGTATTGCAGACATCTGGTAAATAAAATGAGCTGAATAAATACAAAAGGAATTCTACAGTGTATACATTCTACAAAGGACTTAGATTACCAGTTGATTTCTTTTTTGTCTTTTTATTCAAGACAGTTACCAATAAAAGTGATTTTTTTCAAGTCCTGTGTGTTACTGCATTTTTGTAAAATTTTGCCTTTTATTAAGATTGGTAGTAGGGAGAAGGATGGTTCTTTCTTAATTCAGTAACTACCTCACCATGATTTAATACATATTTGGATGAAAAGTAGATATTTTCACAGCCCAGTGTTGCATACAGAGATAATGAAATAGCTTTGCCATTAAAATTTTGATTCAATTTCTCCCTGGAATGCGTTAACAGGAAACCACTTTCATTTTTATAGCTGGAAAAGAGGCAATTTATTGTTGTGAGGTTTAGGAGTATTCCAAATCAGCATTCACTTGAGCTACCTAAATTCCTCATTAAGAAGAGACAGTTTAAGAATTCAAAACTCTGGCATTCTGTGATACCCTAGAAACTTTGTTCAAGTTAAAACTGTTATCTGTATGCATACTGACCTGGTATTAAGATTACTTCATTTAAAAATGAAAAAAAATATTGAAATTTAACTGAATTACAACAAACAGAAAAAAAACATCAAAAAATAAAACTACTGACCTTTGTTAATAAATCCTAACATGATGTGTTTATTTGTTATTAGAACTCCATGTAAGATTTGAGAAATTCTATCACAAGGATGCTTAAAATAGCAGTCCCAAATGTCAAAGTCTAGAGCTACAGGAAAGGACATTTCTCTATTCACTTGAAATACAATGAAAATTTCCCTGAGGTATGACGAATTATCCGACTATGGAAGAGGAAGAAAGATCAGTTTCATAGTTGCACTTCATATCAATTCCAAAGTAGGCCATTGATACTTATTTCATAAGAAAGGATATGTATTGTATAAATGAACAATTTTAATTACCTGATAGACTCATAAACTTTTTGCAATGGAAAGTTCCATGGAGATGTTTTTTTAAAAATTTTAATGTTTACTTATTACTGAGAGACAGAGAGAGACAGAGCATGAGAATGGGAAGATCAGAGGGAGGGGGAGACACAGAATCTGAAGCAGGGTCCAGGATCTGAGCTGTCAGCACAGAGACCGATGAGGGGCTTGAACCCACAAACTGCGAGATCATGACCTGAGCCAATGTCAGACGCTTAACCAACAGAGCCACCCAGGCACCCCCAGTGGAGATTTTCAACTCTGGTTTTCTCAGTTTAGACAATAAAAGACATAAAATGGCTTATCCAAGGTTAGAAAACAAGCGGGTGGCAGAGGAGGGGTAAGAATCTGTATTCTTACTGTTGTTTTATTTTCTCATGTTCAATAATGTCACCTGCTAAATGCAGTTTTTTTTTTTTTTGGTTTATAAATATATGCCATGGATGTACATGTAGCATTATGTGTTTATGCACATCACACATAGACTGGAACAGAAGGACCCAGGACATCCAGGACCTAACCCCAGTTCTTCTACAAAAAAATGGGATCTCAAAGTACTCAAAGACAACCAAATACAAATATTTCAGACTTTAATGCCACCAATTTATTCTGAAGTACATTTACTTTCTTTATATTTAAAGCAAGATAGTAACTACATTATGCAAACATAGTATTGTATGTGCCCTTGAGAACACAATGCATGTTGCCTATACAATAACACAAAAAGAAAAAAGCTGCATTCTGAATGATAACGACGTGGTAGAACAGTTATAAGGTTACAAGAAAAGGTTTAATAGTTTAGAAAAAAAAATTCAAAATCATCTTCATAGGGCTTTAAGTTAGGTTCAGATTTTCCTACTTACTATTCAAATTTCTTTAATAGGACCCTTGAGCAGATAGAACGAGGAAAGGTGAAAGAAATCATTATTCCCAACTTAGGTATGTAAAATGGTGGGCAAGGAAGGAAATTCCTGTGTGAAAATAAACCTGAATGAAATGAGCATCAGTGTTTGCTTCTAAGAAAGCTCTAGAAAATCTATGAGGATGCTATTTTGATATTAAATACTGTTTACCGTGTTCATTGATTAATATCGGGCTGTAACTTTAGAGTATGCATATTCTGATCTATGGATTCAAACTATATACAATAAAATATAACAATTCATCTATTCATTGTTTTATATCTCCAGTAAGCAAAGTATGTGGCCAACTTAAATCTTGTTTAAAGGTTTTTCTTATTCTCACATTCACTTGGGATATAAGTCCTATATAAACTTCGAAATGGAAAGCACTATTACTCTCTGTTTCAATCAAATGTTACAAATTAAATACAATTCATCCTTCAGGTGGTAATCAACATTTTACCATTTCAAAATACTTTCTAAAAACATTGGACATAAATCAGATATAAATTTTTACTGATGTTTATGGGAGAACACATTCTCTCCAAAGCATTAGTACAATATTAGCTTGGAAAATGCTGATATGGTAAACCTTAAAATGGAAGAAAGAACCTGTTCATATTAATCAGTACAATTTAGAATGCAAGTAATAAGGAAAATAGTTTCTTAGAGGTTAGAAGCCTTTAGAAGAAGGAAACACCTGGTCTCATTTGGGAGCATGAATGTTTGTACTCCTGAAACAAAACTAATACTACAGCAGATTTCATCCCAAAATCCAAAATAGGAAAAGCCCTCAACAAAAGAATTTCAAGAATGGGCACACACCATCTGTGAAATCAGGTAAAACAAATCCCTCAATGTGACTAGAAATACTGACACTATTTCATGTTCCTGTCAGACTCAGAATATAAAACAAAACTAAACAAAAAACTCAAACAAATCCAAACCAGACCATTAAAATGGGAAGTCCCTACCACATTTGCCAGGTAAAATAACACACACTAATGAGCATAGAAGCCAAAACAAGTTATTGGTTTTATGACAATGAAGAAGATAAAGTCAATCTTTAAGAACTGTCCACACTTTCAGAATTTAGAAATTATCTTCTTTTTGGCACTATGAATGTTTCCATCACAGAAGGCTCCAAAAAGTATTCTGCAACTTACTTCAAATTACTTTAGCCAAACCTTGCTTTCCACCATCCTTTATCCCACAACGAGTTATGAACGTAGGTTTCTGATAACCTACATCAGAGTGACACACTTACTGTAATGTGATGTTTGCTATTTGTAAATGCAGTCATGTCACATGTGGTAGTCTTTCTCTGGAGGGCTGGATTAGTTGTGGATATAAATACATTTATACATATTTGCATTTTCCTCAAGTTTAAAATTTGAAGCAACAAGAATATCAAAGCATAACTATGCCAAATATCACCTAAGGATGCCTTTTGAAATTGCTCTGACAACTTTAGAGAAACAGTAACTAACTGTATGCAAACATGCTCTCTAATGTGTTGTGAGCGGTGAGAAAACAATAATCCAAATTTACTCAGACTCTCAAAGAAACATTTAATCAGGAGAAAATACAGGCAAGAACACACTTATTTTTTTTAAAAAGAGATGATTGCTAAGAAAAATAGGAGAATGAGCCTCTGATGAACGTAAACAGTAACACTTGAAATACACTGGCCATTTGGAATCTATGTTAAAGTCTGTCATGAGTTGGGGACTCTGCCCCTTAGACTCTACGTTGAAATGTAAAAAGATAATATTATAAATACTTCTTAAGACAACCTTATAAAAAGCTTTCCATTATTAGGCTCTAATCTCCAACCATAAGAAATTATAATAAATGTCTATTTTCATTTGATGAATGTATTTGCCTAGCAACAACAGCAAAACAAACAAACAAACCCAGACCTTACAACATACCCAAATAAAACTGCTGATGCAATAAAAGGGGATATTCGATTAAAAAAAAATCTAACATCAATATGGACTAGATGCTCTCAATATAACAAACATACCAATTAGAAACCTTTAATTTCCTCAATTTTGGCTTTCACATCTTGATTCAAAGTGTTTCTCATAGTTTTAATGTTCTGCTCTGAAAACACTACTGAAACTTACAAAAAGTTTATTTTATTCGTCTTTCGTACTCTGAAAGACCTGCCTGTCTTCATGTCCATCCCAGAGTAACATTTCTCTGATCTCATTTCAGGTGCCTTTTACATTCGCTTAAGAAATTTTTATTGCAAAACAGAGAAATTTTTAGAAGTCACTAAAAAGCACTCCCTTACCTTCTAAACCTGCTTCAATCAGCCCAAACTGTTCCAATAATTTAACAAAAAGCACAATGACGATCAGAACTGCTATCATTTCAAGCCCTTCCAAGTTCATGGTCAGCTAGGTCATGGTCCGACCACAGCCAGTGAGAAGTGCTCCTCTCTGCCTGGCTTTCTTTGTAAAGCCATTAAACTACATTAAGAAGGCTACTGCCAGAGGAGAAGGGGAGGAGGAAAGGTTGAGAGAGAGAGCGAGTGAGGGAGAGGATGAGAGAGAGAGAGAGAGAGAGAGAGAGAGAGAGAGAGAGAGAGAGAGAGGCGAGATGGAGAGGCTGAGAGAAAGGGCGTGAATAAGAGAAATGCATTCATCCTGTCTACTGTAGCAGAGGCCAGAAGTGGCAGCCGGATCAAGTGGGGCCTGTCGGAATTAGCGGCTTCCTTGTTATCACTCTTACACAGGGAGACAGTCACGCATGAAGTAACACGCAGATCACCCGAAGACCCCGAGGTCACCAGGACGGTCCCGAGGAAAGACGACGTGCGGCAGTGATGGCTCCGCGGCTCCAGGACCCGCGCTCCCGCTGGTGGCTTTGTTGGGCTGGTCAGTTGCCTTGGAAACGGAAACTAAGCAAGGGCAGGACTCCCGCTGCAGACAGCCACCAAGCATGGCATCTTGAAATAGGAAGAAAAAGCCTGAAAATGCCGAGCGGCGGAGTGACAGCTTGGATCCAGCTGCTTGGGAAACACTGTTTACCAGTCAGGAGAAGCAAGTGTGTATTTTGCCCCAACTAGCTGAGTGCGGAGAGAAATGGGGCTTCGGAGAGTCGTTCAGGATTTACTTTCTTCTCAATGAGTTGCCTTATCCTAGGACTCGCTCTGAGTCACTGTGAACTAATATTCTCACTTGAATAATACCTATCATATGCTTTCAAAGCCTGAGTATAATAAACTAATAAGTATTCTTAATATCTGTAAATTTTAGAGGTTAGCAGTTACCTTAGGCATTACTGTCATTCAATACGACAAAATATATACTTCTTTACAATGTGTACTTCCTATGCTTGTTTTTTTTTTTATTATTGATTTAAGTAAATTTAGAGCCAGAAAAAGTTTGAGAACAACCACCAAGAAATCAGAAACAAAACTTTGGTGGTTCTGTCTTTATCTTGCACAATCATTTCATTCTCCGCCCCCCCCATCCCATTACTACCTGTATAGATCAGGCCTACATTAAAATACAGAATTAAAAAAAACAAAACAAAAACAAGAGTTAGAAAGCATCAGAAAGCCAATCGAAGTCTCCTATTTCTTAGATGACCAAAGCTGAGGGCCAAGAAAGAGCACGAAAGGTCAGACAAAGGCAGGGCACGGTAGAATGCAGGTGTCCCTAACTACTGCCTGGTTTGAGGCAATGTAGTATAATGGTTCAGAGTATGGACTCCAGAGCCAGACTGCCTAGATCAGGTGTAGGACCCTTATTAGCTGTGTAACCTTGGGCAAGTTACTTAACATCTCCGTGCCTTAATGTGCTCATCTGTATAAAGGGTGATGATGATAGCATCTCTCTCATTGGACTGTTGAGGGACTTAATGATGATACTTTTAAAACAGAGAGTGTTCAATCACTACCAGTTCTTATTATTTTTTTTTTAGTGTTTATTTTTCAGAGAGAGAGAGACCGAACACGAGTTGGGGAGGGGTAGAGAGAGAGGCAGACACAGAATCTGAAGCAGGCTCCAGGCTCTGAGCTGTCAGCACAGAGCCTGACGCTGGGCTTGAACCCAAGGAACTGTGAGATCATGACCTGATCCAAAGTCAGACGTTCAACCGACTGAGCCACCCAGGCACCCCTACCAGTTCTTATTTTTGTCACAAGTCTCTCCATGCTTGATCCATACCACACAGGGTTGCCAAAGTAGTCACTCTAGGAAGTAGCCCTCATCTTAATCATTCCCTTAATCAAACACCTTCCATAGCTCTTTAGTTGCCTACTGAATAAAGTCCAAGCTCCTTTGAACAGCATCCTGGTCCCTCTATGATCTGGGACCAGCTGGAAAATTCCACCTCACGGGCACTACTTCTGTAGATCACCCTACCTGACTGTTCCACTTCCTTCTCCCAAACTCACTCAGCTACTCCATCCCCGAGCTCTGTTCACTGGAAAGTCCTTTCTCTGCCTGTCAAGTTCCTAAAACTCTCCCAGAAAACTTCTTCAAGCAGAATCGTAGCAAAGCTCTCCCTTTTTTCTGTTTTTACAGTACCTTCCTCTTATGATATATTATATTACAGTCACTTGAGCGCACATCTTCACAACTTAAGAGTAAGCTTCTAGAAGGCAGAAATCATGGCTTCTTTATCTTTATGTTCCTCACATGCCTCCATGGAAGGGACATTATAGTTCATAGATACATGGAATGGAATAGATACACATTGGATAACAATAGTCACCATTAATTGGGTAATAACCATATACCAGATCCTTTATATACATTGCTTTCCCCTCTTAGCGACTCTGAAAATAGGCATAATTAGATACGATTTATAGAGAAACACTAAGCCTCAGAGAGTTTAAATAGCAAGCTCAAGGTCATACCACTGGTGAGTAATAGGACCAAGATTCAAACTCTGATTTGTTCAACTCAAAGCCCAATATTTTTTTCCATTATTCTACACAGCTTTAAAACAAATTAAAAATCCAAACATTGGCACAAGTAGTTGTCACCCAGGAATGCAGGTTATACCCCCAAAATGATCCCTGCAAACTGTTCTGTGACATTCTAATTAATCCACCAATCCCTGTAACTTTGCAACATGAGAAGTTTCCAAACTAGTAGTTAAGTGAATTCCTGGATCCTTCTTCTTGCTTTTTCACAGGATTTATTATTACTTAAACATATCACCTCTGTTCTCCAGAGAGGACTGGTCTATGTTTTTTTCTATCCAAGGGAACCCACTAGAGCCTTCAACTTGCCTTCTAAATGAAAGTCAATGATCAGGTCCTTTATGTTCATATTTAAAATCGATGTCCTGTCAACAAAATCAAAACTACACACTGGCACTACATCAGACTGAAAACTGCTGCACAACAAAGGAAACCATCAACACATGAAGAGGCAACCTACAGAATGGGAGAAAATATTTGCAAACCATATATCTGATAAAGGGTTAATATCTTAAAAATGTAAGAAACCCATACAACTCCATAGCAAATAAAAGAAAAGATATTTAAAAAAGCAAATAACTTGATTAAAAAATGGGTAGAAGTCCTGAATAGACATTTTCCCAAAGAAGACATAGAAATGATCAACAGGCACATGAAAAGGTGCTCAACATCATTAATTATCAGGGAAATACAAAGGAAGACTTCAATGAGGTATCACTTCACACCCGTTAGGACAGGTATTATTAAAAAAGAAAAAGAAAAAGTAACAAGTGTTGACAAGGATGTGGAGAAAAGAGAGCTTTTGTGCACTGTCAGTAGAAATGTAACTGGTGGTGCCATGATGGAAAACAGTATGAAGTTTCTTCCAAAAATTAAGAATACAATCACCACATAATTCAGCAATCCCTGTTTTGGTTATATATCCACAGGAAATGGATATAGTATGTCAGCACCTGCACTCCCATGTTCATTGCATCCTTACTCACAATAGCCAAGACATGGCAACAACCTAAGTGTTTGTTGATGAATGAACAGAGAAATGTGATAGGCACGCGTGCACATACACACACACACACAGGAATATTATATAGCCTTTAAAAAGAAGGTAGTCATGCCATTTGTGACACTACAGATGAGCCTGGAGGGCATTATTCTAAATGAAATAAGCAATACACAAAAAGAAAAATACTGGATAATCTCATTTCTATGTGGAATCTAAAAAAGTTGAATTCACAGAAGCAGACCATAGAAGAGTCGTTACTAGAGGCAGGGAGGTGGGGCAAATGGGGAAATGCTGGCCAAAGGATACAGAGTTGCAGTCTGTAGGATGAATAGATTCTAGATATTTAATGTACAGTGTGTTGACTATAGTTAATAATACAGTATTGCATACTCGAAATTAGGTAAGAGAGGTCTCTGGTGCTCTCATGAAAGGTAAATATGTAAGGAAATGGATGTGATAATTATATTGACTCTCGTAATCATTTCATTATGTATATATATGCCAAAATAATGTATTTAACACCTTAAATATGTACAATTTTGTTAAAATAAAATAAGGTTGATGTTCTTGGGCTGAGACCTGTTTGTGGGTGGATTGCTAGTGAAAACTGCCAGAGTGAGGGTCTTTCCACTGGGTCTGGATAGTACGTGTTTCCTTGGAACTGAGATGCTCTTCCCAGAGCCTGTAGGTTTCCTTTCAGATTGTTTACCTCCTAAGCCCAGGTCTTTACTCGTGTTCCCTCCGTTGGAATGCTTATTCCCAGATCACTGCATGAATAAACAACTTTATTTAGGTCTTGGCTCCAAAATCCCCATCACAGAGAGGCTCTTGCTAACTGTACCATGTGGAACACCACACCTTTTCTGACACTTGGAGTCACCATCCTCTGAAAGAGTGCTATCTTCCTCCAAAGCACTGTCACCACCCGACATGTATGTCTGTTTGTTTGCTCATCTAATATCTCCTCCTGCTAGAATGGAACTTCCTGACTATGAAGGCAGAGATTTTTGTCCATCTTGTTCACTAGGTTGCCCTTGACCTTAGAATAGTGCCTGGTACATAAGAGTCAGTGACTAGTTTTTGAATGATAAATATAACTGATCCTCTTTCTTACCTTCCCTAAAAACCACGTGCTCTCTCACTAATCTTCCAGGATGCCTTTCCCTATTATCTAGAGGGCTAAGTCTGGCTGTGGACCCTTGTGAGGTTTCTGCAAAGTCTTCTAGTGGGGGCCATGCTGAGGAAGCCACTCACAGCATGTATTCCTGAGCCCTCTCTTTAAGGCAGGCTATGAGCACTGCACGCGGGGATATTTTGGCCATCTTCTTTTCTCAGTATTTAATGTGAGTAGGATTTGTGGTTCCCGATGATGTGGTCAAGGAAAGCAATATAATGAAAGCATTAGGGAGGGTCTCCCTGTCCCAAATACCTCAATACCATTGGTATAAACGATGTGAAGTATCTGGAAAGCATCCACTCCCCTCCTTTCATTTTTAGCTGAAAGAACACCACAGTCTAAATAGACAAAGTGGCTTTGTCAATAACTCTTAGCTTCAAGTGATAGCTGAGACCAAAGCATTCATCCAGTATCTTTTCTTACTGTAGAACCTGACATTCCCTATTAAACGAGAAATATTAGAGTGACCTATAGAAAGAAGAGACCTGGGTACTGACTCTAGATCTTTGACATCTTTCAAGTTAGACTCTGATCCTCAGTTTGCTGTTCTTCAAGTGAGACCAATATACCTCCCCTGGGAGTGTCATGAAGATTAGATGCAACGACGTTTGTAAATGACACTTAGGCTCCATGAGCAGACTTTGCCAAGCACTGAGCTAAGTGCATTGGCTGTCCTGTCCTCACAACTCATTGAACAAGATAAAGATTTCATTGTCACAGAAGAAGAAACAGAAGCCTGGGAAGAGTTGGTAAATGGTTCCATGTTCCAAAGCATCAGAAACCAGTCAGGCTGGTGGCTGTATACTGACTTTCAGGACATTTCCCATGTGAAGGGCTTGACAACTACTAAGTATACACTAAGCACTTGATAATTGCTTTCCTTCATTAACATATAAACATCACCGAGGTAAGTATCCAACACTTTATTATGAGCTTTGAAAAGACCATTTGCCCTACTTGGACTGATGCAATTTTAGATGCAAGGGCCCCTGCCCTGAGAATGCAGTGGGGGAGGGATGAATATGACATAGAAGTGAGAGAAGGGAATGCTGTTACGACAATTTGCCAAAACCTTCGACATGGCATTCTCTCAAAAACTAATGAGGAGGGTAAGAGGCAGATTCAGGTCTCCTTGCTTAAAAGAAGGTTCAACAAAACAACTTTGGGGAGTCGTTCAACCTCTACTGCCGCACAAAGTTTCCTTGGCCTGGCCCCAGAAAAATACACGCCCTTAATTAGACACTTTTACTCTTGCACTTCAGAGCATATCACTAAAGTGCAGTTTATTCAAAATCACCAGTTCCTGGCAGAAATGAACCCATTTCTGCTTTGTTTTCAGCAATATGGCTTTTGGAAGGAAAACAATGTTTCCTTCTAAAATGAGAGCTGAGGCTGCCCTTTGATGAACTAAGGCAGAGAAGAAAGAGATTCTGCTTATTCATGTCTTTTATTATGACAGGTTGGGGATGGTACTAACTGGAGGGAAAGGGGAGAAAGGCTTCTCCATACCCTAGTCTCAGAGCCTCAATTAGTTAGCCTGGTCTAAAACTAAACTTCATTTCATTTATTTCTGATTATTTGTCCTTTATTTATTTGTTAGATTTTTGGTCCAGGTACCATACAAGTGCATATGGGCAGTAACAATCCTTTCCCCTGTCTTTGCAAAGCTTGAAATCTATTAAAACAAAATTTAGATGATAATAATAGCTAACAATTTTAGGAAAATCCCTATTTGACAGAATAGTGAACTGAGGACTTTATATGAATTCTTTCACAGCATCCTCACATATACCCTCTGAGACGGGTGCCATTTTTATTTCCATTTTACAAGAGGACATTGAGGAACAGAGGGATTAGTAGATTATACCAGGAGATATCCAACCTAGGATTTAAACTCAGGACTGACCCCAGAGATCATAATCAGATCATGTTTTAAGTATAAATGAAAATAACTAAAATCCAACGCAGCATCTGGTGGAAGCGTTTAAGCAAATATGGAAAGTTCCAGTTAGGCTTGAGTGGCAGTGGCAGGTAGGAGAATGGAACCGAGATCAACTTTATTGCACGGGGCTTACACCGTACACACATTGGGTGGTGACTTTTTTTTCCCCCCAGGTAAGGGCGGTCTGTATTGCATGAGCCCAGGAGAATAAGACTAGTCTTGGCAGAGAACTCACCCAGAGCCTGGAAAATACTTGAAACAAGCCACTTCACTTGTCCCAACACCCTCACGACATTTCTTCCCATATATTTCAGGCCATCTCCCATTTCGACATGCAAAATGAGCACCCGTTGCCTACCTCGAACTCACTCCTCTCCTTCGGCAGTTACTTGGTCCAAAAGAAGACTGGTTAAATCCTGCGATTGAGTGAATAGGGAGGATATTTGGATTTTGAAAATGAGCTCAAGTAAAGCTAAGCAGCAAGGCATCAAATGAGGAATTTATTTCAGTAAAAATGTGAGGGAATAATGACGCACATTCATGGAAGTGGCAGGATAATGCAGAGGTTAGGAGCACGCTTGAGTTCAAATCCCAATTTTGCCACTTTAGAGCTTCATGACTTTGGGCAACTTGCTGAGATGATTCATGCAAAGCACTCAGCACAGACACTGGCATGTTGTAAATGCTCAATAAATGGTACCTATCATTGTTAATATTTATTGAATCCTTGCTACATATGAAGTACAGTTCTTTTTTAAATGGTTTTTTAAATGTTCATTTATTTTTGAGGGGGAGACAGAGTGCAAGCAGGGGCAGGGCAGAGAGAGAGGGAGACACAGAAACCGAAGCAGCTTCGAGGCTCTGAGGTGTCAGCACAGACCCAATGCGGGGCTCAAACTCAGGAACCCCAAGATCATAACCTGAGCCAAAGTCCAATGCTCAATTTACTGAGCCACCCAGGATCCCCTCATGTAATATTCTAATTGCTTTCCATGAATTATCTCAATAAATCCACAGAACAACTTAGTTAGCTAAATACTATTGTTATTTCTAGCCACAATGTGGGTAAGAAGTTGTGAGGTATCTTCAGCTGAGTTGGGATTCTAAAGAAAACACACTGCTCACATTCACATCCACCCATCAAGATTACCACCATCCTCACCACATGTAGGAATAATTTATCCATTTATAACGACTTGGCTTTTAAATCACTCTTCTTAACAAATTACTATATAGGTACCCCTGTTGCAAAAAATGTATATATTTATAAACAGCATTGAAACAACTTTCCTGGGCACTCGTTTTTGACAACATCTTAGTCACCTTCCCTTCTGGAACACTCCACAGAATGAACAAATACAGTGATGTGTTAGTGTGTCATCAGACTATAGACTCTACTCAGGTTCAACTGTGTTTTCTAAGAGTTCTGTCATCTGCTGTGAAATTCACCTTCAAGGACATATTCTACTGCTCCATCAGCCTCATCAACTCCACCAAGGCATCACACTCAACATTCCATGGAGTAGGCAATATCTTCAGTGGTAAAGAAGCAACGCTATACCATGCTTCACCAGACAACCTGGACCTCAGGATAAATAGCAGAAGCAATCTACTAAGTGGTTGAAGGTAGTTAAATTGAGGAACAATAGGCAGTGATTCAGAAACACTCTGAAGCTATCCTTTGGGGCATCTTCTTTACAGGACTGAAGATAAATGTTGTAAAGAGTAGTGAGATTATCCAGCACTGGCAAGAAAGAACAGGGAGCTGCTATATGTATATATTAACTGGTGGTGCTCAAAATTTAGCTTGCATCAGAATTATCTAGAGACCTTCTTAATAGTGAATCCTCATTGGGTGCCTGGGTGGCTCAATCAGTTAAGCATCTGACTTCGGCTCAAGTCAGGATCTCACAGTTCCTGAGTTCGAGCCCCGCGTCGGGCTCTGTGCTAACAGCTCAGAGCCTGGAGCCTGCTTTGGATTCTGTGTCTCCCTCTCTCTCTGCTCCTCTCCCACGTGTGCTTTCTCTGTCTCTCTCCCTCTCTCTCTCTCTCTCTCTTTCTCCCTCTCTGTCTCTCACCAAAATAAATAAACTTTAAAAAAAGTGAATCCTCACACCTTCTCCAGAGATTCTAATTTAGGAGGTCTTGGGTAGAGCCCATGAATCTCCTTTTCAATCAAACATTTCAATGATTCTAATGCAGGACTTCTCTGGACCACACCATGAGAAACACTGCATTAATCTGCTCAAACACTCTCACGCCCTAAGGAACACAGCCTCCAGGAAGACATTTCCCCAGCTTATTAAAAACTAGCCGAGACTCACACCTTTCACAGATTTCGTAATGGTTAAGAATAGATAGGAGCTCCATCAGTTTCTCAAACTTCTCTGGAAAGTTTGTTCTCCTACTAGAAGTAAGATATTTTTAAATCGTTTGTGAACAGATACAAGTTTCCATTCCATGTTGTCAAAGTATTTTTTGATCACTCATTCTGTGAATCCATCGCAAATTTCTTTCACCAGGGAGCTTCAGATGCAACTTAAATGGAGATAGGACGATGAACCTTTCCACACTTCTCTGCATTGCTACATATCCTAGTTCCTTTCTTGACTGTACCCCCAGAAGATCCCCCTTTAACTCCAAATGCAGTCACCCAAGTGAGGAACAACACCGAGACACAGTCATCTTAATAATCCAGCAAAGTGAAATAAATAGCACTTGATGGATGCCGATGTTCGGAAGCGTGAAGCTGATTTAGATAAAGTAGATATTTTAGTTGGAAATCTAATAAAAAACAAAACAGTAGCCACATGGAGCCTCTTCCCATAACTCTATTGTGGATAATCTTCATCTAAATCAATACTGTAATGTAACAAAAGACACAAACTTGTCTGATGCCTAATTCATTTATTAAGAAATTATCTAAGACTCAGATAATTGAAATGGGATTATTTATGTGATCATTAAACCCAGGGCAATTTCTACAGATTTTAGCCCCGCTGAATGGAAATCTTAGCTGAGATATATATTCAGCCAGATTTCATTCCAAATATTATTCCTTCCAACAAATTATTCCTCATTACTGTTGATATGTTGTATTTCCTCACAGTAATAGAGTATAAAAATTGTTTGTATTTTTATTTTTCTGCACCAAAGAAATAAAAATGTGAAAAATAATACACAACAATTTCCCTGACAATTATTCACGTTACTTTTATGTTGTAGTTTAATTACTAACAACCCCAACTTAATTACTTTTTAATACCCTTGCTTTTCAACAAGAATATTTCAAATATAATAGCCATAATATTTATATCATGCTAGAACCAAATTTTGCACAAAAATAAGGTGTATATTTCATGTGAAACACACATACAGACTTGCCATTAATAGGACCACACTGAAAAGAAAAATTATCAACATGATGGAAATATAACTTCTTAAATAAAAAAGTGGTCCCAAATAATGAAAGATTAACTTTTGCAAATAATTAAATGCAAGCTATATTAAAATCTTTTGTAGATAATTAAATGCAAGCTATGTTAAATGTATATATAGCCATCAACAGATTAAAACTTTTTTGAAGGGTCATCAAAACAAGTCAGTCAAAGGTCACCTGGCTGGCTCAGTGGGGCTCTCAAGTCATGATCTCAGGGTCTTGAGAGCGAGCCTTTGGGCTGCGTGCTGAGCTGCCCCTCCCCAACTTGTACCCCTGCTTACATGTGCATGTGCACACACAAACTCTCTTTCTAAGAAAAAAAAAGAGTCAATCAAGCAATACCTGCTGGTTAGGAGGACAGCACCTCTCTGAACCGTGGCATTAGTACATACATGCGGCAGTTTTCTACTGCTGATTGGTTAATGATCACAAAGTGACTTGGACCAAGACAAATTTATATTTCACAGTTCTATGGATGAAGAGTCTGATCATGGGTTATCTGAGGCCTCTACTCAAGGTTAAATCAAAGTGTAAGCTGAGGCTATGATCATATCTGAGGCTTTGTCTGGGTCTGCTTTAACAACACTGGTTGTTCACACAATTCATTTCCTTGTGGATGCATGACTGAGGTCCCTATTTTCTTGCTAGCTGTAGGAATGGGACCACTCTCCATCCCCAGAACCTGCTTTTGGTTCTTGGCTCTCTCTCTACAACATGGCAATTTGCTCTGTCACTGTCAGTGGGAAAATCTCTCTTATGTTTCAAGTCTTGCTGACCTCTTTTCAGGGATTACTTGATTACATTAGGCTTGCCCATGATAGTCTCTCTTAGGATGATAAAATTCTGTTAAGCCTCTTTATATTCTGATCTATCCACAGTCTACATTGTTGTCAGAGTGATAGAAGCATGTTATTCTCTGGCTTCCATTTTCAGTGGTATGTCACTGACTACAGAATGTAATCCCCAAAGCATAGCAAGGCAAACAAAGTCCCTTCCAACCTTCCGAGGAGCTCTCCCGCCTCATCTCCTGACAATTTTTCTTCATACCCTGTGTTCAAGTCATGCTGAACTATTGCTGTAGCTGAGCTCCCAGACCGGTTTCTCCAATTGCTTCCTTTCCTTCTGAGAAATTTTTATCCATAATTTAAGAATCAGCTTAAATGTTTCCACCTGCGTGGGGTCTCTCACAAGGCTCTTCCTCAACAAGATTGATCCCCTTCTTCTTTCTGCTTTGTACTTAATTATGATCCTTTCAAGATTTATGAGCTGGATGACATAACTACTCCTCTATGAAACTATGAGTGCTTGAGAGGAGGGACCATAGCCGTCTTTCTGTACTCAGTACTTATCCATGAGAGTGGGACACATTAGTTGCAGTAAAAGTTATAGTAAAGGAAGGAGGGTAGGAGAAGAGGAAGGAAGGAAGCAAGCAACTAATGGCATGCTATCTGTAGGGCAGGAATTAAGCCAAATGCATCACCCTCCAACAAAGAATCACCATATCTAGAATCCCACCATTAATGATTTAATTTTTCACACTAAGTATTCCAGGTGTCCTAAAAAGAACTTAAATGGCAGAAAACAGTAATCTCTAACACGTTGGTGTGAAAAGAGTTTCGCTCATCACGTATGTGCAGGAAAAGTGAGACCACTGGAAACCTGACAACTTGATGCCTGATGACACTAATGCATGAAGAAAGAGATATTTTAAGAACGAGTCTGTTAGCAAGTGTGAAGTTCATCCAATGGAATAGCTAGTCAAACCAGAAAATCTGGAGTGATTCTAAAACAATCCAGAGGTTTAAGACAATCACTGATACACAAAATTGTGCCTTTCCCCCCCTATTTTCTATTAAATATTTACTGTATTGAACATTCAAATTTGTTTTCTTGAAATAATTATTTACTGGCCAATACCCACACTTCGTTGATGCAGCCTCCTAAATTTCTAAAGCAACTCTTTAGTGGTCATCTTATGCACTGGGAATGACTAGCTTTCCTATATTCCCCTTCTTTAGGAGCCTACCCTGCCTCGTGTTGTATTCTCCCAGATAACATCAATTTGCTCTGGTGAGCTCTGCAGGGGTTCACTCCGTGTGTATGGCCAGCCATTCAGGAGACACTGGAAAGTTAGCTCAGTGTTCTTGTGGGATGGAAATGTTTGTCATAAGCAAGAAGAAAAATTGGCACCTGGTCTAGGTACTGAGTATTCATATTGCTTTTATAATATCTTGGATTTGATCAAATTCAATTCAGATGCCAACAGTCCCTTTTTTCATATTTTGAAGCCCTAATGACTTTAACATAAAATTAATCAATTAATGAGCATGTGAGTCACTCTGATTATTTTACATAAAACCATAAAAATAGTTTTTTTGGTGACAAAAAAACTACTTGTAATCATTTTAACATAAAATTAATCAATTAATGAGCATGTGAGTCACTCTGATTATTTTACATAAAACCATAAAAGTACTTTTTTTGGTGACAAAAAAACTACTTTTAATCATTTTTCTATGATTCTTTTTCCTTTGGAAGGAAAAAATACACACACACATGCACACACACACACACTAAAGTTCATGGAAGAAATCAAATAGAAATATATATATTTTTATTAACCAGGTTTTTGTAGATAATTTCAACAACCTGATAAATAAGCAAACATTCATTCTTATTATACATATAACGTGAAAGCTGTAACTATAAAAAACAGAAAGTAAGTGCTAGCATATGTGACTATTTACTGTCAGGACTTGTGACTCCAAATGGCTCTTCTACCCTTCAGAGAAGCCGGGTTGGGAAATTATGCAGGGCCTCCGATGATGCTGCCCTTGCTCAAACATTTTGGAACTCCCCTTTTGGGAATTCCCTTTCAATTCTGGCTTCCATCAGGCTCAAACCTTTCAATCCTCTGCATCAGTGAGAATGAGAACAGATGGCATTTTTAGAGCCATATCTTATTAGTAAGCTTTTCTGTAAATGGCGGGTGGCTCCCATGGTGGGTGCCTGTGGGCCCTGGAGATGTGATGAGCATCTTGGCAGCTGCCTGAGTTTCACACAGTAGCTTCATTGTCTCACGTCACCACGAGCAGCATATGTAGCCAACCACTAACCATGGGCTCCTGAAGCTTGCCATGGTGGCCAAGGTTCCACCTGAAGAGTGTTTCCATGTGTGTGAAATCAATAGAGCCTGGAGTCTGCCTGGACCCTATATGCATCCTCACTGCCATTAGTATAAAAAAATAACTCAAGTTTTCTCCAACTCCCAGGAAAGGCACAGCCCCTACTCATAACATTTTGACTACTTTATGGCATCACCAAAAAGGAAGATATGCAAAAGATGTAAAAGGACACAGAGGGCAACTTGACTATTTTTCATTGGCTTACACATATGTTTGCTAGGAAAGAAGGTTGAAATTTATGGTTAGAGGAAGCCTTTTGTGCTATCATTGAACTTCAACTATGTACTAGCCCTGCCTACATTACCTGGGATAATTAGAAGTTCACAGCATCATTGTGAGTCAGAGTGATCCTAATAATTTCTTGCTACCCAGGGTAGAAATGAGCCTCTACAATTCTATTCTACTTGGAAAAGGCATCTTACATTCATCATTCACTTAAGCTCCTGACTTTGAAAGTTTGAAATGGGATTTTGAAAAGGTCATTTTTCTATATATTTTATCGTTATTTGCTTTTATATTTCTTGAGACTTATGCATTGTGTATCAAAGTACTTTGTTACTGTTGTACCACCAAATAGTAGAAGAAAAAAACTGACACATTCTTCTGTGCCTTTTTTTCTTTCTAAAACCCTGTTACTTTTGTACTGCTCCCTGATATGTGTCCTTAGTAACTGCAAGTTTATACATGAACTTGGGATTCATTTTGCTAAAGAGCCTGGGCATAAAGAGGAGCTTATTTTTCTCTTCATGTACTTAATCCTGTAATTTTATAACGTTAGCAGAAAACCTTCACAAGGTTGTATTTTCCCGGACATCATAAAAATGAAGAGTCATTCAATCAGCAGTTGTTTAGGGAAGATATATATATATATATATCACTCAATATAATTCCTCCTGTTTTAAAACAAATGAACACTGGGGGTACCTGGGTGGCTTACTTGGTTGAGCGTCTGACTTTGGTCAGGTCATGATCTCATTTTTCATGAGTTTGAGCCTCATATTGGGTTCTCTGCTGTCAACGCACAGCCTGCTTCGGATCCTTTGTCCCCTCCCCACCCCCTGCCCCTCATGCTCTCTCACTCTTTCTCAAAAACAAATAAATGTTAAAAAAATAAATTCTGGAATATTATGAATTTGATAATGGCTGGGAAGAATGAGGTACAACTCCAAGCAGATGGCATAGCAGAGCAATTTGAAGACAGAACTGATCAGTCAGAAAAAATACATTACAATACATCCAGGGAGGTCCATATCCTAATGGGGTACTCCGAGCCTATTCCATTCACGGACAAAAGGAGGAAAATCCAAATAAAAGTCTAAGGGGGCCAAGGCCTGATGGCTTCCTAGGATCTACCAGGCACTGTTCGTTCTTTGCACATTCGGACTGGCTTCGGTTACAGCTTTGATCTTCTGGTTCCATTTGCGTGTAGTTGGATCCGTCATATGTGACGTACAGAGGGATACAGGTGCAGCAAGCCAACAGACGGATGTATGACTTAGCATGGAATGAGCCTGGTCTGAAGCCATGCCGTGATTTCACGATCCAGTTGTAACTAGTTTTTCCTTAAAAACATCTAAATCCACTGTTTACCTCTAATACCTGCCTCTCAATTGCCAGATTTTTCTTTCTCTTTAGAAAATCCCCAAATGCTGGTTGCCTCCCTGGATCTCTGGAGATTGCCTTCTCTTCAACGTCCTACTGTGGTATTCTAGCTATCTACCCAAAATAAGCCCCATGGCCTCTTACTAAATTTGCTTGATTCTTGATTCACCTAGTAACCTGTTAATTATCAGTGCACGAGAGACAGTCATGACCCCATCAAGGAGAACTCTTTAATATCCACGGTGAAGTCAGACAAACACTGTCTTCCACCACCTAGGCATAACCTGATACACAAAGGCACACAAACATCAGTTAAAGGTCTGTGTCACAGCCATCCGCCCAGTTCCAGTGGAAAAAAATAACATTTTTGAGTGTTTCTTTTTCCAAGAACGATCATGTCATATTAATAGATAGCAAAATCAACTTAATGTACTCATGATCCTCAATTTAGAGTTGAGTACACTAGGAAAGAATGGAATGGAATCCATTTTTAAAGATAGGATAGGAATAAGTCTTCAGAAGTAGAAAGGGTCAGTATGATCTTACGAAATTATTTTCTAATTATTTTCATGTGCGTTCTGGGTTATGATAAAAAAATACACTTCTTACTGTAGTTAATGATCAAATAGTTCTATAAGCCATATATTAGAGCTCTTGGAGAATAAGGCACTGTATCTACAAAACACCTTAATGAAATTACAAATCTGTGACCTGAGATGGATCACATATTAAGGCAGTCCTTCCTTATAGACACAGTGACAAATGTAATTTCATCTGATAAGCTTGTTACTTTCAAGAAAGCAGATAAGCAGAACTCTGAAGGAATGGGAATCTAAGTGAGTACATTTTGATGGCAAGATAAAGAAATAATAAAGCCTGTGTCTGAGCAGTTCACTTGGCTAGTTTTGGCCTGGAGGTACCTAAGTAGGCAGGGACAAACGTAATTAGGGCACCTGTAGCCTGGAGGAGTGACATGGGGAGACCAGAGGGAGGGGCTTGGCAAAGGGTACTGCGCATGTGCAATGACTCCACTGTTAATGAGTCACCTTCAACACAATGGGTAAAGAAGAATGACCCTAATACCTTATATCTGTCCAGCAATACTTTATATCTGTCCATATGTTCACATTTTTCAGAGCATTGTCACACATGTTATTTTATTCTCATGAGAAGGACTGGAACTAGGATGAAATAAAAGAGGCACCTTACGTGCACACTTGAAGGGGGTACTCATTCTCAGGGCCCTGTGAGTGCTCTGTGCACTTTGCCCCTTATACTAGTCCAGACCCTTTTCATGAGAACAATCATTATTAATTCTGTGTTAGACATTAGGAACTCTAGTCACATGGAATTTAAGCACCCGTGTCACAAATAGCATTGAATCTGGGTTTAAACCCTTGTCCCCCTGCCTCCTGGGAAAAGGTGCATTTTTGTAATCTACTTCAGACATCCTCAGTAAAGACTTTTCTACATGAATTTGCAAAGCAATCAACTGGCAAGACAAAGAACCATACTATACTTGTTTGTCATGAAATGTTTGTTCAGAGAAAAAGAATGGTAAAATTCAGCCAGCAAGGTTTCAGCCTTGGAGTCCTGCGTTAAATTTGAGGTATTTCCATTTCAGAAAGACGCAGACAAATTAGAAACCATTTAGGGAATGATAAAAGAAAAAAACGATTAGAGAAAAGAAAGGTTTGATTTATGAGGCCAGATTAAAGGAGATAAATGCCTATTATTTGGCTAACTGACAACCAGGGAATAGGATAAGAATCTACAAATATTGGGAGGATATAAATATGGGGGATACAGAGGACTTCTAAATATGTACAAGACAGAGCTATCAGGAATGGACAGGAACAAAATGTGAAACTGCAGACAATAAGAAGAGGTTTTTTTGCAAGAGGATTCATTAAGTTAAGGAGTAAAACATAAAAGAGGGAGGAGAAGGGGAGAAGAATAAAAAAGAACACAGGCGTATGAAGAAGAAGAAAAAAATCAAGGGAGAAAGGAGAAAGAAGGCAGGTAAGGAAGAAGGGAGTGAAAGAAGTAGGGTAAGAGAAGGAAAGAAGAGAGGGTGGATGGATGCATGATGGCTGGAAGAAAGTAATGAAGGATGAAATGGAGGAATGGAGGAAGGAAGGATGGATGGATGATGGCTGGAAGAAGGAAATGAAGAATGGAATGGAACAAGGAAGGAAGGAAGCAGGGAAAGAAGGAAGAAATGAAGCATAGAAGGAAGGATGGAAGGAATAAAGGAAGGATAGCAAGAAATTTCAAATCCACCCTTGTATGTATTTCTCTATAAAATACACCAGCAAGATATTGGTTTTGGGGTAGAATTTTTTTAATACAAAACTCTGTCATGGATCATTACAATAATTTTCATATATAAATGCATATTGGTGATTTGCTACAAATAGAATCCATAGAGTGTAAGGAATGCTTCTGTAAAACAGCTCTGTTTGGTGTGGGTGACAGAAGGTACCAAAAGAGAAGAAAGAAAAAGAGAAAGAAAGAAGGAACTATGTCTTATTTCATCATATCTAATAACAGGAAATTAAAAAATAGATTCCTGGCAGGTCTCAGGCAGAATGAACATCTCCCCAGAAACCTGAGCCAGTTGAGAAGATGGCATCAGTACCCTACCTCAGGGGAGAAGGCTGCCACTAAATCAAAAGGAGACAGTAATGGAGAGTTGAAGTCGTTGTGCAAAGCCATTACTGCTATTAAATTCGGGGCCTGGGCACAGGGAACTTGGCAACCTTTAGCTAGCTTGCTACACATAACAGTTACTGTAATTGAAATTGAATTATAACACCACCCTGGCACATATCCTTCTTTTAAAATCCAACACATACTAATGCTACTAAAATAAAGACCTCTGGAAACAACCTATAGTCCAATTGTCTCTTTGTAGCTGGCACCTGCCTTCTTATGGAGGCTTTCATGTTTCCTCCCTCTACTATAGACTAGTCAAAGTCTGTTGAAAAAGGGGAATCACAAGGTTAACATGTGGTGAGCATCGGTTGGGTGCCAGCCCTACTTCCTTTATAACCTCCTATGAGGTAGAGATTCATATCCTCCATTTCACAGATTAAAAATCTGAGGTCAAAGAAGTGAAGTCATTTGCTCGAATTCACTTAGATAAAGTACAAGAAATAGCCAGGAATAAATATAATTTCAGTCAGCTTATACTCAGCATTTCCATCATACCTAACACTCAGCAAGTTGCCTGATGCATAACACATAGTAAGCGCTCAATTAAAATGTGCTAAATTGTATTGGAGGGAATTGATAGTATAATTGAGATCTGGAAGGAATCTCCAACAACTTTGGCCATGAGTTGGTGAGGCACTCCCAGATTTTCACCATCTATTGAATTGTGTCTGAGCTAATTATGGCCATATCTATAAAATGACCATTTTTGAGAATGAAGTACCTTTTGCCCTCTTTATTACTTCTGTTACCACAAAATATACTAGATTTCCTTGGTGTCATATAAAGGGAAAGTGGGCCTAATATTTGGATTATTTCAATAGATGCTGAACTTTTGTAGAACAACCTACATAATCACTTCATGTCTTGTACGATAGTGTGCTAAGAAATAAGACTGACAATCAATAACTAGATACTGACAATCAATATCTAGTGTATTTGATTTCATAAATATAAAAATACTGTTTATGTGCTCCTAAGAGAATACTTACACTTGGAAATAGGAGACTCAGTCCTTATACTTACAGAGCTTATAAGTCCACTGGGAGAAGAAATATAAATGCATGGGAAGGTAAGTAAAATTTAAACAGCCATTTGAGATTTTTCTTTCCAATAGATTTCATTCAACTAATATTTATGGAATGACTTTTATGTGCCAGAACTTGTACAAGGCACTGGTAATAAAAAAAAAAATTAGTTGGGATCATCTCTCAAGAACCCCACAGGCTAGTGGGGGAGAAAATTTGCTAACACACAGTTAACAAAACATTAGTGCTTTAGAGAAAGCATATGATTCTAAAGAATGGAGAAGAGGAAAGGTTTGAATCAGCTGACAGAGAGCCTCAAGGTTTTCTCAAGGAAGACTTCCCAAAGAAGGTGAGGCCCACAATGGTTCTTGAGCAATGAATAGGAGTTTTCAAGAAAGAACATTATTTACCAGTCAACGCAGGTTATAAAGATAACAGAAGAGTATGGCAGATTATGGTAAGAAAGTATTATAAGCAAAATTACTCATATTTGATCAGGAGGATGGCATAAATACTACCCAAAATTTTGCAATTTCAGATATTTTTCAAGTCTACTTAAATACCAGTAAATACTGTGATGAGTTTAAGGCCACCTCAAGCAGAATCTTAACATCCCAATCAAATCTATTGCAAATTTCTCCTCTTCACTCTAGAAGAACTTATTATAAGCAATGTGTTCAGACTATATAAGCTAAAGCATACCTTCCTGTTTAGGTTAGCATATCTAATATATGAAGGCCATTGTTAACATTTTATAAACCATCTACTATGTAATTTGAGTGCTCAGTAGTGTTCAAGAGCATATCCACTTCTTGCAAACTAACTGTAACTACAGCAGAGGCATCATGGGACATTCAATTAATACAAAGCTAAGAAGTAAGAATCATGCCTTTTAAGTAAACAATTATACAAGTATATAAATGATCAGCATGGATATGTTACAGAAATTTCTGAATCTGAGTTAAGTCTTAGAATCTCAGGAATCCTGCTGTGAAGTATTCTTTTGATGCAGTGTCTGTAAGAAACACAATAGAATCAAAGTTAAGGAGCTACAGACAATATTTGTGGCTAAAGAATTCTGAATATAAGAACTCCAGCAATTAAACAGTTACACTGTCCACCTTCATACAAAAATAAACTAGAAAACTGAGTGATGGCATTCATTGTGTCAATTTATAAGGTCAAGGAAACCTTTATGTATTAATTCTCTTAAAGTAAGAACAAGGAATAATTTCACATTCAATCCTAAACAAATTTAACTGGCACCTCATAGAATGTACCACATGAATGATTTTCCACAAAAATGTGATGTCCTTAAAGAATAACCAGCTCCCTAGCTTCCTCTTCCAACATAACCATTGTTGCCACTGAACTTGGTCACTCCTACTTCCAGTGAATAATTACCTTTTGCAAATGAATTTTAAAAGAATCTCCCTACGCCATGCTCAGCAGTGTCTTTACTTGTCCCTATTTCTTTTGTTGCTTTTTGAAAAGAGTTTTTGTTTTGTTTTGTTTTTGTTTTTGTTTTCTGAGCTGCGCCTTGCCCTCCACTTTTGGAAGAGCTCAGTTACTCAGACACCAAACGGCTAGTTCAGAAAACTAAGACCTGTCCCCTCAAAGTCAAACCCGAATCAGCCACTCTAATTACACTGGGTTAACTCTTAATATGTTGCATGGCCCATTCTCCTGCTGACATCCCTGTTTCCCCAGTTTATCATAATCTGGCCTGGCTCCTCTGTAAAACTGTATCCTGTTCTTCTTTGGTAGACAGAGGCTCTCATTTTGATTTCCTATCACATACTTTGACTGTAGTATTACTGTTTCTTGCTCCTTCAGCTAAAACCAATATTCAGGTATGTTTTTCTCTTCCTGAACTCAACAGTTCATGGTTTTGACTTCACAAGGTCTTCCCAGTGCCCCATTAGAGCAATTTCCTTTAATGCTCATTTCCCACAAGATGCTTTTTTAAAGTGATTTTTTATTTTCCCTTCCGTTTTTTTTTCTCTCTCCTTCCCTGCTCTCTCTCTCTCTCTCTCTCCAAACACCCACACATATGCACATTTACTACACTATTAAATACCTATTTATATTGTCTCTAGGAATCTCATATGTAATTATATAGTTTGTATCTCATAATAATATATGAAATCTATAAACAAGGAATCTTCCTATTTCCTTTTCCTAGAAATTGGAGCCTAATACTGATTGAGCAAATCTGGGGGCTCATTCATCCATTTATTCATTCAACAGATATTTATTGATTGCCTGATATGTCCTAAGCCTTCTACTAAGTGCTACACTCAACATTCGATTTAGCCACAGGATTCTTTTTCTGTCTCTGTTTCACCTTTTCTACCTTGCACATAACTTTCTCATGGAATACCCTCTACCTTGTTTTCCTAGAAATGTCTATTCCTCTTTCATAATTCAACTTAAATATCAGATTTTCCATGAAATGTTTTCTAACCTTTAGAGGATTACCAGTCCCTTCTTTTTAACATCACCCCAGAATATGGCACTTACCAGATTTCATAGTAACTACTTGCTCACATATCTGTCTTCTCCCAATTAAAGTTACTCAGTGAGATGAGATGTAATTTCTGCCTCCCTGGTACTTTTAACAATGCACTGCACACAGTAGGTCCTCAATCAACAGTAAATACGATAATAAGAGAATCTGGATGTATCGGATTTAGTATAAATCCGGCAGTTTAGTATTGCTATCCACAAGCAAGCCCAAATCAAGTGATTCCAGGGATCTCTCAGCGTTTTAAAAGCCATATGGTATTAATACAGACCAATTTAAAGAAAAACAGAATCATAAATAATCAATTTGATTGTCCCATCTCCTAAAATGAAACAATTATAAAACCCACTGGGGACTTATATGATCCCCTCTGTTGCCACAAGACCTAGTAGATATTATAAGTTAATTAAGGTGGTATACTAAAGGAGCCAAATCCAAGGATTCTGATTAGTGTTAGCACTATTTATTTACCCATAGTCCCACTTATTTACCAATAGCCATTCAACTTGACCACTTTTATGGTAGTGACTCCTGTTTTACATCTCCAGCTCAGCAGTCCCTACATTCCAACTTTCTTTTCCATCTCCATACAAGTCATCTCCACTAGAATGTCTCAGAGACACCGCAATCATGACATGTCCAAAAGAGAACTCTCAATTTTACCCTAGATCCTCCTCATCACTACAATGGCTCCATCCAATATCTCACATCAGAAACCCAGGCACAGTAACCTTGATGTGATCTTGACTCTGCCTTTCCTCTTTCCACTCTCATCCAACCTTTAATAAGCCCTGTTGCGTCTTCACCCAAAATAAATCAAACTTTTCTCTCCTTCCCCGGTAATGAATTGCATTAGTTATGATTCCTATTACTTCTTGTCTTTAGTACTGATACAGCTTCCTATCTGTCCTCCTGTTTTCTTTTCTTACTCCTTCCAATCTGAAGGGATTTATTGAAATATATATTGGATCAGCTTGCTCCTTAAAAGCATTCAGTGGCTTTTCATTTTATTTAGAATAAAATCCCAAATCCTTTTATGGCTTATCAAGTATTGACAAGCCCTCTTTACTAGCTCCTACAATGTTCCAGACTCAGTGATCTTTGAGCTCCTGTAGCGGAAGTTCTTTACCTGCTCAGAGCCTTCGCACAGGTTTCTTCCTGAAATGCTCTTCACTCTTACTCTTTCGATTATTGGTTTCTTCTCAGAACTGTGTTCTCTGTTCAAATAATATCTCCTCAGAGAGAACCTTTCTGACCATGCTATTTAAATAGCTATTCCCTCAACCTCACAGAAACACATAATTCTTTAGTTTTTCTTATCTGATTTGATTCTTTTTTAAAAATTTTTTAAATTATTTTTTTTTACATTTATTTATTTTTGAGTGATAGAGACAGAGCATGAACAGGGGAGGGGCAGAGAGAGAAAGAGACACAGAATCTGATGCAGGCTCCAGGCTCTGAGCTGGCCGTCAGCACAGAGCCCAATGCGGGGCTAGAACCCACAAACCATGAGATCATGACCAGAGCCGAAGTCGGACACTCAACTGACTGAGCCACCCAGGCGCCCCCTATCTGATTGGATTCTTAACTCAACACAATAATACTTCTCTTTATTTGGGTCATACTTACTTCCTCCCTAAAATATAAACTTTTTTTTAAGGCAAAGACTCTGATTCTCTTGGATGCCACTGTATCCCCAGGGACCAGTATGGAGCAAAACACTTAAAATATTATGTGTTAAACAGAAAATACATTAAAATAATTAAAAATAAATAAATTCAATGGGCCCTCAGTGAGCATCCCCTCTCTACACAGAGGTATATCCACACATTCATACACCATTGATAATCACAATAGCACTGTAAGGTACATAGTCTTGTTCCTATTTAACCCAACAAAGAAAGTTGAGTTTCTCAAAGTGATGGTATCCTTTTCAGATATTAACCTAAGTCCCTTAATCCAATTCCAGTGATCTGCTTTGTTTATACTCTACATCATCAAAATCATTCTTTAATCTAAAAACTAGTTTCTACCTCTTGTTGAGATTCACCATAAAATTTTGTTCTGCCAGGTAACTATTTTTTTTTAAATCAAGGGACCAAACAAAAAAAGCACGACAGTATATATCATCACTGTCTCTTTGAAAGCAAACAAACAAACAAAACAAAAACCTCATCAATAGTAATCTCCTACACAAACCCGCAACAGCAAATTAAAGATGTGTTGGAGAGAATGGATCCTTCCAGTCATAAGACTAATGGCTGGTGGCCAAAAGGCAAAGGCAATCACCTGCTTACTCTTTAGTAATTTAGTTAGAAAACCTTGAACATTTTTATACTACTACTTTATCATATCACTTTAGAAATCAACTGCAGGAAATAATAAGGCTTTATATTCCTAAATGTACTAAAACTGTGACAGAAAGAGTTCGTAATACAGCTGCCCACTCTCTGGAGCAAAGCCAGTTCAGGAAGGCGGCCACATAAACTCATCTTTCTTTCAGCCAACAAACATTCATAGATCATCTGGATGGCATTGTGGCAAGCAGTGGCGCTGTGGCTGAGAGTCTGGGCTCTGGAAATCAAGAGTTCAAGTCTCTCCTTAAGTCTCTGTGACACTGACAAATGGCTCAGTTTCCTCATCCTTAAAAAAGGGTTGACGTGATGACAATCTCATGAGGTTGTGATGAGAATAAAAGTCAAAATGAGTAAAATGCCAATGGTGTAGGAAAGATCTCAGGAAATGTTAGTTTTTGTCACAGAATAATGTGACAAAAGGGGCAAGAGTTTAAGGCATCCTGAAACTCGAGAATATAAGTTTTAGTGGTGGGTGGGGAGGGGTAATAGGGTAGCTAGTAGAATGAATGGAGTTAAGTAATCTTTGTTTTTTGGGCGGAAAAACTGCCCCTTCCACATTTTTTAAAACAACTTTATTGAGGTGTAATTTGCATAATATAACTTATGTGCACCTTGAATGACTTTTAGCAAATTTACAGAGTTGCACAACCATTGCCAAAATCCAACATTAGAACATTCTCATCATCCCTAGATGATCTCTCATGCCCATTTGTAGTTATCACCCTTCACACTCTCAGCCCCAGGCAACTACTAGTCTATTTCCTGTCTCTGTAGATTTGGCTGTTCTGGATATTTCATATAAACTGACTTATGCAATATTAGCCTTTGGTGTCTGGCTTTTTCATGTCACATAATGTGGAGGTTCAGCCCTATGGTATTATGCATCAGCACTTAGTTCATTTTTATTGCTAAATGGTATTCAGTTGTATCAATATACTACATTTTGTTGTTCCATCCCCCAGTTGACTGACATTTGAGTTGTTTCCACTTATTGACTTCCAAATAATGCTACTGTAAACATTTGCATATAAGCCTTTTTCTAGGCACATGTTTTCATTTCTTTTGGGTAGATTCCTATGATTTCCCCTTCCCCATTTTAAATAAAGGATCTGCCCCTCTCAGGATTCCAGTGCAACTAGTTGGGGAGAGGAGAAGAGTTCTGATGCCATCACCAATGACTACTGAGTGGTCGGCTCATACAATGAAGTGGAAAAAACACGTTGATTTTTGTCTCTGTTCTTTCTTTCCCTAAGTCTCTTTGTGACCTTGGGAGAGAACTATAAATTTTAATACCTAGGTGTTTCCATTTATGTAACAAACACAGAAACTAGATGTTCCTTAAACCATCTTAGCCTTAAAAAAACATATACTACTTTTAGTTACTAGAGAATTTAAAGACAATTAAAAAAATACAATCAATGAATCATCTCCCCTGTCTCTGGCATATTCTAGGGCTGGGCACTATGTGGGGAGGGCAACAGTTACAAAAGAATGATACAGAAAGTGAATGATAAAGTATTCGTATACTATCACTGCATGTAGAATCCAAGATTTAGAAGTTGATACTATAAATATGTCTCTTTTGCTTCTGAGGTTCTTCATGCATATCACTATATTTCTCTGACCATATTTTGCTAAGGCAGTCATTTCATTCCAAGTTAACTGGCTATAAAACAAACATCATTACAACCAAATAGGGTGGATTATTTTATCAAACATTTAAAAATATATAAATCTAAGTAACACACATTATCTTCAAAACAGTCATCTCAGTGACAATACACTTTTTTTTTCATTTATTCTGACATTGCTCAGAGCTAGTATCTAGGATATTCACTTTGGAATTGTCCTCCAAACTAATGGATTAGCAATTTTTTTTTTAAATTCACTTTAACCCTTATTATTAAATACTTAACATATAGCAAAAAGTATAAAGAATAATAAAAGGAACATGTATGTACCAATCACAAAGCTTTAAAATAAAAGTTTACCAAAGCTCTGGAACATGCTTACTCCCATGCATATATTTCTGCTTCTCTCTCTGTATGTGTTGTCGTAAGTAATATATGGCAATGCCTTTTTTCAGATATAAATACATACATATATGATACTGTGCTCAATGTATTCTTTAGCAACTTGCTATTTTTATTCAGTATTATGTTATTTATCCACAGTGACAGGAGTTCTACTTCATCAATATTCACACTGCAGGACATTACATTAAAAAAAAAAAAAGCTCAACTCTCTATCCTATTTCCTATTGATGCATATTTAGGTGATATACAATAATTTGCTACCACAAACACTTTACCTATAAACATGTTTATTTCTATCACCTTTGTGCAGCTATGGAGGATTTCTCCAGCTTAATTCCTAGGAATAGATTTTTCTATATTATGGCAAATTGACATCTGTACTATTTATTTAAAAATTTTTTATATAGTTTATATATTTTTGAGACAGAGAGAGACAGAGCATGAGTGGGGGAGGGGCAGAAAGAGAGGGAGACACAGAATCTGAAACAGGCTCCAGGCTCTCAGCTGTCAGCACAGAACCTGATGCAGGGCTCGAACCCACGAGCCGTGAGATCATGACCTGAGCCAAAGTCGGATGCTTAAGCGACTGAGCCACCCAGGCACCCCTATACTATTTATTATGAAGTTTTCTCTTAAATGTTTGCACCAATTTTCATCCTACCTATAAGGGTATAAAATTCTCATTTCTCCACAGTCCCCCCAAACTTGGTGTTGTTAAACATTTTAATTTCTGTCGGTCACTAACTTGATTTTTAACAATCAGATTTAACAATCTTTGAGTATCTCCTCTGGCTATATCACTGTGCTTGGCTCAGCATGGAATGCAGAGCAACATGTGGTGAAATTACACTGAAATTGGAGGAGCCTAACATGGAGCCCTGGGTAAACTGAAAACCTGGGTAAGTCCCTTAATCTCCTCTAGCTTCTGTTTCTTCTTCTGTAATATTAAGGACCAGCCAAGAGCATTTCCCAGGCCTCTTTCGCCTCTAATCTGGACTCTATGATGCCAGTGGGTGCTCACAAGCAAGTAGGAGAAAAGGCAGGCACATAAGTAACTTCAACACCAGCAAAATACACAAATAAGGTACTAGGAAAGTACAGACAATGGAATCCAAATAGGAAAGAGAGAGGAACTGGAAATATCTTCTCCAGGAGGTTCAGATGAGCTGTATCCAGACTGGTGTGGAAGAAACTCTGGGGAATGGATGGTGGTAAGGAAATTTGGGAATAATAAAGAGCCTAGGTGGAGTTCTTTTTTTCCCCCTTTTTTATAACGTTTTGTTAATATTTATTTATTTATTTAGAGAGACAGAAAGGCAGAGAGAATCCCAGGCAGGCTCTGACCTGACAGTGCAGAGCCATACACGGGGCTTGAACTCCTGACCTGAACCCGTGAACCACAAGATCATGACCTGAGCAGAAATCAAGAGTCAGACGTTTAACCAAGTGAGCCACTGGAAACCCCCGGGTGTTCTACAGGCAGGAAGGTGAAGTCAATGAAGGTACTTTTGGCAAAAGCACAAGTGTTAAGTGCTGGGCTGGGAGGCCAGCTCTGTTGTGTTTTCTTTTCTTTTTTTTTTTTATGTCAAAGTGTAATAAATCTTCATCATTTTGTTGATGATTTGATTTTTAAAACCTCCCATAGCAATTTGGAATCAAATTTTTATCCAAGGCAGATGGTCATTTATTTGATTTTCATTTTAAAAATGAAGACATAAAACTAATTTCTGTGAGGCTCGCAGACGGACTGGATTGTCACTTCCCAAACAGGATTGCCCAGGGGTTTTGAGAAATAGGAGGACACACTGCAGAAATCAGACCATAGCCTCTGAAGGTGACTACTTTGAATAAACACACTCCTTTGATTTTTGAATTCCGGTAGGTTGGTTTAAAAGAGTTTATTGTTTTACAGTTATGCCTGTAATAGAAAACTCAGAACCTAATGGAATTCTTAGTTTCCCAGACAAAATTAAAATAAATATTCAAAATAAACATTCTGGAAGGAAAAAAATGTCTTCTAAGAAGCTCCTTTTTAGAAGGGCTAAAATGGCTGATAATTGCACTTTGAAAAATAATTAATGTATCTGATTTTTAATAAACTAAGTTAGTTTTGGGTAAGTACTTAGACCTGGAAGGCAATATACATAGTTTCAAATCTTGACAACCCTATTATAAACTAGAACATTCAAGCAAATTACTGAAACTCAGTTTGCTGGTATTAGAATTGCATTTGGCTACATGTAGCCAGACTCCTAAATTAATCCCCATGTGATTAAGTCCCTTATTTTCCCCATATTTTAATAAAATTAGAGGTAGGCAGCTCAAGGCTGATATTGTGGCTCCATGGTAGCACCAATGTATATTCATTCAGCAACTGAGGGACATCTTGTTTTTTTCTGAGTTTGGCTAATTATAAATAAAGCTGGTAATAACATTTGTGTGAAGGTTTTTGTGTGGACATGAGTATTTAGTTCCTTTGGGTAAATACTGAGGAGCACAATTTCTGGATTGTATGGTAATAGTATGTTTAGTTTTGTAAGAAATTGCCAAACTGTTTTCCAAAGTGGTCGTGCCATCTTGCATTCCCACCTGGCGTGTTAGAGTTCCCATTCAATATTTGGTGTTGTCAGCATTCTAAGTTTTGGTATTTTAACAGGCATGTAGTGGTATCTCATTTTTGTTATAATTTCCATTTCCCTGATGACATATGATGTGGATTTTTTCATGTGCTGTTTGCCATCTGTATATCTCTTTTTGTGTGTGTGTTTGAGAACAATAGTTATACTTTCTTAAGTAAATTTTAATATGGTATTATATAATACAGAATACGGCATTATCATCTATAATCATTTTTATATATTAGATCCACAAACCTTATTCGTATCACACTTGAAAGTCTATAACCTTTTACCAGCCCCTCCCAGCCTCCCTCACTCCCCTAGCCCCTGGCAACCACCATTCCATTCTCTGTTCCTAGGGGTTCAACTTTTTTTTTTCAAGTTTTCACCTATAAGTGCTACCATGCAATATTTGTTTTTGTTTTTGTCTGTTTGGCTTATTTCACTTAGCATAATGCTCTCTAGTTTCATCCCTGGAGAACATGATTTCCTTTAAGGCTGAATAATATTCCATCATATGCCACACCCACTGATGGCCACTTAGGCTGCTTCTGTATCTCGGCTATTGTGAATAATGCTTCGATGAACATAAGCGTGCAGATACTCTTCAAAATAATGTTTTCATTTCTGTTTTCTTTACCCAGAACTGGGCTTCCTAGATCATGTGGGAGTTTTACTTTTAATTTCTTGAAGACTTTTCATACTGCTTTCCATAATGACTATACCAGTTTTCATTCCCACCAGCAGGTACACAAGGGCTCCTTTTCTCCTCCCCAGCACTTGTTAACTCTTAGCTTTTTGATAGAAAGCATCCTAGTAGGTGTGAGATGATCTATCATTGTGGTTTGGATTCACATGTCTCTCTTGATTCCTGGTGTTAAACACCTTTTCATGTACCTGTTGGCTATTTATATGTTTTCCCTGGAAAAAATGTCTACAGCAAAAATAAATAAGTCTGACTATATCAAACTCAAAACTTCTTCACAGCAAAGGAAATCATTGACAAAATAAAAAGGGAAACCTATGGAATAGGAGAAAATATTTGCAAACTATATATCCAACAGGGGGGTAATATCCAAAATATATAAAAACCCCATGCAACTCAATAGATAAACAACAAACAAAACAAACAAACAAAATGAATAATCTAATTAAAAAATGGGCAGAGGACCTGAACAGACATTTTCTACTACTCTCAATGCATAACTCCTATCCTTGGTTTTAAGATTGTTCCTTTACCACTAGGCACTGCTTCTGAGTTTGAGGCAGAAACAAGAGGGAAAGGGTCCAGAATCTTTCCCTTTGTAAGACTTTACAATTTTATTCAGAAGGACATTGTACTCCAGGGACTGTCACTTAGGGCCCATTGGCCAAAACTAAGAAAGATGGTTATACCTTGTTCCATGGGAAACTAAAAGACCAAAGATTTTTTGCTAAGTACATTGCTTCCCCCAACAAAATCAGGGTTCTCTTAGCAATATATATCGAAATGAAAAGCTGAAAGGTAAGTAACAGTGGCTACTATATATTACCATTAAAGAGTTACTTTGAAAGTGAAAAACAAATTTAATGGAAGTCTTAGAATACAAGTAACTGTTTGAGAACTCTTACCCCAAAATAAATATATTAATGTATGATTAATAAAGTATGTCTTCAAGGACATGTTAAGCCTCCACAGCCCAAATCAAATGCCATACCTACTAAGATTCTTCTCTGATTCTGCTACTCAGATCTTATTCGTTGTATTTGATGAAACACAACCTGACAAATAAGCAGAATTGTAGAAGAAAGCCAGAGAGCTAGCCTCAGCAAAACACAGAAACATAAGGAAGTTTCATGGGAATAAATACCAAGGGTGCATTCTGTGTTCTTCTAGCTACTGAAACAGAGTGTACCTTCCCACCTTGCCTTCCACCGAGTCCACAATGGGACTGGCCCTACGTAGGTGAAGTGTTTTGCTGCTAGATAGATAAAGCATGACTGGTGTTGACTACAGGGTCAGAATCACATAAATAGTTGACTCTGGCCAAATGACAATATGATAGCTCAGTGTTACCTAATTACAGAAATAGTTATCTGTTCACCTTAATATTGCTGAGTATCTACTGTGTAACAGTAAGAAGCAAATTATTTCAGAGTAAATGGTGTGAATCAATGTAAAAGTAGTATTGCATAGTTTTAATTCATAGAATGACAGGTAGTATGCTTTAGTTTGAACACAAGATATGGAAGAGCAATTACTAGCAGCTTAAGAAGCAGAAAACTAAGCAATTTTATTAAAAAAATTTGAATATATTTAAGTAATAACATAAGTCAGAACCAGGCTTTGGGAGGTTTTATCTGGTATGCTGAATGAAAAGGAAAGCAGAAACAATGATGTCCTGAATATAGGTAATAGACCTAAAAGTGGGATCCGAAGTGGAGATGGACAGAAAGGAAATAGGTGAGAGAATTAGAAAGGAATAGTAGAGAGGAAATGTCAATTAAAGATTATTTTTAGTAAGCAAAGATGGAAGCTTTCAAGATCCCTTATGATTTCAACCTTGGCTAAACTATCGTCATGAAAAGTAATGAGCTAACACGAAGCAAAACAGCCACAGGAAGGAAGATAAGAAGTTGCATTGTGTATATGTTGAGTACGATATGCCAGTAGAATATCTCCCAGGATACGCACAGAATTTGGAATTGCATAACTGGTACCAATGTGAGAAGAGAGTTGACAGTATAGAAAGTCTTTTGCCATTTTTCATAATGTTCGATATTTTCCTCTAGTCTTGCTATATTCTCATGTTCACTAATCGCTCCATTTCTTCGTATACGTCTAATTCTGCAAAGTTTCAATTTCTTTCTGTAATGCTGTTTCACATGACCCCTCCAACCCGTAATCACTGTACACTGCAGGCAGTAATTTTTTCCCATTAAAAAAAAATGAAACAGTCTCAGAGAGAGCCTACGTTCCTTCTTACTGTTTTCTCTTTAGTGATGAATCAAAAGGAAATGCTTATCAACTTTTTTTTTCCCCTCCCCTATTCAGTGAGCTATGGATAAGATTTTGGGCCCATGCAAAATCATTAAAAAAAATTAACTGTAATTCTTCTTTACAGATTTATGACCTGCTAAAACCTTCTAAGATCTATTATTTCACCTGTTGACAGTATTTTTTTAATGAATTCCTTCTCATTTAAAAACAGTACATTTACATTTCAAAAATCTTATCAGTATTAACCAGATTATTCCTTCTAATTATTCTTGTAGGTCTGATCTCAGAAAACTATTTGAAGCCATCTGTTATTTAAATTCAAATTTGATGCACATGAAAGAGCAGAACTTGATTTATATTATGTCTGGTTAGTTCTAGTATGTATAGAATAATAACTTGGCAGGATTTCACAGCAGCTATAGCATGGTGCAAATCTACGAAATAACTGTCACTAAGATTCATGATCACGCACATCTACTAAGGGCATCTAAAGGGCATAAACATTTCAGAATTCTGTCTATAATCAGTACTTACCCCACTGATACACAACCAGAAGAACATTCTTAGAAATAAAATATGTATCTCTGTTTTGCATGGAATATCTCAAATACACAAAGTTCCAGTTGATCATCAGATTCAATAGCCAAATATATGGGAACTAAATCTACTATAGAAAGAAGAATTAAGTGGATTCATCAGGTTTGCCTCAATACAGCCAGCTCTATACATTACACTGTATATATTACATGTACATAAGACAGATAAAGAGCGATGTACTAGGTTGAATAGCATCCCTCAAAATTCATGTCTGCCTAGAACCTCAGAATGTGACCTTTTTGGAAGCAGGGTGTTTGCAGATGAAATTAGTTGAGATAAGGTGAAGTCATACTGGATCTGAATGAGCCCCACATGACTGGCATCCAATGACTGGAATGCTTTTAAGAAGAATGTATGGGAAGATACACAGGGGAAAGGGCCATATGATACCAGAAGTAGAGTTAGACAGTAGTAAATAGTAGACAATAGAAGTAGAGGATAGAGTTTGGAGCAATGTAGCTTCAAGCCAAGGAACACCAAGGATTACTAGCAGCTACTAGAGGCTGGAAAGGAACAAGCAAGGATTCTTCTCTAGAGCTTTCGGAGGGAACATGACCCTACAGACACCTTGATTTCAGACTTTTAGCCTCCAGCACTGTGAGAGAATAAATTCCTGTTGTTTGAAGCCACCCAGTTTGTCAGGTCAGTCTGGGAAACTAATGCAGGCTCCCAATGACACAATGAAATTCTAACTTTATTTGCTTCCCTTTACAAAAGCAGAGACAGAATTAGAGTGATACCACCTCCCACACTCACCCTCCTCCTATATACTTGATAAGTAATTGTGTGAATGTATTGATAAAGCACATGCACTTTGATGCCTTCAGTCAAAAATGTTTTCGAGTCAAAAATAATTTAGGGAAATGCTAATCAACTTTAAAATGCCATTATTAATAGTTTATTTTAGTTACCAATTCCTACTGCATCCCGAGATATACAAATTATTGGCCCTCAAGGGACCGATAAGAAGAGGAAGACATGGTGGTCATATTTCCTTCTTGAAACAATTAAGTAAGAACCAGTATCAGCATCCTCTCCTTCTTTCTGACCATTCCTCTTCCTCAGTGCTTCGGGTTCCTACAATCTCTCTTTGATTCAGTTCTTGACCCTCAGCTTTGTGGCCTTCCACAGTGCACTTGTCTGCCCTCAGGGTTTTCTGCCATCACTACAATTCTGATGGCACCAAATCCTCAATCCTCTTTGATCACTGACCTAATCTATAGTCTGATGCCTTCGCCTGCTTTCAGCAGTAGTTGCCTTCAAATTTGATATTGTGAAGAATGAAGGATCTGTACTCAATGAGATCCTATTTGGTAGTATTTATCAGATTGTCCTCATTGTGTTCTTGTTCCCTGACACTTAATATTCAAGGGCTGCTCCACACCAATCAGAACCAAGAATTTAGAGAAGCCACCTAGGCGGCGTCTTGTAGACATGCTTGGAGAAATTACCTTTCCCCCCTGCAAAAATAAGGTAGGACTACATAGGGAGAAAGAGGAAATGAAGCAAAAGTAGTGACTTAAAAGTAGAAGAAGGATCCAGCAAAAGGACAGACCTAGGAAGGTGAAGTCCCAGCAAATTATGAGAAGATGTTCTTTCTCAAGGGCAAGGATGGGAGAGAGTCAGGGGACTGACTGACTCATCACTTATGGACAAGGATTTGAATGTTTTGCATTTTTTCCATATATAGGAAAATAGTATTAGAGTATACAAAGCAGTCTTCACATCATTTCGTTTAATCCTTAAAATAGCCCGTGCATAAAACATTGCCACTACTTCTCATTTGAGGAAATTAAAAGCTTAAATAACATGCCCAAGGACACATGACTATTAACTGCCACATCAGAACTAGAACACACTTCTTCTGACTATAAATCCATTGTCCTCTTTCCAGTTTATTTTTGTATATGACCCTTGATGTATTTTTTTACTGCCCTGTGAGTACTTGATGAGTAAAATTATAAATGCTTTACCCAACCATTCAAGGATCTTTATAATATGACCTAAAATCTCTATTCTCTCCTTATTCTCTACTCATGTCATCTATAAAACATTTAATTATGCTGCTAGGCTCAGCAGTTGCTATATCCTCTTGTAGAAAGAAAACCCTGCCACAAATGCATGGGTACTTTGTTCCTCCTTCTAGAATGTCCCTTTCCTGATCCAAGCCCTCCCTAAATGTCAAGGGTCAAACACATCTTGTTCTTCTGCTTAGCAGAAGGGGAATAGACAATGGTGTTTTGAACCTAGAGATAGAGGCGGTAGGTAGCACCAGAGATTGAGTAAAAAAAAATGCTCATCTTTTCTAAACCTTGAATTTTCCTTGTAAAGTCTACCTCTTGCCATCCACTTCCGTAAGGTGGTGCTTCAGCCTGCTTAGAACCAGCAATATGTGAATAGAGGAAAAAAGAGTTTGTCAAAGATGGACCCAATTACAGCAGTCTGCATTTTCTTATAATACTGGTGACAGCAGGGAAGTTGAGAAGCTGCTTTTAAGTCTATGATAAATAGAAAGAGTTCTGCAAGTCCAAAGTCAATAAAAATGTACATAATGTACTTGGAGCTAAGGTGGTAAACGAGGTCACAAATGCCCTGAAAGCAGAAGAAGTATCAAAAAGTAAAGGATATATTTAGGTAGATACTCCTTAAAAAAAGTGGAAGGAGAGGACAGAATATAATCAGAGAAAAAGAAATCTATGTACTTTGATAAATCTCTACTTTGGACAGGAGAGGCAGCTCTTTAGGGAGTTATACATCCCGTTCTTCCAAGTGTATTATCTCTCTTCAGTCAGTAAAATGGCTTATATCGTTATGAGCTTGTTCTTTATTGACTGGAACCATTCAACCCATAAAATAAAAAGGGTACTTGTCTATGGATCTGTTTACCAGGACCCATGAGCCCAGGTCATTTCCCAAGGATCAATAATTTTCAAACTTTACTGTCCATGAGAATAACGAAAGGAGCACAAAATGCACATTCTCTAACTCTGTCCCCAAAGGGTTTCCTGGGAGAAGTTTCAAACATGCCCATTTGAAAAGCCCTCCTGCTAATTCAGATTCAGGCCAGTCCTACTTGCCATACCTGAAACTTACAAAGAGGGGGAAACTGGAGGTTTTAAAATCATTAAATTTTCACAAAGATACTCCCAGAAAGAAACTATGAACTTCCTTTTTACTAATGGGAATACTGGTGAAAGTCACAGTTAGTAAATGACAAGGATTTAAATATCTGGTCTATCTATCCATTGCCATACCCTTTCTGCTTCATCATGTAGGTATACATATGCCTAGGAAGATAAGTGAGCAGAAAAGGCAAAGAATGTAGGAAGCATACACTTATTTGAGAAGACATGTACTGGCAAAGGATCAAGAAGAATAAGCCAAGTTCAGTCAATAAGAATAATGAGATAACTTTCTGACCACAGAACCTGGTAAGTCTAGAGGACCAATCTTAAAAGGGAAGTTGGATGATAGATGTAGGGCCTAATTATTAGACTCCATCTAATATGGACTATGACAGGAACATTATGTTGCCAAAGAGAATAAAAAATAAAAGGTCAAGAGAATTGTGTCAGAGGCTAAGGAATAAATAAGCCCAGAGGCTATCTGTGAATATGGCATTAGATCCATAAATACATTCCTTAGTCAGATTTTTAATAGCCAAAACTCTTGCAGACCAAAGTGTGGAGATTAAGAGAGGGTTTTTTAAAACAATGGGACAGAACAATGGGGACAATAGAAACATCAGTGATTGGGAGGGTAGGAAAGAATAGACAGAGCACAGAGAATTTTTAGGGCAGTGGAATACTTTGTATGATAATGGTCGATATATGCCATTATACATTTGTCCAAACCCACAGAGTGTACAGACCAAGAGTAAACCCTAAGGTAGACTATGACTCTTGGGAGATGATGATACATCAGCGTAGGTTCATCCTTGCTAACAAAATTTAGGCACCATTCTGATGTTATGCATGTGCGGAGCAAGGCATATATGGGAAATCTCTGTACCTTCCTCTCAATTTTGCTGTGAACCTTAAATTTCTCTAAAATATAGTCTTTGAAAACAAGAAACATAAAACAGAAGGATGGAGAAGTTTTATTTGTTGAATCGAAAAGGAACAACCACTAAACCAAAAGATAAAACAGAATTTACTGAGAGGTAGACAGGATCAAAAAGAGGAGTAGATGGAGCAAACCAGCCTCAGCAGTAATGCTAGCTTGGCATATCCCAAAGTATTTTCAAATCCACTGTCTCATTATAGCATCACACTATTCTTGATATAGAGATAGGATAAGCATCAATAGTCCCAATTTCCAGAAAGGAAAATAAAAGCAACATCTCCCCCCAACTTCAAAAACCATTTAAGGTAATTCTTAGGATCACATTGCCAGTAAATGTAGGATCTGGGACTAAAAACAGGTCTCCAGGCTCCTATGTCAGTGCCCTCTTCAAACGGTGCCATACTCAGAACCAGAAACACAACAGAATTGAAGTCTGACAGAAAGCTCTGGTGTCACTGCACCCACTTATCATGTAGGTGTCTTAGTTTTAGAAATATGTCCCCACACATTTTTTGATATTCCTCTCCTTAGAAGGTGGAGCTTAATTTACTTCCCCTTGAGTGTGGGCTGGACTTAGCAGCTTGCTTCTAGAAGGAAGAACACTATAGATGTGATGAGATGTCACTTCTAAGACTAGGTTATTAAAGGCCTGGGGCTTCTTGGGTTGTATTCTCTCACACTTTCTCCCTCTTGAATCTGTGCTTTTAAGGGCAGCTGCCTACCATGTCACACAGCAGCCTTGGAGAATGGAACCCAGATACCAAGTATGAGGACATGCAGGCAGCCTCTGAAGAAACCCATGTGGTGGGGGAACTGAGGCACGCCAGCAGATTAGAGTGAAGTATTGAATTGACTGCTGTCTCTGCCAATAACATTGCAACTTCATGAGAGACTCTGAGTCTGAACCATCCAGCTAATTCACAAAATCTGTGAGATAATAAATGTTTTCTTAAACCACTAGATTTGGGGTACTTTGTCATCTAGTAGTGATAATTAATATAGCAGGGAACCGATCGATTTTTATATCACAGGTAATCCTGAGTATAAGCAAACCACATATCCAAACAGGAATTTTTGCTCTTTTCCAATGGAACCTCTGTAAAAAGACAAAGAAAGTCAATAAAGGGAAACCTGTTTGAAGGAAAGAAGTGATCATCGAGGAGAGAAAACTGGGGTGGGCTCCAGTGTATGCTCTGGGAACTGCTGGCCTCCTCACCAGGTCACTTCCCCACTGATGAGCTTGTTCCTTCTTCCTTTTTTAATACTAGGTGAAGCTCCACAAATCCAAGATTCTATTGAGCCAAGAACCATCTTGTTATACACATGAAGTCTTCTGAGGGTATAAATGACTAGTTAACCACTTATTAGTTTGAATTAAAATTCATTAACTTCCATAACTCCTTGTGAAAATGACCAATCTGAGAGATGCAGGGTTTGATGAAAGTGTCATGGCATTAGCTCATTTCGTAGACTTTGAGGGACACCGTGGTCCTGGGTAAGGGTCCATAGCGGGCTGATTCTCAGGAAAGGGATGATGAAGTGGGAGAGAGGTTCCCCAGGAGGAGCAGCATGATGTCAGTGTAACACTGAGAATGTAAAAACAACAACAAAATGCCTCTAACCAGCTTTGTATCTGAGAAAAGAGAAAAGACATTTTTCTTCTACTTTGAAATTAATCTGGTGCTCATCACATCATAATTTAGCCTAAGTTCTAATGGGCTAGGCTGTAAACCTAATCAAGATCCAGAACATAATTTTTATGAAGAAACAAATTCTACAATTGTACCAACAAACAGAATTTTGAACATCACACATTTGTAAGCTGAGGTAAAGGCTGAAACACAGTTGCTTTTAGATTTGGGAAAACAGGAACTCACAAACAAGCTCTTTGGTGGTGTTATCCTTTCAATTTTAAGAATGCTTTTGCTTTATTCTTTACTCACATCATATTCTTTTAGCACCGAGTGACTCAAACTTTACTATGTATACAAATCACCTAGAGATCTTGTTAAAATAGATTGTGATGTGACTGGGGGGTCTGAAGTTCTAGAAAGTTCCCTGGTGATAGTAATCCTGCTGGAACTCCAGGCTACACTTAAAGAAGCAAAATTTAAATCTATTCAGTTTAAGAGAGCAACAGTGCATTTACTATGATGCAGAAAATGACTCAACACTGTACCACATGGCTTTAGATTTCAGCAACAATCAAACGTCATCAAATAAAGATGCTATTTAATAGTAAAATTCACATATCTAGGCATAAAAATAAATATTATTTTACTGATTTTTAAATTTAAGTTCCAGAACATAAGTAATAGTGGCTAAGAATTCAGGCCTGAAGTTAGCTGCACAAGTTAGAGCCCAAGAAAGAACAAAAACCACTTTAGGTATTTTAACCCAAAGAGATTCAATATCGGGATTTTATTACTCAGGTAATGGTAATGTTTAGAAGCCAGTGAACAAAGGGGATACAGAGAGGACAACAATAGTGAGATAGATGAAACCATGATGTCCCTGATGCTTGGAGGGACAGAAGGAGGACTGCATATTGCAGGAACGTGGCAGAAGCTGAGGGCAAGGGACTGTCGAGGGAAGCTGAAGCCACAGAGGAGATGCCAGATATACTACTGAGGCGGAAGTAGACAGATACCCAGGCTACTCCCACCCACCTTTCAATCACTTCTGGAATATTCCATGGGCTGAACTTAGTAGCATTGAAGCTGTCAGCAAGAGAGTCTGAAACACAGTTCCTTGTCATATAGATCAAAGCCAGGGAAGACAGACAGTGGATCTGAGAGCAAAGTGGCAAAGGACCGGCACAGCAAGTTACTGACACTCTAACACTCCACCTAATATTGGCACACATGTCTGTAAAATATGGGGGGTTGTGTTACAGAAATGAAATGTTTTACATAGAATGCCCTTAATAGGGGGCTTAGAATATTACTTTTGTCATCATCACCATCATCGTCTTTCTGTAGTATGACATCATTGTCTCTCATCTTGTTCTCTCCTATCACCCATCTTCCTAATGGTATGTAGAATCTCAGAGAGATTAGAAACAGATTATGATTAATATAATAATACATCAAAATCTTGCTGTGAGAAATTGTATTAAGAGGGAAAACATCTGCTTGTTTCATCCATACAACTGAATCAGAAAGGCTTCGAGTTTTCTCGTAGGCACACTGTAAGAATCCGTAGCTTCTCAGTGAGGTGCACTCGGGAGCAACACTCAAACCTGGAGGCTTCTTGAGGACTTTATTTTGGACTGTGCTCAAGACATGGGGTGTGGAGAAATGAAGGGCCTAGGAAAGAAAAGAGAGGGGAAAGGAGACAGAAGGGGAAAGCTACCCTCATTCTGTTAGTTGACTGCATGGACTGACCCAGTGCAATGTACCAGTATACAGGCTATCTTGATCTGAACTTCCCAAGTGTTGAGATTGGCTGGTAATTTGATTGTTTTCTCTCTTGACTAGGACCAGGCCTGCATGCCGTTCCAGATGTTGTGGCCAAAACTGAGAAGCTACATTATTTGATAATAACACAGTAGAAATTACAATCCTCAATGATGAAAAGAACAGTTGTCCTCAGTAGACTTGTTCCCCAAGTTAAGTTATCAAAAGCCTACAAAATAGACACAGATGTCTCTGCTAGGTTATACTGCAAAGAAATCGGAGTGCTAGCATATAGCTCCTCTGTGGAAGAAAACATAACCAAGCCCATTTATATTCTGGCCTGTGTTCACACAGCAGAGAAAAATGTAGCATTCTGTCTAATGGTTCCATCCTGGCTCATATTGTCTGGGAGTCAGCAAGCAAAACCCATACTGAATATAACAGTCTCTCCCTGACAATGACTGTCACTGCATTGGCTAACTCATTCCAGTCTTAAACCAACTCATCTGAATATAGACCTGTTTGAACAGCAAAGAGTGTATGAGAAAGAACATTAAGGTATTTGTAAACAAGGAGCCAAAATGGAGTTCCAAGAGACTTCAGAGCCTCATTGTAATAATTTATTTATGCATTGTACATTCATTTAGTTAAAAAAAATAATACCAAGCAACAATCCTAGAGACTTTCCCATCTGGCATGTGCTGGGAGCCAAAAAAATTGGTGTAGAAAATAAGCATAGTGAGTTCTGAAGAAAGAGAGTTGGTGGGTTGGGGGCCTCATGAGTCTCCATGGCAGGGTGGGGATAAAGTTGGGTTTTGACGGGCCGCCTGGGGCTAGCCAAGGTGGCATGAGCAGGAAAGGTGCACCTTGATGGGAGAAGGGCTTGCACAAAGGCTTCCTGTAGTAATGTAGGAGTTGGCTGATCAGCAGAAGAGTAACTACAGGACAAGATTCAAGAGCCTGAAGTCCACAGCTTGTCTGGCCAATTTAGAACCTTGGCTTTGACACAATAACTTAATAAATCATGTGGGCCAAGTCACTAAACCAGTTTCTCCAAGTGCAAAATAGGAATAATTCTAGTATCTGACTCATGGGATTATTGTTAAGTATCAAAGAAACAGAGAAACCCCCTAACATATCATAAACATTAGCCAATATTTAGTTACTCTTATCTTATCACTGAAGGACAGAGTGCATTTCTTCCTCCAAAAGATATGTGTTGAGTACTTGCCATATGGAAGACAGAAGAACAACTTGAGTCAGAATATTAAATGCCTTGACCACAGGCCAAGATTCTAGACACTTTCCTGCTGAAACAGGTGTTACTGGAGGCACTGGGGTTGAGCAGGCACACAATGAGAGAGAGATTTTTAAGGATTCATCTAGAAGTGTAGTACATGCACCATGTCATCCAGCAACTTCTTTTATAAACCTTTAATGAAGCAGCAGAGAAAATTGAGATGAGGAACCTCCTGGCACATAAAATGCATTTAATTACACAGCAATAAATCCAGGGGCGCTTGTAATCGAGACTTTCACTGGTGCCTAACTGCACTTTGTAGAATGTATGGACTGCTAACGTGGCGAGCCACCGGAGCCCTGGGAACTTCTGGGTTCTTAAGGGAGGAGTGTGCAGGGGCAGGTTACCCAGTCCTCCCCTGACTCAAAATGGGGGAAGAGCAAAACACTGCCAGGACATGGGGCTGATAATGGAGGAGATGTTTCTGTTAGTCCTCCAGGGCAAGAAAGCATGGGGGAAGCAAATCCAAGGGATAGCATTCTCAAGGACATTAACTTTGCTCTAAAGAGCTAGAATTGCAGTTCTCAGCCTTATGTTTCTGTGCTGATTTACATAATGAAGAGCTTCTAGTCTAGGAAACACTCCCGTGGATTCACCAATATTATGTTCAACCTATTGAACATAATCTATAACTCCACGTCCTTCTCTGTCTCTCTCACTCAAGAACATGCGTCAAAATGAAAATGCATTATAATTGGAGGAATAAGGACTCTAAATTTATTTAATAGAATAAATTACTCATCAATTTTGGTACTTTGTCATTAGTAAAAATCATTTAGAAAACCTCAGAAAACTGATATGGACACACCAAGTTATCACTATCATTTTCATTAAGAACTGTAAGTCCAAAGACTCCTTGTGTCTTCATCATATCTTCCCACTTATCCGCACCCCATTTTCTGTAGACTTGTCTCATGCTTCCAGCAGCAGTTTTTCTGGCAAATTACAAGTTATGGAACAGACTTTTATAATCTGTCCTCCATGAACGCTACAAATATGAATGATGAATGTCACTTAAAGCATCGAGGAAGTTCCGAGTTGTAGATCTGATTATTATAACCTGCATAGACAAGAAAGCTCTAACCCACTGGTAGAGGCAGGGCATCCCATGGGGCTGCAGGACAACCTTGGTCAGTTACTTTTCCTGGCGGAAAGGGACTCTGTGAGATAAGGATCTTCAGACCCTCTTGTTCAAGCTGCACTAGTCATCATCACAATACTCACCTCTAAATGTGTATAACCCGGGAGAAGTGAACTTGCTTTTCTCTGCCAGCCTCACTTCCCATGGGCCTTTAAGAATGAGACCATATTGGGGCACCTGGGTGTCTTGGTTAAGCCTCTGACTTCGGCTCAGGTCATGATTTCACCATTCGTGAGTTCAAATCCTGCATTGGGCTCTGTGCTGACTGCTCAGAGCCTGGAGCCTGCTTCAGATTCTGTGTCTCCCTCTCTCTCTGCCCTTTCTCCCACTCACACTCTGTCTCTCTGTGTGTGTGTGTCTCTCTCAAAAATAAATAAACATTAAAAAATATTTTTAAAAAATTAGAGCATATTGCCAGACTGCATATATGTCTAGTGTTTAATAATATGCATTTTCATTCAATATGACGGCAGGAGAGAAATGATATCTTACAATAGAAGAAAACCTCATTGGGGAGGAGTTACTGAGAAACAGTACATCTACACTATGCTTCTAGTGGCGGTTTTAAAGGACTTTCAAAGATTATTTTGAAAGGCAAAATAACCATATAATTAATCATACCAATTTGTAAGCTTTTGAGTAAGACAGGAAATTAATGATAATTATACTGAGACAACAGGTGTCAAAAAAAGATTGTCCTGGAAAATCAAAATATACTGTCATCCTAACTCTCAGAGGTTGAATTTTGTCCACCCTCAAAATCGTGTGTGAAAGTCCTAATTCCCAGCACCTCAGAATGTGACTATATTTGGAGACAGAGCCTTCAAAGAAGTAATTATACCTTTGTTAAATGAGGTCATATGGGTGGGCCTTAATCCAGTATGACTAATGTCCTTATATGAAGAGGGGATTGAGGACACAGACATGTGCATGCACATAGGAAAGACCATGTGAGGAGATCATCTGTAAGCCCTCAGGAGAAACCAAACTTGCGCATACTTTGAGATTGCACATCTAGCCTCCAAATCTGTGATAAAGTGTTCAATCCACCCAGCCTGTGGCATCTGTTATGTCAGCCTTAGCAAACTAATATAATGAATTACAGTGATTTTCCTTTAAATATCAGCCTTGAACGTAATCCCAGTATGAAATGCTTCCTGGCATAGCAGTGGTGGGTTGTGAGTCTGCTTGGTTGAAGAGTTGACGAATTGCTTCAGGCTCTCCCTTGGAATAGCCCTGCCCATAAACCATGGGGCATAGAGTTTTTTCTCCCCTTTGCTCAACTGCCTAACAGCAGCTAATAGAATAATCCCTAAACAAAATTAAGACCAGTTCAGGTCCTGTTTCTGACACTTGTTAGTTGACAACATGCTGAGTGGTGCTTAATCAAATGTATCTTCTGAGCGATTTGATTCATGAGGACCATTGAGTAAGACTTGAGGAATCCATGAGTAATGCTGGCCTGCTTCATTGAGTTACTGTGTACCTCATGTAAGATCAAAACAGTGATATGCAAACTGCAAAGTGGTCCGTGCTGATTGGTATTATTATTTTTTTTTGAGAAAGCTTCTTGTAGGGAAGTCATTCAAGTAACTATGTGTCTGAATAGAGTATAGGAGAAGTAGCATAAGACATGATAGATACCCTGGGATCATCACAAAAGGTAACTCCTGCCCTCACATGCTCATTCATTCATTCTCAACTTCGTTAATATTGCTAGGAAGTATTTCTGCAGACATATGCATAACCCTTATATCATCAACAGCTCTTCTAGTCAATGATTTCTCTTAAAATTTCTCTACCAGGTATTGACTTGGGTTTTTCCTTGTGATTAATATTTTTTAATTTTAATGCCACTAAAATTAAGCTCAGACTAGAAAATGGTTTTTTTTTTTCATATTAACAGCAGTTTCTATTATCTTAAAGGTGAGCCTGACCTTGTTTTGCATTTTTTTTCCAGTCCACTCATCACTTGACAGGGAAATTATTCCAGCTAAAATCAAGAGCAAGCACTTAACATTGGTTCTCTGCTTCCAGGTAATATTCCTGCATGTGACATACAAGATTCTTGAATTAGCCTAACTACTGAAGCCATGTTCTTTCTGGATTGGTTTTTGCAGCATGTGGGAACCACATAATTGGTGAGGGCTATCTTCCTATTATCACTGTTCTGTGTGTGTCTTTGTATGTGAGAGTACTTTAAAATATAGCATATGGTGTGCACCTTCTCCAATAGGAGCTAGTGATCGAGAGTCTTGTTGAGAATGAAAGTGGCCCTCCACATCTCAACTGACTGGCAATGGTGCACAATGAGAATCTTCCTTTTGCGGGAAGGCCACATACTAGATGGGTTTCCATTTTCTTCCATCCTTCAGTGAGGAAAAGCACTTGTGAACAAATCAGTTAACTTTTCTTATTAGTCTCTTCAACAGATATTTAGTTGAGCGTGTACTCTGTGCCAGGCACTATTCCAGATACTGGAGATACGAAAGTGAATACATATATGAAAAGCCCAGCCCATTTGGGCTTCACATTCTGTAAAGGCAGAGTAGAGTAAAAACACATAGATTTTTGGCCTGGATTTGAATGTTGGCCCCACTATTTACTAGCAGGTGTTCTTGTCCTAATTATTTGATCTCTTGAAACTCCACATTCCTTATTTGTTGAAATAAGAAATGATACCTACCTCAGTAGGTGGTCAAATGATTGAAAAAAAGATAATATGTAAGTGCCTAGATTATAGTAAGCCCTGTTTAGGGGTGTGTGTGTGTGTCCGCGCATGTGCGTGTGTGTGTGTGTGTGTGTGTGTGTGTGTGTTTGTGTGAGATCCTAGATATTTCCCTCTTAAAGATGTAAATGGGTTGAATTTTGTCTTCTCAAAAGAAGATACATTTGGAGTCCCAACCTCTAGTCCCTCAGAATATGAACCTATTTGGAGACAGGATCTTCACAAAAGAAGTTAAAATGAAGTCATTAGGGTGAGGTCTAATCCAATACGACTGCTGCCCTAATGAAAAGGGGAAATTTGGACACAGATACAGGAATAATGCCTTGTGAAAGCAAAGGCAGACACAGGACTGATGCTTCTAGAAGCCAAAGAATGCCAAAGATTTCCAGAAAACCACCAGAAGGTAACAAAGGGGCATGGACCCCATTCATTCTCACTGCCCTTGAAGGATCCATCCATGTCAAGACCTTGATCTCAGACTTCTAGGCTCCAGAACTGTGAGATAATAAATTTATTTTTTTTTAAGCCACACACAGTTTGTGGTACTTTGCTATGGGCAAGACTAGCAAACTAATAGAAAGGGTTTTATGTTTAGGGCTAAGTTTGAAGAGGATTCTTTATCCTGGTTTCTTAAGGATGAGCACATGATATTCTTCCTAATCACAATAGACACAATGAACCAAATGAAGGTCAGAGAAGCCATAGGTATTTATATACATATTTTACAGGATAGTTATCACTATGTTAACACTGTGCCCTGGTTCTCTCTTGGGATGGTAAAAAATGAACTAGGAAAGCAAATAAAATAACATCTAAACATTCAAGACCATTTATTTTATTTTTTAAAATACTTATTTTTGAGAGAGAGCATCCGCAGGGGAGGAGAAGAGAGAGAGGGAGACAGAGGATCTGAAGCAGGCTCTGTGCTGACAGTAGAGAGCCCTATGCGGGGCTCGAACTCACAAACAATAAGATCATGATCTGAGCCCAAGTCAGAGTCAACTGATGGAGTCACCCAGGTGCCCCTAAACATTCAACACCATTTAAAGTGCTTTAAAACCATTGCCCTGAAGGAGATTGACCTTTAAAACGCCCTCAGTGACTGTTTGCAGTAGTATGAGTTTCTTGTGACTTTCAACCAGTTAATTAGCTCATGACAGAGTTGTAACTACACTATGACATAGTGTTCCTGGCAATCATACCAGTCTTGGGTTCCAAACACTTCCTAGAGGCACCATGAAGAAATCAGATGAATGAATCATTTTCAGTCTGTATTTAATGCAATTTACATTAGGTAAAGAGATAACATTTGGAAAATTGGTCATTATACTACCAATTACCAATATTGAGTTATCCAGAAAATAAAGGAAACAAATTAAATCTGAAAAGGAGATTATAGGAACAAGAATTTGCAAATAGTTTGCATCACGGATCCATTTACTCACTCAGTCATCTATCCATTCATCCAAACTGCTAGTGATCCCTACTACAGGTAACACTGTCTCAAAATTTAAACTGTTTTTTTAAATTTCGTTTTATTTTTCAGAATTTAGAAGATATCTAACCTCATACTGAGTGATTGATGTGACTTTACATTTATTTCAACCTGCTAGAAAAATGTGAATGAAAATAATCAGGAATCATTATGAATCATTGGTTTCACTTATTTGGGCAAGAAAAATAATTTTGATAAATATGAATTATGTATTCATAAATACATTCTATTTATGAATATATTAGAAAGTTAAAACAATTTCATCATAAATTTTATTTGTATCTCACCTAGTTCCATAAAAGAATATGAAGAGGGGCGCCTGGGTGGCTCAGTCGGTTGAGCATCCGACTTCGGCTCAGGTCATGATCTCGCGGTTCGTGGGTTCGAGCCCCGCGTCGGGCTCTGTGCTGACAGATAGCTCAGAGCCTGGAGCCTGTCTTCAGATTCTGTGTCTCCCTCTCTCTCTGACCCTCCCCTGTTCACACTGTCTCTCTCTCTCTCTCAAAAAAATAAATAAAAAACATTTAAAAAAACATTAAAAAAAAGAATATGAAGAGGCTTGCTTATCCATTCAAGTAAAAGTCATTCAGAGCTTTAAAAGAGAATGTTGATTTTGGTTTTGGTTTCTTGATGCCTTCTTTTTGAAGAATTGACATGCTGTGAGAAAAACCTTTTTATGTTTAATTGGTTTTCTTGTTGTTCCTTTTTTTTTTTTTTATCCAGGAAGTATTCTTAGCCAATGCATCATTATCTTTCAAAAGTACAAGAATACAATGTAAATTAATGGATTTCTTTAAACTAACAATGAACCTTCTCCGTGTACTTTATTATATTTTTCATAACAGCCTTTAAAGGAAAGTGGATATTGTGTTTCTAAAAATTCCTCACAATGTACCACCATTTTTTTAATGTTTAAAAATATATTCCAAGTAGTGTTAATTATATAATGTAGGTGAAGCAGTCTAAAACTGAATCAGAATTTTGGGACTGAATGTATGACTCTCTGCTTATAAGGTCAGGGTTAGACAAAAGAGTAATTATCCTTAAATTTTCTCAGTCAAGGGCCAAGTATCAATAGCCTCAGAATCATTGTCACATTTCAACTCCGTAAATCTCTTTGACTGAGCTTTAAGTCAGCATCCTGCTGAAACTGGAAGCCCAGAGGTAGAGACTGGCCCAAAGAGGTAGCGTTTATATTTGCCTAGCACATTTTTCACTGTCATTGCCATTGTCATCAATGTTACTTTATTTACATGCTTTGGGTACATGTCTAGTTTCCACTACCTGACCTACTCATGACTGACTTATTCCTGAATACTTGGAAGGGAACAGAAGGGAATGAACTGAGTGCTCTAGACAAAAACTCTTGGGTCAGATGTCTTAGTTTGCAACCTTGCTCCAATGCTTCTTAGCTGTTTGATTTGCTTCGTAGTGCTTTAATTTCTCCATCTATAAAATTAGTAGAATAGTCCTGCCTTCAGTTTCATGTAGTGAGGACTAATTGTGATACTACTTACAAGTGCCTCAAACATTATCTGGCACACAGAAATGCTCATGAAATGTTAGCCATTGCTGTTGTCTGTTCCCTGAAATTTGCGTTTACAGCCCCTCTATAGTGGACTTCCCCTAGAGAAGGACATTATCTGGAAAACAGCTAATACTAAAAAAAAGTGTTAACTGTTTTTATGGTCTTGCTCCCAAAAGGATTTGAGTTACAATCGCTGCCTAAGTTAACTTTGCCTAGAGAACTAAGGACAACTTTTACGCTGGCTATGACCTCAACCACTGAGGTCTTTCAAAAATTTATATATATATTTTTTTGGCATTTGCAACTGAGTCAGGTTCCAAATCACAAAAGGATTAAAGAATGAATTACATGAAAATTGAGTGTTGTGATTATATAAAACATATAAGCTACAATATTTAATATATGGATAGATATTCTGTGTTGCACTTTCCCTAACTATAAATAGTTCATATTTATAACTAAAACTAGTATTACTTTATACTTACCCTCCAGGAATAAAAGAAACTATGAGTCCCCAAACTCTCTTCTCTTCACAATTCACCTCCCTCTTCCCCCCCATTCTTCCTCCCCTCACACAGCAAAGCCCAAGAAGGATGCATGCTTAATAGCTCATGAATCAAATATTTGTTGGGGTAAACAAAAGAGTATTCATAGGAAAGTGAAGAGGGGAGGGGGTAAAACTCGAAGAGAAGATGCTAACATGCATGACTCAGAAGAAACAGACTTGTACATTCAACTGCTGTTCTGTCTTCTTGACATGGGATACATCAAATTCAACCTGAGACTCCTGAACTCCAGGTGATATAAACAACTATGTAATGGAGCTATAGTGGTATAAATTATCAGGAATGTATGCAGATGAAACACCACATAATAAAAGACGGAGCCACAGAATAGCCCAGAGCCTGGATCTGGATGGAGATGGACCTCACGGTGGAAAAGCAATGAACCTCCTCTCCTAGCCCAAAACTTTTAATTCTGGAAACCGCTGTTGGTAAGAACTAGAGGATAAGAAGAAATAACCACTGAAAATCACTAATTTTCCCCAAAGTGATGATATTAGAAGAAGCATGGACTTTGGAATTTGACGCACTTTATGTGAATTCCGGATCTGCCATGCAAGTTCCTAGCTGGGCAATCTTGAGTAGATTATTTCATATCTCAGCCTCAGTTTTGTTACATGGAAAATGAGATTATTAATACCTACTTCTTAGGTTAAGATAAAGATTTAGTAAAAAACTTCAAACCCCAAGTCATACACATTCAGTTTTTATTCTCATCTATATCCCCTTTGCCCCTCCCTTGCAAAAGTCATCTCGATGAGTCTGTAACAAAACATGATAGACAACCAAATCCCTCTGTGGAAGCAATGCAGATCTCCCCACTGCACGTAAACAGGAAGAAATGTTTTCATGGATTATTTTACTAATGGGTGTGAAGGGTAACATCATATGCTACCCCAACATGTACCACTTTGACAGAAGAATTATTTTTCAGCTGAAGACAATTGAAAGGAAGCAGATACTTAAAAAACAAAACAAAACAAAACTTCCTGCCTTGTTTTAAATTTCCAGATTTGTAAAGGTATCTCTATCTTCCCCTCTCTACCAGAAAGGACAGAAGTTAATCACTATTGACAACTCTTAGGTCCTCATCAGCCCAGACACTAACCAGAGGACTCTATGTAACAAAACTTGCTAAAGCTCGCCCTTACCTACTTAATACCCTCTGTGTGCCTTCCTGCAATTTGCCACTCCTAGGAGCTCTTTCTTTGTCTTGCCACTTCTCTATAAAAATACTGTTTGTCTGTTAAAATGCTACGTAAGCCCAAATTCTAATTACCCCCTTGAGTTACTGTCTCTAAATATTCTCAAGCCTATGTAGGTACAATGCACGTTAATAAACTTGTTTGATTTTCTCTTGTTAATCTGTCTTTTGTCAGTCTAATTTATGGTGCCCCAACTAATGAGCCTAAAACACCTCCTCTACGGGTGAAATTGAAATTAAAAATTATAGACTTGGTCACTCTTATCCAGTCCTTTAATTTGGTCCCACCTCTCCATGGAACACATCTCAGAGATGCAGTGGGGTATAACAGAATTTTTCATTCTTGTATCTGCTATTCAACTAGATCTCCAACTCACCTATTGTATTATAATTAATGATGATGGCGATAACAGCTAACATTTATTGAAACGAAGTATAAACACTTTATACTTAAAATCTCATTGAATTGTTACAGTTGCCTTTTGAGGAGTGTTTATAACCAAACTCAAGGGGTTTGCCACTTGGGGTGCATCTAACTGAACATAACGCAACGAATGGTGAAAACAACAATTTTTTTTATTACTTATTACAAGTAAGGAGACAGGGAGATAGTTCTCGAGTATTTTTTCACTGTGGGGTTCATACAGTAAGCTTTTATTCAGTGGATTAGGGGCCCAGAACAAGGAGCCTGTAAAGTCACTTTTGGCTCAACTGTGCATGCCTAGTACGTCCGCCTGCTCGTGCATACATCGGATGTGTAAAACACTGGCAGAAAACTCTGCCCATAGGAGGAGATCTTAGTGTTGTAATGAGCTAACAGCAACTTCAGGACAACTCAGAAGGGGCTTCTGCACAGGTCCTCAGCTCCAAACTGGCTCAAACTGGTTCGTGTAGGGGCTATCAGGTAAGACACATCTAGTGAAGGGCTTTCAGGTGAAACATGTAGTTGGGGGTCTCCTTGTCTGAAAATGTTGGTTCTGCAAAACAAAACACATTCCTTCCATGCTTTTGCCCCTCGCCCCTCCTCTCTTCCAAAGATAGTTTTCAGCCTTCTTATTTTAATAACTTCCCATTGCAGCCTAGGGAACAGGTTTTCTTTTTCACCTCCTGACTTCAAATGAGCAGAGACTCAGAGAGGTTAAATAACCTGCTCGAAACCACCCAGTAGTTAGTGAACCCAGGACTACACAGCAGCTCATGAGTAGTGAAGCCATGATTTAGGTGCTTATCTGTCTATGTTCTCTCCTCTTCTCCTTGGGCATTGCACTCCGATGAGCCCTCCTTGATCCAATTACACAGCTGGATATGTTTCCCAAATTGTAGCTCTGAGTTTCTCTCTTGTGCATTATTCCAGGCTTCCTTTCTGGTTCGAAGTCCCCACCCATGACTATGGATAAAAGATGTTTTCCAAACCTTGCCCTAGTTTTGCGGGACCTGTCTTTCTAGCTAGCATACAGGTATCTACATAAAACAGTGAACCAGGAGTGCTTGCCACCTTGCTTTTATTACCAACTGTACCAGCATTAAGGAAATCACCAGGTGCCCACATTTTTCATTTGTAAAATGAAAATCTGCAGTACGCTTACAAGTTATATAGCTCTTCTGGAAATGAGAAAATTGAACTTTTCAAATTCTCGGTTGCAAGCTGTGCTGTAAAATATCATTACTGATTTTTTTGATATGCACCTTCTGGTTTTTGCAATTCAAAGATGATGGTTTTGACTATCATCACTATCAATGCAAACAGCAGGAGCACAAAGAGAGCCCTAAACTGGAGGGGAGGTAGACCCTTCCATCACCTGAGGGGCTGAGGTAAAATGTATTCTTCGGATTTGAAGAGCATACTTAGGAATTAGCTCCATTCCTTTTCGGCAACACTTAGAGATGTATAAGAATCAAGCACCATACTTCTGAAATGGTGGCACGCTAATTTCCCAAATCAGAAAGTAAACACTTGGTGCAGAAAGAGCTCTCTTGTTGGCTATCATTTTGAGTCCAGAGGCTGGATGCCGTATAAAATATGAGTGTTTTGGTCACGGTGACTGGGAGGGTAGAGTGGGGCTAAGCTAGGAGGGCAGGAGTTACTTATCTCTAGACCAGTAAAATGTAAGTCCCATTAGATCTTTACATTTTAATGATCCTTCTTTGGTACTTCTCATTGTCAACACTTAATTTAGTAATGTTATACCATAAGTAGTATATCCTCAACTGGACTTTTTGCCTCCAAATATATCATGCCCACAGCAACCATGTTACTGAAAAAAATTTCCTTTTTCCTGAATTCATTTGTTCTTCTACTTATGAATGCATCCAACCATATGTATATTAAAACGACATTTATTGAGAGCCTCTAAGTGCTAGGTGCTGGAAGTTTAAAACTAAAGTACATAGTTGCTACAAGAAGGATACATTAGGATTTCTGGAAGGCAGTATATTATTGTGTGTGATAAAAGCTGTAAGAGTAGTATGTGGAAATTGTTATGGGAAAAAAGATTTCAAAAAAATATATATAGGAGACATCAATAATATGTGTTGGATGAAAGAACATATAAACTACAGGTTGTAGATGAAAGAATCTTAATTAAGATAGCATCTCATTATAAACTAAATTTTTACAATACATCATACTTATTTTACATGATAGGAATGAATTAAGCCATGAAGGACAAACAAATACATCTACATGATGGGATGGGTAGCAACAAAGAAAGATAAGGAGAATCTCAAAAAGCAGATAAGCAAGTAGACCTTGAGGTGACCCAAACCAAATTAACTATAATAAAAGATAACATGAGTAAGGACAATGAGAAATGTATAAACAAAAAGTGAGATGACTTCATTACATCAAGAGTGCTACTCGTCAGGGGCAACCATCTTGGAAAGAAAAGTACATGAGTTGGAATTTGAAGGTTGGTGGGAGGAGTTTTGTAAAGGCACATAGTCCGGAAAAAATACTGGAAGTGGATGTGAAATAGGAGAGAAAGGTAGGAAGGGGGGACGTTTCCAATTTATATTGAAAAAATCAAACCTTTTCCATATCTAAAACAGTTGTATTTTCTCTATCGTATTTAGGTGTGATTGATTTGAAATCAGCTGCAATTTATTTCTTATTCTATTTTGTTTTCACACCCAATAGCTATTCATTCTGCTTCTGTTGTCATGATTAACCTTGGCAGCGAACGTTTATCTAAAACACCTTCGGAATAGAAATGATTCAGATTAGCAATAATTTGAAACCTGAGATCTGAATAATATACTTGTGTCCCTTACAGAAGCCTTCAAACCTCAGTTTTAACTAGCTCACATCCATCTACCAACCTCAAGAATACTTACATCCTGAAATACCTAAAATTACAAAGGTTAATTTTCATTCCATTATTATTTTTCTCACGCCGCCCTTTCTGGCTGAGCCTAGACCAGAAACAGGTGACTGTCTGTTGTAAAATGTCTAACCACGTTCATGTTCATAGAGGTGGCTTGACCATCCTATCATAAATAGACAGTCCACTGATAAAAGCATTAGAGGCCTCAGAATTGCATTTTCCACACATATCTTTAAACGCAGTCACAATTTCTCTTAATGATCAACGGCACCCTCAAATACACAAGGTTTGATTGTTTTTGGTGAATACGTGAAACTCATCCAGCTACCCCTGGGGTGAAAAGAAAGGTTGGTTTCACAAACAAGGAGCCACCCTCTTTTTAAACATTTTAAAGCACATCTGACCTTTGAACTACACAGGCTTGAAGTGTGGAGACCCACTTATGCACCGACTTTCTTTTACAGTACTGTGAATGTATTTTATTTTTCTTATAATTTTGTTAATAATGTTTTCCTTTCTCTATTGCAAGAATACAATATATAGTAACAGACAAAATATGTGTTATTGGATTATTTCTGTTATCAGTAAGGCTTGTGGTCAACAGTAGGTTATTAGTAGTTAAGTGTTTAGGGAGTCAAAAGTTATACGTGGGTTTTCAAGTGCATGGGGGTCAATGCTCCTAACTCCCATGTTGTTCAAGAGTCACCTGTGCTCTAGCCCACAACCTCCATGGGATGCTGCATTGCAATACAGTTATCATGAATCCTTCCAAATTTTTAGCCATTCAAGCAATTGTGTCTTCCTCATATGGAAATCTCCCTCGTAGGTAGCCTTGTGTTCAAAAGAAAAAGCAAAGCCAGAGGGAAAACAAGAAGGACATTCCAGAGGTTTGGGAGCTCAAGATTCTTGCTTTAGTGCTTCCAAGGCCACAGTCAGGGTTGAAAGGCAGAGCACTAAAGTTGAGAATGTAGCAAGTCTTGTGTTGGCTAGCTCAAGACAGGGAGGAAAGCGAGTTACACAGCCTGCCCTTGAGCTGTGAAAGGCAGCTTTATTCTTGGATTGAGGAAAATATCCCTTTCACCCGTCAAAATCTCTAAGCCTTAAGGCTAGAGAGAAGGAGGGGGGAAAAAGGAATCCTGAGCCTATGGTCCCTGGTCTTTACCCAGGAAAAGAAAAGATTAGAAGAGAAAGAGAGAGGGAGAGAAGGAGGGAAAGAAGACACCCACACACGTGTGCGTGCGCACACACACACACACACATGCACGCACACAAGCATGTGCATGGGAGGAGGAAGGGAGGGTTTCCAGTTCACTGCATCTCAGTCATACCTCAAGCCAAAAATATGGCATCTATATGGCATCTTATATTTGGCCAAGTTACCTAAAATGGATGGGGAAGGAGATTTATCACCTGGCTTCTTATACCTGTTTTGTCCTTCTTGTACTTTCTATATCCACACTGTCCTATCCTTACTTGTTTTATTTTGCTATCTTTTATTCTCTTTATCAGGACCCTAGCCAAGCATCATGCATGCTAGAGACCCCACAAAATTGGACATGCTCGTTGCCTTTCAAGAGCTCAAAAGATGGTGATGATAAAAGGTGGTGGTGATCAAAACCAAGACTGGCCATGTTATACATTCTATATTCAGAAGGATTTCACAACTTGAATATTCACTGTTCCTAAAAGGTTTTGATAAGAATTTCTCCCAACCAGTCCAGCTGTATCAAAACCCAGACACATGATGGAAATCTGTGGCTCCATGGGGAGCTTCAAATACTGGAAATGCATCTGTGTAGGAATTCCTATTAAAAGGAAGACACATAGCTACATTTTACCCTTCAGGGAATTTTTAAGTCTACATATGCAAAGTCAAGGCTGTTACTAGCTTGTAAACACAGAGTCCACTGGGAGCATTCGCAATCTGACATCCTTCCATGTCTGCAACATTTGATGTGAGATAGTAAAAATGCACGTGATTCCCCAAAGACTGCCTAAACAAGCAGCCTTGCAGCCATTGTTTGTAACTGGTAGAGATGCTGAAACCAAGCACACATATTTTTTTAACTCTCAAACCCTCCTGGCTAGGCTGAGACGAAATGCCATTTCAAACCAGTCAGCATAGAGCAGTAGAAACAAGGCCAGATTTGGATTCAGAAAGATGTGAGTTTGAATTCAGGCTCTATCCCTGTCAGTATGAGAGTCTATATGGCCACAGACTTTGATTGGGGTAGTAATACCTGCTGAGGTTGGTGTGATCAATGGAAACAATGTGTAAGAGTCTTCTTGAAGTGATTAGAATTTAAAAAGAGTTCTCTAAAGAAAAGATATGGTTAATTATAATGACAATAGTATTGACTGAACAATACATAAGAATAAAGCTCAAATTTGTGGTGTAAACTTACATTTCTAGTGGCACCTAAAATTGTGATTAAGCAAGGCATGTCTAATACTTGTGTATAAGAGAAACATGCCCAGAGGAAAAGTAGGTAAAATATATGAATCATAGTATGTGCCAGATCCTTTCCTACACAATTTACATGCATTAAATCAACCATTTATATTAAGCCCGATTGTAATTCAAATATCATCTTCACTTTGCGGTTGTGGTAACTAAGTTCCAGTGAGATTTAAGTAATTTGCCCAAGGTCACACAGATAGTCAGGGGTGTGGCCAAGTACACTCTGGAAGACTGGTAGAGGCTGTGCATTTACTTCGTCTCCCTGGGCCTTTCCTAAATAGTCAACCATCTTTGTTGGATTAAAAAGAAGCCCCCTCGAGTGTCAATGTAACTAAGAGTCTTTCCTCAAGGTTTTAAATTGAAAAGAAAAAAAGGACAAAAACCCTGACATAATAATTCTACTCTCTGTGTGTTTAAGTACTAAAATACTGTACCAGAGTCTATATGTGGTCCAAACCACACAGTTGAGAGAATGGGAAGAGAGAGTTAATTTAGAATGGTCAAGAATAGTCTCCATTCATTTGTCTATCTGTCCATCCATCTTTCCATCTAGCATCTACCTACCCTTTCTGGTTATAGTAAAGTGATGGAGAGCGAAATTTTAGAGTTAGGTAGGCCTCAAGTTTAGTTCCACGTTTTATCACTTACTAATATTGTGAACTTGAGTAAATAAGGTAACCAGATTGAACCTTCTAAAGTATACTTTTTTTAAAGTACTATTTAATGGGGATGTTAAGAGAATTGAATGACATGATGTTTGTAGGCTTCTAAGCACAGCATCTAGTGCAAAATTAAACATAATAAATGATATCTATCAACAGGCTTTTATATGTCAGGTGCTGAGTTATGGTCTCAAGATATAAAGATGAAAGGACAGTTTTCTTGCCATTTTGGAAACCTAGTGGTCTAACAGGAACATGGCATAAGTACGATAAAAGTGGAATGGTTAATTCTACAAGGTTTAGGTATAGAGAAATCAGGAATGGAATAATAATAATAATAATAATAATAATAAATATATATTAATTTTCTGATGTATCAAGTACTAAGATAAGCACATAGACCCCCTACTTGCTATCTCATTTAATTCTCATCATGACTCTGAGAATAATAGATGACTCTATTATTATCTTCATTTTACAAATAAAAAAAGTAAGACTTAGAGAAATAATGGTATGTTCCCAGAATCATATACTTAAAAAGGAAGAACTGAGACCTTAAGCCAAGTTATTCCTAATGTAAAAAAGTGAACAAAGCAGCCTTTAAGCTGAGTCTTAAAACATGACGAGGCATACTTGAGCAGATGGGTAGTGAGGGTCTTCAGTACACAGGAAGCAGTAAGAAAGATGACAAAAAGAAATCAAACCATGTGAAACATTCAGGGAATTTGGGGTGATTGAGTATTGATTCATGGGCTATTAATTGAGGGTCTATTATATGTGACGGGCTGTTTTAGATACGGAGGCTGTAAAACATAGGCTGAAATTCTTGCCCGTGTGGACCTTATCTGTTCTCTTGAATATAGACACCTAAAGTAACACACACACACACACACACACACACACATGCATGCATGCATGCCACTCAAGTAAAAGAAGAAGCCCTGAAAAATACAGTAAAAATAAAAAGATACACTAAAGTATAAAACCTATATTCTAAGTGCTATCAAGAAAGATGAAGCAGGGAAGAGGTGAATCCATTGAGAGCAGAGAAATTTTCCAATTTTAAACAGACAATCAGGGAAGATATAGCCAAGCAGAAGACATACAGATCCAGCTCTGACAGGGGTAGGAGTGAACCACTGGGAGAACTAGGGGGAACATCTGCCAGGGGGAAGAGCAGGCGTCTGTAAAGCCCCAAGAAGAAGGGTAACAGGCATCGCTGAGGAACAAATAGGAGTCACTGGATTTAGCAACATGGAAGCCTCTTGGTCTACTTGACAGAAGCATTTCAGGGAGAGTAGTTTGAGCAAAGCCCAGATCAAAGAAAGCTGGGGATAGAAATGGGGAGAAAAACTGGACACTATAATTAGGTAACCCTATGGAGGAAAGAACAACATAGGCAGTGAGTAAAAAAAAAAAACAAAAAAACAAAAAAACAAAACACTTTGCCAGTTGAACATAGAGAAAACAAAATAAAACAAAAACTTGGTGATTCAGGAGAAAAAGGGGAGAATTCTGGAACAAAATCCTTGAGGAGTGGAAGGGGCAGGCATCTAGTTGCCAAGCATGGCTGGAGTAGAAAATGTGTGCACAGGTACTGGAGTGGGAGTGACAGAGGCCAAATAGGGGGCAGTTCAGCTTCAGATTCAATTAGAGGTTTGCAGGGACCAGGTCATGAAGGATCCTCCATGCCAGGCTCAGATGTCTGGACTGCTCTTTTGGAAATGGAGGTCTTTAAAGGATGTTAGGCATAGGAATGAAATGTTCTACTGAGCTTCACCAGGAAGGTGGACTTGTGCTGAGCTTTGAGGCGTTTATAGGATTTGAATGACCGAGAGGGTAAAGGGGAGAACATTCTAGACAAGAAGGTCAACAATAGTGATGACCTGGAAGGAGGATGAATTGGGTGTATAGGAAACCAGTAAATAACGTGTCCTTCTGAGAAAAGACTGGAAAATAAGCATTATATCTGGAAAGCTTTGGAACTTGCCAGGTCATGGCTTCACCACAGACTATCTCTGTGACCTTGGGCATACTACCCAATTTTTCTTTATCTAATCAGTCCTATACAACATAGGGATAATGAAAGTACTTCCCTCATGAGGGTAATTAAATTAAATAATATGGATAAAGTATTACTTTTGTGCCTGGTACACAGTAAATTCTCACAAAATGTTAGCTGCTATGATATGTCATGACTTGGGAGCCAGGAGAGTATATGAGAGATTGGTCCCAGGTTCAAGGACTGTAATAGAAAAAAACATGATTGAAAGCACTATAATATCAGGAGGCTGATTACATTACATAAATCTAAATATTGATCCTTAATATCCAAATTCATAATTTAAAAGGCCAAGGCTTATAACAGGATTCATCTAGGCTAACCCTTGAGACAATACAGAGGTCAGAATAGCTCTAAAAAGTAATAATTAGAAAGTGTGACCTCTGGAAATAGAAGGGTATTTATGAAGAGCTCTTAAAACTTGAACAAAAGGTATGTAATTTAAAATAAACACAATGCCTATCTTCCTATTGCTGCCAAATCTTCATATTTTATGAACTCAAATGGGCTGGGAACAAAATTCTGTGCTTCAGAAAAATGATTGATGGTCATTTCTCTGTAATGAGACTTATTTGAATCTGACAGCTGGCCTCGACACACTAAAGAATTCATACAGAACATAGAGTTATACTTTAGCCTACTTCAGAAAGGGTCTTGATATTGACCAGAAACCCAAATTATAAATGGTATCTTATCTCACCTATCCCAGGAATAGACTGTGACCTACATGTTCCTTAATTTTATCTTCAAATCCCTTTCCTTTAAGGTTAATATATGCTTTATAAATCAACTTGGATAGAGTTCTCTTTCTAGTTTTCTAGTTCAGTATCAATATATATTGCCTCTCTCTGAGAAAGAACTTCACTTATCATTCAGTTGCTGTTTTATGTATTAAAGATCACAGCAGGTCGGTTTTTAAAATGTAATCATAAGGTTCTACTCTGTTTGGGGCTATCAGCTAATATCTGCAACCAAAAGCAGGAAAAGATACTGATTTGGGTTTGTGATAACAGATTTACCTCTTAGCATTGAGAACTGCCATCAAAGATGCTGAACACTTTAAGTAAATTCATAAACTGTCATCCCTTGATCAAGAAAAGCTACAAGGAAAATGAACAAACAAACAAAAAAATCACAAGAGGCTACCATAGGAACAACTGGATAGTAGTTATCAGGGAGAGGCGTTTGTTCGGTTCTCAAAATACTGCACATCCCAAAATGTTAAGGAGTGAAGACAGTAGTACTAATCAAGTGTGCAAAACAAACTTTATTCCCAAATTGATAGGTTGCTAGACGCAGAAGGAAATTTAACTTCTGAAAATGTACTTCCTGTGATTGTGTTAATAGGATTCAATTTAAATGAATGGAAGCCTACCAGATTACTGTGCAGAAAATAAAATTTAAACATAATTTCTCCATTAATTGGTCATAATGGGTTGCATAATATGGCTCATTGAACATATTATATCAAAGAGTTAATTATAACTATTCTCAGTTACAAATAAGTCTATGAGAATATCCTTCAAATACAATGATGTGATATACAAATTTTTTGGTGAAATTTCAGAAAGTAGAGCTAGAAGGAGTAGCCAGTTGAATACAACTTGCCGTGAAAATGATCTGGGGGACTTAAGGAGGTCTGTATGATGGACATCTAGTGTTTGGTTCTTCTCAGCATCTATTTTATTTCGGTAACTACCTTAGGGGAACTACCCCACCCCCACTGCACAGTCATATCTTGGTATCATTGTGACTCAAGAGGAAGGTCAAGAGATACAAGGCCAGAAGACTGAGGCTCATGGCCAGGCTCTGGCCCAGTGTAACTCTGGGCAAATAGTGCAAACTCTATGAAGATTTGGCTTCTCATTTTTGGAATAAAACCAATACCAGTATTAACACAAATGAAACACTAACACAAATATAACTTGCAGGGTTATTTTGAAGATTACATAAGTAATGCATGAGAAAGAATTCTTACACAGATATGAAGACTAGCTAGGGGGTGCCTGCTAACACAGACCAGCATGACCATCCGTGATTGGCAAGTTTTATTACAAGTTAAAAAACAGCGAAGGCAAAGATTAGTGAATTGTATGGTATATAAGTGATACCTCAATAGATAGGAATGATGGCAGTTTATTTTGACCAGTGGATGGCCTTTTCATTATTGATGTGAGGATTGTAAATATATCTTATAAAAAACGAGGGATAAGATTAATGCCCATTTGACATTCCCCTTGAACCAGGCTTGGGTAGAGAGCCCAGACCTGCTCACCATTGGTGTCTAGAAGGCACTGACATGGAAAGCATTTCTTGGGAGTTTTTTTTTTTTTTACTATCAAGGGTAATTTTGTTTTCCTTTTGTAAATGAGATAAAACCACTTGCCCAAAGCATGTTTACCTCAGGATTGTGCACTGCCTTAATGACAGAAGAAATACAGCTTATTTGACATTCATATTTGTTTCAAGTAACCTCAAATATCATATACACAGAAGAAGTGACACAGAATTCAGAGGTAATGAGGAACAAAAAGCACTTAGTGTGTTAATTTAAGGAGTGTGTGTAAACTTCACACAGATTTAAATTTCCCAACAGCTTGCAAATGGGTTACTCAGGTATTCAAAAGCAGAAGTTTCTGGAGATACATTAGTCATAAAGACCACAGGATGTAGCTTTTTATGTTTATTGTTTTCTTTTACATTCTGCCCAACCCTGACTCATACAGTCTAATGGAATGCTGCACATGTACTCAGCTACGTCCAAGAATATCTGTAGAAGCCAAGTTCCTCCATAGTGGAATAAGAAAAAGGGGTTTGAAGTAAAAATAGCCTGGATTCAAATACCAGGCTTACCTCTTCTCAGCTAGGGTGGCCCATTGATCTTGAGCCATTTACTTCTATTTTCTGAGCCTCAGTCCTTTAACTGTAAACTGAGGGGCAACAAGCTCACAGCAGAGTGGGGAAGGTAACATGGATAATGTATGTAAAGTGCTTAAGTCCAGCACAGTGCATTTTATTAAGTGTATTAAATCATAATATTGTCATTAACCTTAAAAGAGAGAGAGAGAGAGAGAGAGAGAGAGAGAGAGAGAGAGAGAGAGACTGTGCAAGTGGAGGAGAGGGGCAGAGGAAAAGAGAGAGTATCTTAAGCAGGTTCCAAGCTCAGTGCTAAGTGGACACAGGGCTAGATCCCACAACCCTGGGATCCTGACCTGAGTTGAACATAAGAGTTGGATGCTCAACTGACTGAGCCACCCATGTGCCTCATCATTAGCTTTTCCAATAGAGTTTGGGCGAGTGAAAAAGTCCCATGATCAAAAAGGTACCTGCCATGTGTTAGTGTCCTCCCTGAGGGAGGAGGGCTTCCAAAAACAAATAGGCGCACACATTCCACAGGGTGTCTAATTTCCTGGAAGTCAGTCTCATCCTTTGCCTTCTAGTTTCTACTCAGCAATATCTAAAGCCCCCAGTGAAAATTTTTGTGTTCTTATTAAAGTACAAATATATCTTCTGCCCAAATTATTATGGTGCAACTTATTCTTCCCCATATTTTGAAACATTTGCTGTAGATTAAATATTTAAGTTAAAAGGACTTTAAAAATAAAAAAATTACCAAAAATTGGCCACTTGCAAAATTTTGCTAAAACCTGGGGCGCCTGGTTGTCTCAAGTTGGTTGAGCATCAGCCTCTTGATTTTGGCTCAGGTCATGACACCAGGGTCTTGTGAGTCCTGCAAGGATGAGCTCCTGTGCAGAGAGGGTGGAGCCTGCTTAAGTTTCTCTCTCTCTCCCTCTCTCTCTCTCTCTCTCCTGCTTTCTGCCCCTCCCATGCATGAGCACACACTCTTCCTCTCTCGCAAAAAAAAAAAAAAAAAAAAAAAAAAAAAAAAAAAAAAGTATACTCTATTCCACATGATGACATTTTACTTTTCCTTAAAGTAGAAATGCTCCCTGGGGCGCCTGGGTGGCTTAGTCCATTAGGTGTCAGATGTGGGCTCAGGTCATGATCTCAGTGTTCAGTTCAAGCCCTATATCGGGCTCTCTGCTCTCAGAGCCGAGCCTTCCCCCACTTCAGATCCTCTGACTCCCCTCCCCTTTCTCTAGCCCTCCCCCGCTTGTACTCTCCATCTCAAAAATAAATAAACATTAAAAAACTGCTTCCCAATCACTGCCTTCAAAATAAAACAGAATCTGAGGACAATAGGCAACTTTCATGATTGGTGCCCAATTTCCGGTGCCAGACCCTAGGATGCATTTCTCTAGTCCTGACACTGTTATTTGCAGTTCCTCAAACATAGCCAGGTCTTTTAGTAATCTTCGTCGGTTCATATACTTCTCCTTCTGGTCATTTGTCTTTTTCTCACCTGATCCAGGTACCCAGTTGCTGCCTATCCTTCAAAATTCATCTTAAGGACTCCCTCCTTAGGAAAGCATGTCGTACATGTCCCCATCCCCGACATCTTGCCAAGTTTCTGTCTCTTCCTCTATTTAGTTAAACCATTCCCTGCAGACCAGCTCCATGAAGCTTATTATTCTGCCAGATTTGCCTATGTGACTGTCTCCCCAACTCATGCCTGAGAACAAGGTGTGTCTTTATCTTCCCACTGGGCCACGCACACAGTGGGGACTAATTATTGCATTTTCCCTTGTGCATTGTGCCCAACATGAAGCTGTTGTAGGCAACCTTCGCGCTAAGAAATGCCAGAGAGTAACCGAATAAATGCATATAGCAGATTATTATATCTACAGCAGAAGAGGTTATTTTAAGAACTGCTGCTTGTTTTGTGTCTGAGTAAAGACAGACTATCAAACATAATTTCTTTACAATCAAAGAAAGCTTATTTCCAAGATAGGAAGGCCTTTTTTTTTTTTTTTTTTAGTAAGGAATTAAATTAGAAGAATCATTTGCATTTTCACATTAGTCTTCTCTGAATATGCATGGCTGGTTGAATTCTGTCTGACACCTTCACAGAACTCGCTCAAGTCAGCTTTCCATTACTAAATAAATTGCATCCATTCTAATTAAAGATACACAGAGAGTACTACCAGGACAAGGGAAGTAAGGAGCTACGGCCTCCATGGTAACCCTGCCAGGGACGATGTAATTGATTCATATGGTCCCTTCTGCCATGTATTGATTCCACGCCAACAAGCCTTAAAAAGTGTCCATCATGTCACAGAGCTATTTATAGATCAAGTCCAGCTGTGACAAATAAGTGGTGATAGGGCATAGAGAGACGATTATTAAAAATAATAAGAGACTCCAGCTTTCTAGCTCACTTGACTATTTATTATCAACAAGTTTTAAGTAATAATAAGTGAATGTATGGGTAATTTACCAAAACGAAATATTTGCATCAAATCTTCTTGTGCAAAGGATCTGCTGAAGGAAAAAAAAAATGACACCCTCAAGTCTGATCTTGTAGGCACCATATCACTCCACAATATCGGTACCTCCTTCTGCCTCATTGCTGGTTGTTAGCCTCCAAGTTTATCAGGCAATTTGTCAGAATATTAAGCACAGAGAAAAGGAAGTGATAAATTAATGCCACATGGAAATAAAGATTCGGAACCTGAGACAAAGCTTGGGTAGCATAATCATTTTTCATGTCCTCTAGAGCTTATTACATATTGTAACTGGTCTGGTTGGGATGTTGGTGAGAAAGAGAAATGAACTGCACATCTGTCCACTGATTTTTCTAAACCAAACGGTTCTCTAAACCATAGCACCTCATGCTCTTGACCTTCAGTTTGAATGAAATGCCAGCAGCAACCAAAGCTGATGAGTTGGTATTTCACCGGGAGATGGTTATTTGTATGAGGTGGTAGTGATGATGGTGGTGTTGGGTGATTGCTGTTTAGGCAGGAAAGCATTTGTATCACCATGCTGACATATCTGGCGTGTTCAAACAGTCACTTCATTCCAAGGATTTCACATGCTTTAAACTTGCTCCTGAATGATCCCCTGGGTTACATTTCATAGCCTGCAGATCTAGAAATCAATCTCCTGGATGACTATCAAATTATTACATAATCTTTTTAGATTAAACTTAGTGGGATATTCAGATTGAGCTCTTTTCACTCATTTTTGCTTTTTGAAATCTTAAGATTTCAAACTTTCACATATTTTATTTCTTGGTTAACAAAACATTAGCACTGTCTACTTTTAACGTTTTTTTCCAGCATCTCTTGGATCCTGCACAGAACCTTCTTTTCCTCCTAGGTGGGAGTTTCTCTAGGGTAAATTCCTATCAATGAAATTCTGTTTCGTAGACACAGAATCATACAGTATTTTAAATTTTACTGAATCCTTCCATATTACTTTCTCAAGCGATTATACCAATTTATGATCATACCAGTAATGTGCAGACCAACTGTAGGCCTTTGGAACATGCTGGCTTATGGCTTTGGAGACAATAGATGGTAAATAATTATTTATTTAACGCCTCCATCTTCCAAGGGACAGATCTTCCATCACCAACCCGGCTTAGCTCCTCTTCTATATCCCATCCAGAAAGATTTGTGCTGGCCCTTACTCTGTGGACACTGTAAATACTTTCATTACTGCAACTGTATTTCATATTGTAATTATGTATTTTTGTGCCCTCCTTCAGCCTCCCATCCTCCCCCCCCCCCCCACAGAACTACGTGACCTCAGGACTGGGTCTTTAATTACCTCCTAGTGTATAAGAAGAGAAAATGAAAATTTTCTAATTTGGGATCATCCATGATCAAACATAGGGCAATTTTCTTCCCCATGCAGCCTATTTACACTTGCTATTAGTGATGGATATTGCTAGGACTCCCACTTTCCAGGTGAGAATATTGAGAGCCATGATTACAGAACTAGGAAAAGGCAATGTTTGTGGTATAAAATGGCCAGACGCTAGGACCTCACCTCAAGCTACCACGCCACGTGCTTCTTCGATCTCTTTGTCTGAGGCACAGGAAGGGCTTCCTGAGTAACTCCCTTAGATGACGCTGTGCAAACACTGCCAGATTCTAATCTGTTTAGCCAATATCAACTTCTGTTAAAGTTTTCTTTGATCAGATTTTTAAGTAGAGGTGGCCTCAACAACTGCAATAAAAACACAATTCATCTTTCCTTCACTCTTAAGGAGCATGAGAGAGAGAAAGAGGAGGAGAGGGAAAGAGGAAGACAAGAAGGGAAAGAGAAAGCCAAAGATGGTATATATTGCTTCTGGTCCCAACATAAAGTTTAGATCATTTTTAATTTATGGAGTTTTTGGTGGTTATTGATGAATTAGCCTTCAGGAATGAATCACTGAAATACTGAGAAAGATGATATATCTTTCCTTGAAGCTTTTTAAAAAATGCTTATTTATACGGAGGTGCCTGGGTGGCTCAGTTGGTTAAGCAGCTGACTTCGGCTTAGGTCATGATCTTGAGGTTTGTGAGTTTGAGCCCAGGTCAGGCTCTGTGAGGACAGCTCAGCTCAGAGCCTGGAGCCTGCTTCAGATTCTGTGTCTCCCTCTCTCTCTCTCTGCCCCTCCTTTACTTGCACTCTCTCTTTCTCTCTCTCTCAAAAACAAACATTAAAAAAATTAATGTTTATTTATTTATTTATTTATTTTGAGAGAGAGAGAGAGAGAGAGAGAGAGAGAGAGAGAGGGAGAGCCTACACACATGAGATGGGGAGGTGCACAGAGAGAGAATCCCAAGCAGGCTTTGGGCTGTCAGTGCAGAGCCTGACGCAGGGCTCAACCCCACAAACTTTGAAATCATGACCTGAGCTGAAATCAAGACTCAGACACTTAATGTACTGAGCTATCCAGGCACCCCTGGCATACCGTAAAATGTACTCTAACCCAGTAGCTGTGAGTGAAAAAAGACATTTTCAACTTGAATCAACAATCACAGTTTTAGGTGTAGATTACTGCTTACCATATGGGACAGATCTATTTCATTCATACATAATCTCCAAAGCTCCTCTTCTTCTGGTTCAGTACCTTTCTACACCACCGACATTTATACAGTATTTCCATTGGTGTCACTAACACACAGACCTGCTGATTGACTTGAGGAACAACCCACTGACTTTCACGACACAGAAAGAGGTACTTAATGAGCTCTGTGAAGGTGCACGTTCTCAGCACAGTCCTGTTAAACCTGCGATGCAGGCCCAAGTGTGTTTGCTTTTTTGCATATTGAATCTGAAGGGTCAGAGCTCTTGTTTACAGATAGTGAAAGGCAGCTGGGGCCAAGATCTGCAGTGTCAGTGTCTACGGATTTGGCTAGAGTTTTAAGTAAACAACTAAGAGGTGTTCTGAACCTTCGTTAATAACTAAATGTCAGCTGGAGAGAAGGTACAAGATGTCATTTCTTCCAGTTATCCTTTGGCTTTATCGAAAACTCAGCTTATTTAAAACAATAGTTCTTCGCTTTTTCACTATCACCCAATTAAGCTCGAAGCTTTTATTTTGCTTTAAGATTTTTGTATCCCTTCAGGAGGAAAGGCATAGGAAATGGATAGTTTTCACAGCATTGCAGGCGGAACATAGATTTGTAATGATTAGCAATGACACATGCTATTTTGGCTGGATTTATCATTCATATGCATCCACACTCCGATTAGCATTTTTTACTTGGCTTGAACAGTACTTGGCATTCTTGAGTGACTCATGGGGGATATAGAAATAATACAGTATTATCCCCACCAAAATCTTGGTGAGTGTTGCCACTGAAGTTACTGAGGGTGAGAATTTTAATTCTATTAATCTTGTTTCTTTTTCCCCCAAGATAAAGATAAAAAGGTAAAATGTGAATTTTGGGAAAACCATGTGTCATGTGTAATAGAGCTCTCCTGCTAAGCTGACGATCAGTACAGGTGAATTAAAATATGAATTCACTATGGCTGACTTATTCTCTGTTTTAAAATCTTACTTGGGTTTCATACTGTCCCAAAGATTATCTATTTATAACCATGTTGGAGGGTGCAATGGAACTGGGGGCTTGGAATTTCAGTATTCTTACCGCTTTGGAATTACCAAGGAGTAAATTAATGTTTCCATGACTGCCAGCTTTATTTTCTGTAAACAGCTATTCGCTGAGCACCAGGTATTAAATGGATAAGCCCTGGAGAGACAGCAGAGAACAAAGAAAGACCCAGTAACTCCCACAGGGTTCTGAGCGTCTAGCGTGAAGGTATGCATTAGTCAAACACATGCATATTTAAATAAATAACTGAAGGTATCAAAGTGCTATGGAGGAGGCTGGAGGAGCTAAGGCAGCCTAGACCAAATGGAACACAGCTACCAGGATGAGGGAAGGGAAGACATCTCAAAAAGTGGTCCTATGAAAACATAATGCCACCTAAGATGAATGTAGGAAATGTAGGAAATGTAGGAATGTAGGAAAACTGACAGAAGGACAGATTTTCTGACAGAAATAACTGCACATACTAATGTCTGTAACACTTGATTGATCAAGGGACAGAGAAGTCTGCCAAAGCCAGAGTTAATACAAGGAGAGAGGATGGTGGGCCAAGAGCTCAGTGAGGAAAGTGGGAGTATTCAGGGCATTTAGACTACGGTGAAGACATTTTTTTTTATTCTTAGAGCAATGGGAAACATAGGTGAATTTTAAGCAAAACACTGATCTGACCAGGTTTATGTTAGAAAGAGTTCACTTAACTGAAAATTGAATACAATTGTGTATGGTCTTGATAGCTTCAAAGAATCACTATAATGATTAAAGAGCATCATACAAATAAATTCAAATAAATTCAAACTAAAAATTAAAATTACTAGGTATCCATTTGAGTTAATGAATACACTCTCAGGGTATAAATGAGAGAATCTGGTTTAATCTATTATCCAAAAACACACACTGATGCCCAAACTTTAGAATCCTGATCTAAAAGTGGGGCATTATAAGACTCCAAGATGTAGCAACATCTTCACCTACAGTAATTTGTGAATTTTGGTAATAAGGAAGACTATTACCATTTAATTGTTTTATTTATTAGAAAGCAAGCTGTACCCATGCCTCAAACCCTTGATCACCCCAAATCAAAACACCTGAAGTTGTATATGAGACATTACCATACACCCTTTAATATAATAATTAAGATAATAGATTAATATCTATTATTAAGATAATTAGAAAATAAATTCTATTTTTTTATCAACACATATTTATTGAATGCTTACAATGTTCCAGATACTGTGTATGCAACAGTGACAATTATAGACTGAGCTGTATCCACCCCACCAAAAAAAGTCAAATACTGAAAGCCCAACTCCCCGTACCTCAGAGTGTGGCTGCATTTGGAGAGAGGACCTTTGAGGAGGTTTTTAAGGTAATCTGAGTTCACATAGGTGGGCCCTCATCCAATGACTGAAGTCCTTGTAAGAAGACAAAATTCAAGACACATAAGAGGTACGAAGGATATATATAATATGGAAATGACCACTTGAGGACACAGTGAGAAGGTGGCCATCTGCAAGCCAAGGACAGAGACCTCACAGGAAACCAACCCTGCTAACACCTTAATCCCAGACTTCCAGAACCGTAATGAAATATATTCTGTTGTTTAAACCATCCAGTCCATGGTACCCTGTTACAGCAGCCCTCGCTAACTAATACAGTGTCAAAACTGTAGAACCTTCTTCAAGCAGATTACAGTCCAACTAGGAACAGAGAGAAGCAAAGATATAAAGAGAAGATAAGATTTCATGATAAGGAGGATTGAGGGTGCAGTGGGGTTACTAATCTTAATTTGGGGGTCATGGAAGGCTCCCTAGGGAGACTGACATCGAGGTTTAGGCCTGAGTAGGATAGCAAGGCAACAAAGAGGATAGAATATTTCAGAAGAATGTGTGCAAGCATGTGTAGAAAAGCCCAGAAAACAGGATGACAATTGGAAGAACTTGAACCCCTGGCATAGACAAGTCACTCAACGTGTGTTTGCTGACTCTTTCATGGGAGTATCTATGATACAAGCTTAAAATGGCCTCAGATTTCAACTGGACTAATGTAAATACCTATGGGTTGATTTCCCTGTTTCTATTCTTGCTTTTTACTCCCCTGCCTTTCTACAACAGCCAGAAGAGTCTTAAAAAAACCTGAATTAGGTAATGTCACTGCCCTCCTTGAAGAGTCTGGGGGACTTTCACACTATTTACAAATAAGCATATAAATCTATACATAAATAATCTTTACCTACAAAGCTCAGTTATGATCTAGCACATGCCTACCTTTCACACCTTCTCAATTCCACACTCCGTCCCCTGACCTCACTCATCCCCAGCCACACAGGCTCTCTGCTGCTCCACAAAAGCAAGCCAAACTCACTCCTGCCTCAGAGTCCTTGCATTTGCTATCCGTTCTGTATAGAAGTCTTCTACGAGGTTTTAGTGTATCTATCTCCTTCTTTAAAAAAAAAAAAAAACTTGTTTAAATGTTTTATTTATTTTTGAGAGAGAGAGAGAGAGAGAGAGAGAGAGACAGCATGAGCAGGGGAGGGTCAGGGAGAGAGGGAGACACAGAATCCAAAGACGGGCTCCAGACTCTGAGCTAGCTGTCAGCTCAGAGCCCGACGTGGGGCTTGAACCCACGAACCATGGGATCATGACCTGAGCAAAAGTTGGACGCTTAACAGACTGAGCCAACCAGGCTCCCCTGTATCTATTTCCTTTTTACCTTTTATGTCTTACTTGAAACATCACCTCCTCAGAAGAGTCCTCTCTAACTTATTGAAATGAACCTTCCTCTAATTCCTTCATGGTGATATCTATCCTATTACCCTAGTTTTTTTTTTTTTTCATAGCACTTATCCTATTTTTTAAAAATATATTACTCAGTGTTCATCATGATAAGTATACTTTTAGTAAAAGGCGAAAGATTTATACAATCTGAAGAGAAACCAGAGTATTGATAAGTATACTTTTAAATCCCCATTTCCTATTTCATCCATCCCCCCTCCCCTCTGGTAACCGTCAATTTGTTCCCTATAATTAAGTCTATCTCTTGGCTTGACTCTCTTTTTCCCCTTTGTTCATTTGTTTTGCTTCTTAAATTCCACATATGAGTGAAGTCATATGGCATTTGTCTTTCTCTGACTGATTTATCTCACTTATCATAATACTCTAGCTCCATCAATGTCATAAAGATTTCATTCTTTTTTTATGGCTGAATAGTATTCCATTGTATATTTATGCATCACCTTCTTTATCCATTCATCTATCAATGGACACTTGGGCTGCTTCCACAATGTGGGTATTATAAATAATACTGCTATAAGCATAGCATTGGTCCCTTTAAATTAGTGTTTTTATATTTTTAGTATCCTATATATAGTGCAATTACAGCTGCATAGGGTGATTTTATTTTTAAGTTTCTGAGGAACCCCCTCAGAACTTAAACTTACTATTTTCCACAGCACCCATACCAGTTTGCATTCTTACCAACAGTGCAAGAGGATTCCTTTTCTCCACATCTTTGCCAACACTTGTTGTTTCTTGTGTTTTTAATTTTAGTCATTCTGACAGGTGTGAGGTGATATCTTATTGGTTTGCAAGATCTTGTGGTTTTGATTTGCATTTCCCTGATGATGAGTGATGTTGAGCATCGTTTCATGTGTCTGTTTGCCATCGGGATGACTTCTTTGGAGCAATGTCCGTTCATACCTTCTGCCTATTTTTTAACTGGATTATTTGATTTTAGGGTACACTTATCCTATTTTAAACCACAGTGTTTACTTAAGTGCTTCCCCTGTCATCCTTCTTTCCCCCCGCACTATAATTTAAGTCCTGTGGAAATAGAAGATTTATCTATTTGCTCACTTACTGACTGACACACTGTAAATATGAAATAAGCATGTGTTAAATTAATAATGTTAAATCATCCAAACTGACTCGGATTGTAAATTCACATCATCCATCTTGAACATGATACAGTAAACAGTGGGCAGATTATTCATTTTTTATTTTTTTAATTTAAATTCTAGTTCATTAACATACAGTGTAGTATTGCCTTCAGGAGTAGAACCCAGTGATTCATCACTTCCCTATATTTTGAACTCCTAGAGAACAGAAACAAATTTAACCCTGTGGTGCAAGAAGATAAAGGTAGCAGTAAACTCTCATTCCAGATGGTCGTGGAATAGACTATCAGAATATACGGCACATTTCATGTGTGTCCACAAATCACAGTGATTCAAAAGGGACAGAACTGATCCAAAGGATTTGCCAACTGGCATGGTCATCTGACTGTGAATAAGACACTTAACAATATAAAGTGTTCTGTAAATTATGGATGACAAAACTGTCTCTTATGGCATAGAACTACTTCAGGAGGTAATGGAATTTTTGTTTTCAGTAGCTGCGCTTCCTGGGGATAAAATTGGGAATGGCAATGAAACATATTGTAGCTAAACATCATTAACTCTGTATCTGCAACATGATTTACTGCATTAGTCCTGGACCTGGGAGGGAGGGTGCTTTGGCTCTTTCCTCAAGATAACCTCCATCAGTATAACTTCTATGCTGTAATGAGGCCAGGCTTCCTGGGACTTCATTGATAAAGTCAATCTTTATCAATTTATCTTCATTGATAAATTTCAATCTTCAAGGTTGAAAGATAGAACTAGGAGCAACCTCATAGAGATGGGATAGGACTTAAGCAGCATGCTCCATAAAGTGTCTGTCACTACGTGAAGGACACTGGTCTAGCAGGAAATAAGAGCATCAGAATGAAGACCAAATAGTGCAATGGTTAGGAATGTGAGCTCCTGTACCAAGATGCCTGCATTTGAATTTCCATGTCCCAGTGGAGTGACTTGAAGCAATTGACTTTACTTCTTTGAGATTCAGTTTATCTCCATAGGTAGCAACTCCAGAACCTACAGGATGATCATGAAGAGTAAAAAAAAAATCCAGGTACTTAAAGCATCTAGATAAGTTTCAACCTCATAATAAGTGCTCAGGATATGTTGTTTTTCATCATTATCACCACCACCACCATCATAATCAACATCACCATCAGCAAAGTACTGAATTGAAACTGTGAATTTTAGAGAGGATGGTGCTTTGTTGGGTCAAGTGCTGGATGGAGTCAACCAGAAATGCTGCAAAACCTGTGCCACGGGATTTATTTATGGAATGCCAGATTAAGATATCTACTGGTGAAATGTCTTCATCCCTAGTGCCGCTAAGTAATTGTGTCCAGTTTCTCCATAATTTTGTTGAACACATCAAAAGTGACTCAAACATGGAATTGATGGGTACAACTTTGAGAGAACCAGAGTAAACCATGCCATGGGTATTTGATGATCTAATACTCATCCACCAAGGGAAGAATATTACTCTAAACTCTCTTTAAAACTAAATTTTAGTCTGTAGCAGATGATATAAATTCTGGGGAATGATTTATTAATAGCAGATACTCTGGGGCACCTGGCTGGCTAGTCACTTAAGAGTCTGACTCTTGATTTTGGCTCAGGTCCTGATCTCACAGTTGGTGGGATTGAGCCCTGCATCAGGCTCTGCAATGATCATGAGGAGTCTGCTTGGGGTTCTCTCTCTCCCTCTCTCTCTGCCTTCCCCTGCTCTCTCTCTCTCTCAAAATAAATTTAAAGAAATACTAATAAAAAATAGCAGATACTGTAAAAACAATAAAGAAGTTGACAATTGTTTTTCAGAACCTGGTGGTTTGTAGTAATTGCATTTTTCATTCTGTTCTTGATTCCTTGCTTTTTCATGAAGCAGAATTGACTTCTCTCTTAGACAATAATGAAAGTGAACAACTGCTGAAACAACGCATTTCCCCAAATAATAGACATAAACCTCCTCAAAGAGTACATGGGACAGATGATTTCTATTCCACTCTGTTTGCCCTCAACCATCTGACCTTTAAATTGATCTACAACTAGGGCTACAATTTGACTGGTGTTTATAATTCAACCAGATACAGTAGATTTATGAGATTGCCTTTAAAAAGTTAGGGGAAATTATTCTCCACATTCTCTACACCACCTATTAGCAAACCACACGATTTCTCCCAATGAGATACACCTTGACAAAGAAATTCATTCATTCATTCATTCCTTAATCCATAATATTCCTAAAGGTTGCTATTAGCTACACACTAGTAGGGAATGCCATAGCTGCAATGAACAGGGAAATTTTGTCCCTACCTTCATGAATCCTACTTTTTTAGTAGCTTCAACAAACACAGAGTGCTGAGGTCCAAGTACTTAATCTTTCATCCTTCAAGTGAGGAAAGGAAAAATATTTCTTAAGTACTTACTGTGCCAGGCACCATACTGGATGCTGTGCAAGTATTTAGAAGGCTAAATATACTTTTTGACACTATATCCAGGCTAGTTAGCTTACCATGTAGCTGCCTATTATCTGGCCTTGTTGTCTTTGAGGGAATAATTTCCACAAACTTTAAAGTTTGTGGAAAGTTCATTTTCTAGATACTATCCCTCTTCTTGCACAGCCTAAACTTTGAGTTTTCATTTGTGTGGATGACCCCGAAGAGAAGTAACTCCCTTGTGGTATGAGATGTAGGAGGTGAAGATAGAAACTTCCTTTTGGAGGCAAGCACCTGAGGACGGATTAATTTCATGCCAAGCTTCAGAAAGTGTTATTTTTAAATAGAGCAGGCAGGAGAGAAAGAGTAGAAATATCAATTGATGCCCTTGCTTTCAAATGTCCTTTATGGACAGCTCAGTAGGAAGTAAATAATTGGTAATAGCTATTGTATTTTGCTGTATCACTAAACCAGAAGTGAGGGTTCATGAAAATATCACTCTATAGCCAAGAGAAAAAGGAGGAGCAATGATCAGTTTGACATTTTAAATAGAAGATGTGTTTTTCTTTGGTTCAATTTGAAAGTTTCTATGCAACATGTAATTACATTTTACACCAGACTTCAGGTGTGTTAATTAATGTATCAACCCTTTTGTTGATGTCACCTAAAATACACCTGGTTACTATTCTGAGAATGTCTTTAGCCTCCCTTCATGAAGCCTGGTGATCCAATCAATGAGTTATATGTCATCAAAAATAACTTGTAAAATGGGGGTGAGAATTAGAAATTACACTTTAAAATTTTTCCAGTTTTAGAAAAAAGAGCAGTGCTCACTGTCAAATTCCTGTTTCAGAAATGAATCAATATAAACCCGTTCTTGAGGCTGATTAACCATTTTGGTTTGCCGGACACTAAGGGAGTCTGGGGACAAGGGATTTTCAGTGCTAAAAGGGGAAAGTCCCCAGCAAACCAGGATGTATTGGTCACTTTACCTCTCTTTTCACAGATGTGCTATGATGATTGAATGAAAGAATGGTTCTTAAAAGCATATCATAGTAATGCTTGATACCTAGAAACATGAAAAAATGTCAACTACTGTTAAATTTCTTACTTGTGACAGGTGTTGTGCTAAGCAGTAATTTTTCCATGAACCTTCTCTGCTCCTGAATATCTTGGCTTGCATAAATGATATAGGGGCTAGCTCAGAATGGTGAATAGGCAGAGAGCCAGATACATCCCTTTCTCTGGGATGGGCTCAGAGGCATTTATACCCAAAACAGCAATAGTAGGGAGAGCTGGAGAGGGCCACATGTTGCGTGAGAATATGCTCCTGACCAATAACGAGGGAAGCTAGTAAATTAACTACAGGTAAGTAAACTATACTGTTTACCATTATTTTAAAAATATGCATTCATTTTATAGTATGTTCTATATATGCAGTGTATATATAGAATACATATAATATGTAATAATGTTATACATTGTGTAATATAATGAATAAAATCCCCAACTATCCCACTACAAAACTGTACCTGTAAGTTTCAGTTTTCTTGCCTGTCGAGTGTCCCTATTTCATAAAAATGTCCCTATTTCATAAAAAGGGCTGCTTCCATGAATAAATTAGATAATTTATGTATATCACTTCTCATGTATCTTATAAGCACTCGATGTATGAATTATTATTTTTTCACTTTTTTTGTTTCAGCTTTATTGAAATATAATCCAAGTACCAAATAATTCACTCTTTAAATTGTACTGAGTGAATTCAGTTGTGTGCCGTACATTCACAGGTGTACAACAATCACCCCAATCAGTATTAGAACATCTTCCTCCCTGCCCCGCACCAAAAAAAAATCCCTTGTACTTACCCCTTAACCTTCACCCTCTCTTTCTCCCCGACACCCCATACTTAGGCAACCACTCTCTAAAACTGCCTGTCCTGCATATTTCATATGAATTTCATTTAAATAGAATCACAATATGAGGTCTTTGGGACTGGCTTTCTTCACTTAGCACAATGTTTTCAAGGTTCATCCACGTTGTGTCATCATCATACCCCTTTTTATTGTTGAATAATATTCCTTTGTACATAACATGTTTTATTTATCTATTCATCAATTGACAGGCACCACTTGCAGGCAATTATCAATAATGCTATGAATATTCTCCTGAGAGTTTTGTGAGGACATATGTTCTCACTTTTCTTGGGTATATTCCCAGGAGAGGAATTACTAGGTCATATGGGAACTCAATATTTAACCTTTTGAGGAACTGCCAGACTTTTCTTCTAAAGTGATTGAACCATTTTGCATTCTGCAGAAGTTCATGGAGGCTATAATTTCTCTGCTTCTTTGCCAACATCTGTTTTTAACTTGTATTTTTTTTTATTATAGCCATCCCTAGTGGGTATAAAATGCTACCTCAATAGAGTTTTGATTTTCACTTTCTGGATAGCTGGTGATGTTGAACATTTGTCATGTACATATTGGCCATTTTTTAAATCTTCTTCACAGAAATGTCTACTTAGATCCTTTGCCCTCTTTTAATTGGATTGAATATCAAATATTATTAATATGAAGTCATTTCTATACCCTCTCAGTACTTAAAGAGCACTATGTGCCAAGTCCTTTATATATACAATATCAAATATTTTAATAGTAATAATTCAAATTGGTATTATAATCCCCACTTTTTAGATTAGAACACTAAAGAGCAGAGAAGAGAGCAGTTTGTCTAGATTAACATGCGGCAGATTTCGATGTAGCTAACAGCACAGGATGTATGATGGTTTTTCTGATGCTAGCTGGCCACCTGAGCCTAGTGGAGTACGTGAGATCATCCTCTGTGGGCTACCTTCTCTGATCCTCCAACTTCTATCAGGAATGTGCCCTAATTGCACATCTTCGATGGCTCTTCCAACACACAGAATAGCATTCAAATTCAGCCTGCCACTCAAAGCCTTCCCATTCTTGGCGCACCCCACCATCGCGGCCTCATTCTCTGTCATTCCCTTACTCTGAACATGACGCATCTGGAAAACCACAAGTTTCCCAGTTTCCTAAAGGAAATTGGCTCTCTTCTGTCTCCTGGAGAATTCTGTTGATTCTACAGGCATCTGCTCATAAGTTGTCATTCTCCTTGACCCCTTGCAGTTACATTCCTTTCCCCATTCTGTGCATATACTTTTTAATCCAGACAGCAATGATGGTGTAACTATTAAGTTCCTGATGTGTGCAAAGCAGTGGAGATGGAATAGTAGACAATGTCCAACCACTTACCCTAAAGAGTTCAAAGTCTAGTTTGCATCTGTTTTGACCACTATCCTGCAAATATTCTTAGCCCAAGGATCATATCATTAAGCTCACTACCAAGGACAATCTCTGGAAAAATCTGGGATTTAAGAAAAGCAACTGGAACTACTGATCCTCATACATTCCATAGAAGATAGATTCTTGATAATAACAATAAATGGGAACAGACCCCAGCAATATACTGCTGAGAATTGCATGTCAGTACTTCTAAGCGATCTGCCATATGAGTTTTAAGACAAAACACTGTAACCCAAATATGAAGGTGTAAGTGCACAATGAATATGCAAAGCTGTAAGCTCAGTGATAATTTTTGTCTTGATTGTGTGAGCTAACTCTCAAAAAGATTATAATTAAGGGTGCGTTTCTTATAGCACCAACAAGCATTTTAATCAACCTCTATAGCATTAACTCCAATTACCATTAGTAAACTACGAAGATTCTGTTTTAAGTTGCAGTGAGTCAATACATTCAAGAAGCCATTTTGGGAGTATATATATTAACAAGACCTTATCATTTTCCTGAGTCGTCACTTAAGATACAGATGGGGGCTGTACTGAGGCAGAAGAAATATTGGGATATTTGAAGAGCTACTACATTTCACACATGGCATTTGTATTCTGAGGTGAAACATAAAGTTATCCTAAAGAACTTTTAATAATTATTTGATTGATGAATTTTAGCTTTATAGCTTTAAAGGAAGACATCTTGTTTAGATGAACAAACTAATAGACTAACAAACTCAAAATACAGGCTGATAAACAGGGTCCTTTGAAACTCTCATTATTAACTTACAGTATTTGCATAAATTTGAACAAAGATGGATAGCTTTAAATGCCTGTCACTAAGAGACTGAAACAAACAAAAGACTAATAAAACATTATGTACAAAGACAGGCACATTAGCATATTCTATCCCATATCTCCGTTGCAATGACATGAAGACAAATATTCCTGATTATACCTGAAGCAATAATGTAACTAAGGCAATAAATCATTTGAAGAAATCTAAGGGGGCTTCTTTTTAAACACATTGATTTAGGTATTAGGCCTGTCATTGAAAAATAAACATAAAAGTGGAATCAAATTTGTTGCAATGATGTACTGTTTAAGATTCGTCTCTCTCTCCTGAAAAAATTTAATCAGTAGGTGGACATGAAACTGTATCCTGAGATACATTTGTTAAAAAGGACTGTTAGATCATTATTAGAAAACTTCTTTCAAATGTCCACCAGAATGACACATCACATGACCTAAAAGTTAAGTCAAAGATAGTTTAATGCTTGAGTGTCGCATTTTTTTCTTTTTTCTTTTTCCTTAGAAGATCCAGAAGATATTTTTCCAATTAATTTAATTCTGACATCTCATCTTCGAAATTTGAAACAAAGTTCACATTATGGAAGAAAGTTGACTCTAGGGAAGCAAAAGAAGGAAGGGACACCACTGGGCACAGTCATGCCATAACTATACAGGGGTGGCTCTTTTTAGAAAGTCTATCATAAAGAGGAAGGAAGGAGGCTCTTTATCCAATGACCAACTGGAAATCTATGTTGCAAGTTATTCAATATCCCAAGACTGATATTCATTAGTTCATTGGTCCACAAAACAAAGCTGTCCTACAGACCAATGGTAACTATGGATTTGAACCCCAAGAAGTTCAAGTTATGAAAAACTGATATTTTTATCAAAAACTTATCTTAACTTTCTAACTTTTTGAACCATTTTGTGATGCTGTTTTTAGAATGTTATATGAGTTTCTTCTTTTGTTGCGATTACTTGGTTCCCTACTGCCATAATTGAAATTTTCCACTGATCTACTACATAAACCATTTTATACTTAGGTACCTAAGTTTTAAGGTAGCTTAATAAAGTGTTGATTACAGTCCAATTATTAATCATATAGATACTCAGAACCTACATAAATCTACATGAAGTTTTAAGGTCCCCAATCCACTGATCAAAATATCTAGATAATCTATGTAATTACAAGTATTAACTGAATTCCCACCAGCCTGGTTTGTAAAGTATTATTTATTTCTCTTAAAACAAATTTGCACTTTATGTTTATCAACTGAATAGCCTTTAGAGGAACTATTATGCACCTATAGAAAGTTTTAGATTCTTTGAACAAATTTAGGAAAAGAAAATAAAAACCCATGGTTCCATAATGGCAATGGGCTATTTCAGTGTTTGCAATGTTTCTTTTACTAAATCAAAAGGAAAAAAAAATTTTTTTGGAAATTTTATTTTTAAATAATCTCTACATCCAACATGGGATTTAAACTCAAACCCTGAGATCAAGAGTCACATATATACTCTACTGACTGAGCCAGCGAGGTACCCCTGTAAAAATATATTTAAAATTAAAAAAAAATTCACTACTCCTTATCTTATAATAGATCATAGTACCAAGTGTGTGGCAATCTTTTCCATTTCCCCTTTTCTTCCGGAGACAGTCCTATCTGTATTTGTTCAACCTCTCCCTACCTCTGACACATACAACTACAAAAAGAGTTATGTGATCCAGAACTGACCAGAGGATTCCATTTTCCTGGTATCTGTGATTAATCAGAGAAAGAAAATTTAAAAATCATGTTCAATCAGCGTTCTTATCTGGGATTACTCATAGGGGCCCCAGAGGAAATATGTTCTCTTATCCTGCAAGGTTGCTAACCTGGGAATATGAGACCTCTAGTTCCATGCTACTTAAGAAGACTCATTACAACAGGCTAGAACAACACCAACACATACATTAATCCACCCCCTTATCTGAATTTTCACTTTTTGTGATTTCAGTAACCTGTGGTCAACCATGGTCTGAAGTGGATGATTCTCCTTATGACAGATCATCAGACTGTCAATGGTAGCATAATGCTAAGTCACAAGGCCTATGCCATTGACTTCCTTTTTATTGCATCACATAAGCATTTTCTCATTTCATACTACCACAAGAAGAAGCATGAGAACAGCACAATAGGATATTTAGAAAGAGAGAGAGAAAGAAAGAGAGAAAGAGAGAGAAACCATATTCACATAACTTTATTACAGTATATTGTTATAATTGTTCAATTTTATTATATGTTATTATTGTTCATATCTTGCTATGCCTAATTTATAAATTAAACTTTATTATAGGCTGATATGTATAGGAAAAATCATGGCACATACAGAGTTTGGTACTCTCTGTGGTTTCAGGCCTCCACTGGGGACTTTGGAACATATACCTCATGGATAAGGGGGATCTACTGTAAGGGGCAAAAGAGAAAGTAAAAGATAAGAGATTGATAGAGTCCTGCTACTTTTGAGTTCCAATTCTACTTTCCAGATTCCTGATTTCTATAGATCATTCTTTGATTTGAACCAGCCACATGCACTCCCTAGTAATATATGCCAATAAACCCCTTTTTGATTCAGTTATGTTTTTCCCTATAACTGAAAAGTCTTGGCTGACACTTGTCCTTTAATGTTGTTGAATAAATTGGTTTGCATGCTTTGGCACTCTTTTATTAAATTCACATTTATTAAACATCTGTGCCAAGCACAAGGCTCACAAAAAATAAGCTACAATCTTTATATTAGGAAGCTAATCATCATCATCAAATTATCAAAGCACTTCCTTGTAAATGACACAGTGGAACGTAACCTTCAAAGAAACTATAATGAATACTAATTTGATACTTCAAGTCATTTCAAAGTTTTAAACCACATATTTGGCCTAAAATAAAATTGAGTCTCTATAAACTTTCACTTCAGTTCCATCTCACCCAAGAACGTCTCATAATAGAAACATGCTTTTTCATTTTGACTTTTTGCTTTACATGGACGACTGATATTCACATGCCCTTCATGGAAAAAAACTGGTTCTGAAGACCATATATTTGTAATCTCATTTAATTCTTCCTCAAGCCATATCAGGTGGCCATTGTTATTATCTCATTTTAAAAATGAAGATTCTGACACTAACAGTTGATTAGGTGAACTATCAAAAGTTACACAGATAATAAATGGTAGAACCAGGTCTTGTCAAAGTCACCAACAACTCTGTGTAGATTATTTAAGTGGACTCAAGGTAATCACAATGATTCTTACAAGAGAGAGGTAGAGCTGGACCATTGGAAGCAGGTGTTACGGCAGAGCTGAGAGATGTGGGAGGCCTTTAGAAACTCACAAAAGGCAAGGTAACAGATTCTATCCTGCAGTTTCCAGAAAGAACCCAGCCCCGCTGACAACTTGATTTTAATCTAGTGATACTAATTCTAACTTCTGATGTGCAGAACTATAAAAAATAAATTTGTGTGGTTTCAAGCCACTTAGTGTCTGGTAATTTATTACCACTACAATAAAAAACTAGTTCAAGGGGCACCTGGGTGGCTCAGTTGGTTGAGTGTCCAACTTTGCCTTAGGTCATGATCTCAGGTTAGTGAGTTCAAGCCCTGCATCTCCACTATCTGTGCAGAGCCCACTTCAGATCTTCTGTCCTCCTCACTCTCTGCCCCTGCTTGTACTCTCTCTCAAAAATAAATAAACATTAAAAAAAAAAGAAAACTAATACAATGTCACATGTTTTCCCAGGGAAGAAAATAAAACGTGGTATCTATCACATGGCATCTACCTCTTCAACTGGGGGTAATTATTCTGAATCTTTAACTGAGGTGAAAAGGAAAACAACAACAACAAAGAATTTGGAAGACAAAACCACATGTTCATATTCAGACTTCTAAAAAATTAAATCAGAAACAAAAGAAACTTGATACCTAAGGGTTAATAAAAATGTCCAAATAGCTAGGGGACAACTTTTGTAAAACATCAACATATCTGGCTCTGTAGTTTCAAGCCTATTTTAAACCCTCCCGTGGCATTTCAATTATTGCAAAGGATGATGAGCACACCTGGAATGAGAAAAACATTGAGATTCATATTTTCACCCATGAAACCATATTGTCACACGTTTCAATAACATCCTAAATCATTTTTTCATTATTCTTCAAAATAAGATATTAAAGAGGATTTAATAGTCAGTGCTAATAAATATTTTAAATATTTTTTTCAAATATAGCATTGCCTGTCTTACCCAGTGACCTAGAATTAGTTTAATGAATTTGATAATCTTGTCAAAAAGCTAACTATGGCAGATTGGTGATCACTTTTGCTCTTAAAGAGTGGGTGCTGTACTGTACGTCAACATGGAAGTGGGAATTCCTGTTTCCAATAGCTCTCTGCCCTTGGATACGTCATTCTTCCCCAAGTGGGTCTCTGCTTTGCACCTATAAATTGAAGGGGATGATGGATTAAACATCATACAAATGACATGTCATTTCAAGATGGCAGTCTACAGAAAGCTCCGCGTCAGCACTTACTTAAACAATTTTCCAAAACTTAAACACAATCACACACCCCAAGGGGTCATTCCCCACAGGGATGATTTGGGGAGTTGGCTGAAGGAGGCTGAAAAACCAGACTTCACAAGTTTATTACAAACAGCTGCAATTTTAACCAAGCCTGGGCTGTCAGACTCAATTTTTTTTTTTTTTTTTTTTTTTTTTTGGTCAAGGTTAAGTCTGGCCAAGTCTATTCAGGTCTGTTTTACCAGAGTTGAAGCTGAAATGATGAAGACTGCCTTTGAACTTGAAGGCTCTGTGGTAAGAGAACAAATTAAAAAACTATCTGAAGGAAGGAGGAAGGGAAAATGACTTTCTTCTTCATTTCAATGTTCAGGAAACCCCATAATTAGATGTGTTATTTTCAAATTGAACTTAATTCCTTTAATCTGAACATTTCAAAGGGGTTTCAAAAGCTCACAAATTACTATTAATCCCATGGCACAAAGATGATCTATGTCATTTTAATGGTAGCTATGTTGAAATAAAATCACAAGAGTTTGATCATTCCTCTGAGATCTCAGTTTCTTTTTCCTCTTTAATAAATTAATTTGGGGAGAAAAACCAATTTGGTGTCAGTGATTGAACAGTAATTTTAATGCGCGCACGCACACACACACACACACACACACATTTGCATAGAGTTAAATTTATTTTTTAAGTATCTAAAAAGAAGCCACAAAAACAGAGACCTAACCAGACTGAAAAGCTACTATAAATAAAACTCATTCCATTTATATTAAGACTGTCTTTCTAGTACCTGCACTGGATCCCAAACACATCAGCTTCACTAGAATTCTTCTCTGTATTTTTCTTATATTATCCCTCTGCTACTATTCACAGTACTGAGAAGTGTTAGACTAGTAAGGATTTTAGAAACCACCTACACCTAGTTTTTCCTTTTACATGTGTGGGTATTAATCCACAAAATAAAAGCAACTTGAGCAGGTTTGGAGAGTAATCAGAATTAATGCCCAGAACTTCTGCTGCCATCTCTTCTTTCAAAATCTCTTAAAAAAATAATTATGAGGTTTAGGATCCCATAGCAAGTGTAGTAAGCAGGTTTCACTTCCTGTTTTTTTTTCCTTTTATATCTGTCACCCAGCATCCATTTTTCATCTGAGAAAATGTGGGCACCCCTATTTAGTCTGTAGGGAATTACTCCTCTCCCACCATGAGCCTGGGCATCTGTAGTGGGGCTTACAGGTGGGACATGGGTCTGGGGTCTGATCAGGCAGAGCATGGTGTTGCCCTGGCCAGGATGTGCATACAGCTTGGGGAGGGTAGCCCAGGGAGATGTGCTTGAGGCAGCCTCTGCTGGGCTTGCTGGGCAGGAAGCAGTGGCTCATACCCACTGCGATTGTGAGATTGACCATGGTAGGATGTGAGGCAGGCACTGTCTGCAATCACCTAAGCACCATGGGACACAAGAAAATCAAGCCATTAAGGGAGAAGCCAGAGCTGAGAGATTAAATGGATTCCTAATGACATATTAAATGAAGTCCCACCTGAAGCCCAGAATTACCACCTGGGCCTTTCAGTTATGTGGACCAATAAATTCTTGTTGTTTTGTTGTTGTTGTTGTTGTTGTTGTTGAAGCCAATTTGAGCTGGGTTGCAAGCCACTTTAGTCCTATCTGGGGTTGCTAGGTAAAATACAAAATGTCTGGTTGAATATGAATTTCAGACAAAAAGCGAATAGCTTTTTGGGAAGTCTGACAACCCTAATCCTAACTCTTACATGAAACTATTTCTTTTTTTTTTAATTGCTTTTGTTCTTTTTTTTTTAATGTTTTATTTATTTTTGAGACAGACAGAGAGATAGAATGCGAGCAGGGGAGGGGCAGAGAGAGAGGGAGACACAGAATCCAAAGCAGGCTCCAAGCTCTGAGCTGTCAGCACAGAGCCCGATGCGGGGCTCGAACCCACATGCCGTGAGATCATGACCTGAGGCGAGGCTGGACACTCAACCAACTGAGCCACCCAGGCACCCCTAAAAGAAACTATTCTGCATGCCGAGCAAGGCCAGTAGAGGAAGAAAGGAGCCTGTGACCACTGCACAGGGACAAATAAATCATGGTATGTAGTGAGGTGTTCCATCCACTTCTATTTAGAAGAATAAGGACAAGTGGTTCTCACGCATAATAGGGAAAAGAGAAGTATGGTATTTATCCAACTGGCATTCTAAATTCTTTCTCTTTCCCCTGTTTCTACATTGGCTTAAACCCAAGGTCCTGGGATTCATCCATCAGAGAAGGTAGGAGGAACAGCCTTTACATTAAGCATGACTTTCTTGGCAGTCATTTTAATTCATTTTCTTTCCCCAGGCAGGCATTCACAGGAGGCTGCCTGTGCTTCAAACACTATGCAGACCATCCTCGGAGAACATGGGTAAGGAGGTCCCAACTCCTCCACTTGAAAGGCCTTGGTCTTTCCAGAGGGACAAATATAGGCAAAAAGAAGAGAATGATAACACCTATTATATTGACATAGAGAAAGGAGAACGCCAATCCTGGAGGAGTTGGCATCTGAGCGGGACCTTGGTGGGGAGGTAGGGCACATGGAGGGTGGGCTGGAGTGCTCATCTTGAACAGATTGGTAAGAGATTACCAATTCCTATTTTCCTCTTGCTCCTTCTCTTCTCTTTCCTCTCTCCTTCCCTATCTCCCCTCCTTCCTCCTGCCTTTCTAGTAATCATGATGTACCTTCAAGGGCAAAGCCGACAGTGGGGATGAAGTCGAATGGTGTTAAGTGGTGCTGGTTTGGTTAGGATCATGAATTCACAATTCAAACTCTAGGAGATCGGCACTTAGCAAATGTGTAGAACTTCAGAGCTGGAACTCCTGATTTTACAGGTGAGAGAACAATGAGCGATCAGGTCACTGATGCCAGCTGCAGATCTGGGGCTAGAGAGCAGTGCGGTTGATTCTAGAATCCATACGTGTTGGGCCTTACTTGAGGGCATTTAACCAGTGGGCACTTTATATCCCAATTCTTCTCCCCCTTTGATGATTATCCTGTGAAGACATACATCTGCCTTTTATTTCATTCCCCACTAGCCTAGAATGATCTCATTTGGACTTTTCTTAAATAAGGAAAAAGATGGACTTTCTCTTTAAGGAATGATGAGTGAGGACTGTCCCATTTTACAAATCTCCTATGCCCCTGCTCAGAGGGAAACCCAAGGGGCTCCCCAAACACTTCTATTTGTCTTTTTCTGGGGCAGACCTATTAAGGTGCCACTGTTCGAAAAAGTCAGCAGCAAGTAGTAAGCTTGACACCGTTGGACCGGGTCTGCCAAACTAGAGGATAATTGACATTTCCCTATTTCAGACGTGAATGTAGCAAAAAAAGGAATCACTCAGCTTCTTACAAAATCTGGACTAATTTGCTTAAGAAAGGCTGGCAACAGCGAATTAAGGAGCACAGGATCCTGTCTGCTTTTACTTATAGCAATGCAATGCATACCGTAAAATCAGGTTACCAGTGAAAATGAGACTGATGTGCTAATTCATGGCTCATCCTCTAGCCTTATGTCATGGGCCCATTATATAATTTAGCAAGATTCTAGGGCCTTTCTCTAGGGAGGGCAAGTTCTAGAAAACAGAGGTGTTAGTCAAGCATGAGGGTAGTTCTTTGATGAAGAGAGAATTTGGGTCTCTGGTTTTCAGAAGCCCTTGTTATTTTAATAATAAAAGAATGGTGCTCATTTTTACTTCTCCCAGAAGTACATCCTTTCACATGCATGGAAAGGATCCTTCAGCATGTCACAGATGAAAAAGCAAGTCATGGTCTATTAATTGAAAATGAGGCATTAAAGGGTCTTTGATGTAATTCCATTTTTTTAAAGCATATACGTTATCCTCCAGGTTAGAGTGGACACATTTTTAACTGCTTTGAAATGCAGAGTGGCGGGCGGGGGGGGGGGGGGGGCGGGGAGAAAGACCTGTCTTCTTCAGATTCGCTGGCTAAATGGATTCTCTGGATGTACTTTAATTTCCCCAAATATGAACACTACATTTGTTAAGAAAGCAGTTATTCAAAAAGATGGGCTTGTCATGGTTGCAAGTTTAAATTTCTTCAATGGAGGCATAAATGGCTATTTCTTTCTCCAAGAGTGAATGAATCACAGCAAACTTCCCTCTACTGCTCTGTCTCTTCATATTACCATAATCGTGGATATGATATGGTCACACCGACTAGGACTATCTCATCCTGGAATTGTGTTCATAGAGAAAGACAAAGTGTTAAGTGGCCAATAGGCCTTGTCAATCCCTCAGTGCTCCTTGCAGGTAGGGACGGTGCCATTCTTACACTAGTTTCCTAACAGGCATAGACAAGACAAACTCTCTTCCTCTTTCCTTCACCCTTTATTGTTCTTCCTAAAAGCCTTCAGCCCTACAATGGAAATTTCAGGAGGGAATGCCCACCCCATCCCCTGTTGGCATAGAGTGCTCCCTCCCATTATAGATGTACAGCCAGGCTTGGATCTTGGGCTGACTCTTGTACTCATGCTCTGGATCCCATTTTCTCTCTGGGATCCACAGAGATCCCAGAGAGATCTTCAGGAGGGAATGCCCACCCCATCCCACTGCTGGCATAGAGTGCTCCTTCCCATTATAGATGTACAACCAGGCTTGGACCTTGGGCTGACTCTTGTACTCATGCTCTGGATCCCATTTTCTCTCTGGGATGCACCTATTCTCTCTTACACCATCACCCTTCCCTTGTCACTGGATTAGTAGCATACAGGCATTCTATAATAAATCCCACTTTTAACAAAGCCTTCCTTAGGTCCCATTTCCCTTTCTAGACAGAGATTTCATGCCTCCCTTTGCAATTAAACACCTTTGCTTCGACATCACTTCCTACTCATTCAAGAACCCATCTGTTCACTCCAGTCAGAATTTAGCCTTTAACACTACACTGTCATGGTCACCCAAGACACCTTTTGTCAAGTTCAGTAACTTTCATGTTACTGGACAGGGCACTAGCATTTGACACAGCTAAAAGCTCTCTCCTCCTTGAAACATTTTTCTCTTGTTGGCTTCAGTAAGATGCTCTTGGCTCTCTTTCCACCTCTAGGCTATTCCTTCCCAGCCTTCATTTTTTATTAACTATCAGTTTATTGATCTTATATACTAGAAGGCCCCAGGGGCTGTCCTCAAATCTCTGTTATTGTCTATCTACACTCACACCCACGTCATGTTGGTTCTGCCTTTAAAATATATCCAGAAGATGACTATGCCCCATGATTCCCACTGGTATCATTTTAGTCTGTATCATCATTTTCTCACATCTGTACAATTGAAATGACCTCCTAAGAAGTGGCCTAGCTACCATTTTTGCCTCTTCCAGTCTGTTCTCTGTCCAGTGGCCCCATCAGCCAGTGCCATCCTTTTAAAATGTAAGTCCGGTCAGGTACTCTTGAGCTCAAAACCCAATGGACGTGCATCCATCTACTTTTCATTTAGAATAAGATTTAAATTTCAGCATGATCCCCTCTGCCTCATCTCTTAGACCTGACAGTATGACTCCCTGTACTTCACTCATTTCCCAGCAACCACACCAGGTTTCTTCCCATTCCTCAAATATGCTGAGGATGCTCTCCTCTCATCTGTGGTCCTTGCTCTCCCACAGTCCTCTGTCTGGAGAGCTCTCCCAGCAGGTATCTGTGCAGCTTGCCCCTCCCCAAATCCCAGATTCCATGCAATAAAGTATGCCTCCTAGTCCCAACACTCTACATTCCCCTCCACCTGCTTCATGTGTATAGTACTTACAATAACAACAGTTATTTATGAGCGTTTTTCTGCCTCCTTTAGACTACAAGCTCCATGGTAGCAGGGACTTGTTTTACTGTCTCCTGTTCCTTCAAAGGCTAGAACAGTGCTCGTCACATAAAAATATCTGTGGTTGAATGAATCTCCATCTCTGTTATACAGCAGCATGTGTATCTGTCTTTCTTCCTCAAGATACCACCGAATGTCACTTAGATTTTGAGTACTGTTTCTGTTTCCAAGTATCCCAATCTTATTCACACACATAAATGTAAGTTTATATCTACACAGAGATGTACACATGCATCACATCGACTATGAAAGTTGTCATTTTACGGTATGGTAGACATATCTAAGAATGTTAAAGCAATTACTAGCTCTTGTATATGAACCAAACTATAAGTGAATGATACATATTGTTTTAATGAGAAAGAATTCTAGATTGAGGGTAAATTATTAGCCTGGAACTGGTGACTGCAGTCGATTAGCCACACACCAAAGAGAGAAACTGGTAACTGACTTACGACTTAGCTCTAAGATACCTAAATCTTTTGTAACAATTTCATAACTCAAAATAAAAACTTATGATAGTATATCCTCTACACCAGACCCTTTTTTTTTTAATATAGTTTATTTATTTTTGAGACAGAGAGAGATAGAGCACGAGTGGGGGAGGGGCAGAGAGACAGGAAGGCACAGAATCTGAAATAGGCTCCAGGCTCTGAGCTGTCGGAACAAAACCCGATGCAGGGCTTGAACCTATGAACTGTGAGACCATGACCTGAGCCAAAGTCAGCCGCTTAACCAACTGAGCCACCCAGGTGCCCCTACACCAGACCCTTTCAAGAAGACACCCCAGCATATATTTTTCAACTATAGGAGCCCAAGTTATTTGTGCAGGAAGTGCACAGGGTGGTGAAGTGAAGAGTTCAGTTTGTGAAGTCACACAGGTATGAACTTGAGTCTTTACTCAACTACCTAGTGGCTCAGCAACTTACATCCTTTGTCACTTTGAGAGAATTAAAATGAAATAATGTCTGTAGCATATCAGGCATCATGCCTAACACATGAAAGGACCCAACAAATGTCAGCCATTATCATTACTATTGTCACCACTATTAGCTCAAGTATCAGCTGCAAATATGTAGATGGCTTGCTACTGTTTGTTGGCCTGCCTGAGATCCTTCCCTCTCATCAATAGGGAGGTCTCAGTCCATTATGACTTATCATCTTTCATACCTTAAAAACAGAAGGCCTTCCTCCCCACCTGGAAGTTGCCATTTCTCAACCTCTCTTGCAAATAAGTGGCTGGTAGACAAAGGCTTGGCTGAGAGATGGAAACGTAGAGGGCTTTGTGAAAACATATTTTGGTTAAAAACAACAACAACAACAACAACAACAACAACAACAACAACAACCAAAAACCTCTTTAAAAAGGGACATTGAGGGGCTCCTGGGTGGCTCAGTCAGTTAAGCGTCTGACTTTGGCTCAGGTCATGATCTCACAGTTTGTGAGTTCGAGCCCCACATAGGGCACTGTGCTGACAGCTTGGAGCCTGTAGCCAGTTTTGGATTCTGTGTCTCCCTCTCTCTCTGCCCCTCCCCTGCTCACGATATGTCTCTGTCTCAAAAGTAAACAAACATTAAAAAAAATTTTAATAAAAAAATAAAAAAGGACACTGAGATCCTCTTCTCCATTTTCCTCTTAATCCCTCTTCTGCATTTTCCTCCTAATCTAATAATCCATAGGATGTAAACAGTAGCTTCAACAAGACAGGGAGAAATGTTTTCATAATCATACTACATATGACTTACTTTTTTTTCCCCACTGGACTGATATTTACACCAATTGCACCAAATCAGAGCCCACGTGGGTAAAACTGCTAGTGTCTTTGTCGTGATACGAAACAGCAGTAATAGTCATTGTGTTCTTCCCCATCACACACTGGCAGAAACCAAGTAGGCCAGTTTCACTTGCGAATGTACTTAATAACCAATAATATTATTACTTTTATTAAGTCTCAACTCTTGAGGCCATGTCTTTTTGATATTCCTTATGACATAATAGGTATGTAAAAGTACTTCTGTTGACTACATAAGCACATTTGGCACCCGTGTAACTGTTTGGGTTGTGAGTTGAATTAGTCACCTTTTTTTACTTGCGAGAACGACAGAAGAACTACAATCATGCAGACTTGGGTATTTGGCAGACATCTTGAAACTGAACAGTGAGCCTGTTCCTTCAAGGAAACAACTGACAGGATTTGTGGCTTATGATAAAATTTAAGCTTCAAATCAAAATTAGAATTTTAAAAACTCCTATCTGCCACTGTGAACTTGGCAGTTTTGCAAAAGTTCAAACCATTTCTGATGAACTTGTTGATGATATTAATGAATGTGATTTTTTGATTGTCTGTCTAATAAAATGTGACAACTTTTGGAAAACATACATAACTTAGCGAATCCATATTTTCCCAATGACCAATACCCGGTGTTACAATATCATGTGTGGACAAAATGATTCAAAGTCCTAGATGGAACGAATGGATTTCGAGAGTAACTACAATTCTACGTGGTTGTGACAAGTGTCTCCTGTCACCTCCTCTTTGTTCAATGCCTTCCAACAAAACTGGATTCCTTATGTTTTGCCTTGGTTAACATGCCTCTGGACTCTGCTCAGGCTATTTCCTCTGTCTGAAGACCACAGAATTACACAGCAGGTTCTTAACTTCATTCACATCTCCATAAATACTCCCTTCATAGAGTAATTGCTCCTGAGAGCCCCATCAAAAGCAGCTTCTCTCCATATCTCCCATTTTCCCCATTGTGCTTATAATTTATGGTCATTCCCTAACACATTTATTAGGTGTTGCTGGGTTTTCCCAAAGAGATATAACCTCTGTGATGCGGGAAATTTGTTTATTTTGTCTCTTTTGTTTACTAGTGTTTGCCAGAGCCTTGACCAATGTCTGGGGTATACTACACACTCAATAAATATGTGTTGAATGAACAGATCAATGAAGGAAGAACATTTAAAATTTTAGTACACTCAGGGTCAGAGGAGCTAAACACCTTGAGCAAACTTACCAAACTCTTTGTTGGAAAAACTGGAATTGGTATCTGTTTAGTGCCAGAATCCAAACTCCTAACTAGTATGCTACTCTACATTTTGAACTCTCTAAAATGTTGTAAGTACTCATTTCCCCATTTCCCTTGCCAGCATTTATTTTAGGTCATATATTATAACTTAATTTTAGAAGTTTGTTTTTGTTGTTGTTGTTAGATAAGCTGTTAGGTTCCCACTCCAAATATTTTAAGGAGAGAAAGAGTATAGTCATTTGTAAGGAGACTTATAAACTACACAAACATAGGCCATCAGGAATGCTGAAATAAATTTGTTCATTAGATGCAAAATTGGCAAAACTGATCAATATTCACAGGGCAAAAGAACAACAGAATCTCCACAGGCCACAATTTTGAATTTCTATGAGTAATTTAGCTCAAAACACACAGAGACCAATAGAATCAGAAAACCAAGACAAATGCCTACAGACACGGAAGATACCCAAGCCATCTTTCGGACCCATTTCAGAATCTTACATTATCATTTTTATACAGATATTTTAACCAGAGAACAATGGGTGTCTTTCAGTCTTAAAAACAACATAAGTTAAGATTCATCCTTTATATTAATATGAGAATACAAAAACATTGGCATTCGGAGACTTTCCGGATCTTTTGTCTGAATTTTCTGCCCCCATCAACGAGAATTCAGTGTTGTTCTGCTCAGGTTTGGGGGAACAGCCAGTTCTGCTAATCAGAGAACACGTAAAGAGACAAAGTATAAGAAAGGAATATAGGCTGACTTTAATGATAAGCTTCTGGAAGGGAGCAGAGAGGAGGAGGAGAGGCTAGAAAAGTATAGGCTCAGGATTTCTGAGGACAGTTTGAGGAGATGAAAAGGAGATACATTTGGGGTTGGGGAGAAAGGGCTTGATGAATATGTGGCCGATGTTTGTCTGTGTACATTTCAATGTAATTCCTGAGAAATATCATGAAGGAAAAATTACTTTGCTATGCTAGGTTGCACTGGGAATTTTACTTTATTTTATTTTATTTTTAAATGTTTATTTATTTATTTTTGAGAGAGAGAGAGACAGAGAGACAGAGAGATAGAGAGTGAGTAGGGGTGGGGCATAGAGAGAGGGAGACAGAGAATCTGAAGCAGGCTCCAGGCTCTGAGCTATCAGCACAGAGCCCGATGCAGGGCTTGAACCCACAGACTGTTATATCATGACCTGAGCAGAAGTTGGATGCCTAACTGACTGAACCCCCCCAGGCTCCCCACTTTTTTCAATTTTAGATGCAACAAACAAAATGTGGATCCTTGTCAAAAAAAAAGGGCCCAATATAATTCTTGATACAGTGGTTTGCCAACAAAATTTCATTTGTCAAGTTTGAAATACATAGCATTTACACAAGCTATATTTTCTTCTACTCTTTCACTTATTAGTGTTTTTTTTAGTAAAGGTTAGTTTCCAACCCAGTGACACTCAAATGTGTTTCTTTGATCTGTGATTTTAGAGTTACATTATCCAACATGCTAGTCACCGGTCACATATTGCTACTGAGCAGTTTACATGTGGCTAGCCACTCTAAAATATGTTAACTTTTATGTTATTTCATTTAAATTTAAAAATGGATACTCAGTTTAGTATTGGAAAACTAAGTCCTTTGTGGCAACATGTATATAAATCTACTTTTTTAATCTATATGTTTTAAGAAACCTAAATAAATGAAAATTTAGCACACAAATTGAGATATGTAAAAGATACATCAGATTTTGAAAACTCAGTACAAAAAAAGTAAAATGTTTTATTAATAATTTTTATATTGATTACATGTTGAAACATTTTGAACACTTGGGTTAAATAAAATCTTTTAATCTACTATTCATTCAACAAATATTTAACATGTACTTGCTATGTTATAGGTACAAAGATGGACAAAATCATGTTGAACAGGATATACTCAGGTAAAGACATGTATGATTGCATATGAACTGTCAGACTTGGGGTGGGGGTGCGTGTATGGCAAAGATATCAGTCAACTCTTCATGGAACAGTAAGTCATGAATTTGCCTGTCATAGGCACCAAGGGTTTAAAAGGCAGAACAGAAGAAGGAGAAATGGTCTCAGTAAAGCTATAGAGGCAGCGATAAAAACACAGGAACTAGAAGAGTGAAGCCAGCCTTTCAAGACGGACTACATCTTAGAAAAGTAAAAACAAAAGCAAATAAGCACATTTTGTAATAAATGAAGCTGACATGACTCCTTCTGTCGGGAGTACAATAAATACACAACAGAGTGTTTGAAAGCCTGGAAACACAGGGAAAATAGTACATTTAGTACACTCTATTCAGATTAAGAGTGGGACTTATTCCTTTAAATGTTTGAGTTATGGTTCCCTGAGAGGTGCTGGAGATAGAAGAAAACTGTACTGAGCATATTCCTGGAAAATGTAATTAAGGTTACAGTGGTTTTAAAATAGATCTGCAAATTCTTTGACAGTTCTCTCTTCCAAAGGATATGCCTGATTCCCCTCCCCAGGAATGTGGCTTGGAACTTAATGATTCCCTTCTGACCAGAGAATGTAGCAAAAGTCACTCACTATGTGACTTACAAAATCATCAAAGGGATATAGCCTTTGCTTGGTTCTCTTGCAACTACCTCTCAGGGGGAGGCCAGCTTTTGTGTTGTGAAGACATTCAAGCAGTCCCATGGGGATGCTCACATGGAGAGGAACTGAGGCCTCCCGACACAAGCTGGCACCACCTTGCCAAGCACATGCACGAGCTGTCTTCAAAGTGGACCATCTAGCCACATTTAGGCCTTTGGATGGTAGAAGCCTGAACCAACATTTTGACTGCAACTCTATGAAAGACGGAGCCACAACGACCCAGTCAAGTTCCAGAACCACAGGAAACTCTGAATTATAATTAATGTTAATAATTTCAGGGGCATTTGGGTGGCTCAGTCAGTTAAGCAGCCGACTTCGGCTCAGGTCATGATCTCACGGTTCGTCAGTTCGAGTCCCACAGCGGGCTCTGTGCTGACAGCTCAGAGCCTGGAGCCTGCTTCAGATTCTGTCTCCCTCTCTCTCTGCCCCTCCCCCAGTCATGTTCTGTTTCTCTCTGTCTCAATAATAAATAAAAACATTAAAAAATGTTAATAATTTTCAACAAATAAGTTGTGTGATACTTATTCAGGCATCAATAAATAACTAATGGAAACATACTCTTTAAAAATAAATTTACCCTATATTTTCTAACCTTTCAGACACTCCGTAAATAATTGAAGTGGGGAATGTCACAATGATGATGCCAATGTGGCAGTTATAGTCTGGCAACCCTGAGAAAGGAATCAGATGGCCAGGAGACAGATGATACTGAAAGGTGACTGGGTCTATTTTAGTCTCCCTGAGTAGAGGTGACCTGGAGAGGGACAATGGGAGAGGAGAGAGAAAAATAAAAGAGATGAAACTTACAAATGTCAGGAATTATTTACTCAAAGATGACACTACATTTTTGACCTAGAGCACCTTAGTGGTTGATACTGCCTTAGGTAAAAATTCGTAGGGGCTTAAGAAGAGGGATTTGGTTTTGGATGGAGTAAAATTTAGGGTAATAGATGCCTTGAGGATGGAGAAGGGGTAATGAGGTAATGAGTCTATGTTAATAAAAAAATGAACTTTAATATAACTGTCAATTTTTTTACTCTAAAGAAAGTAGACAAGGTAACTTTTGGATAGTGAGGTAAGTTGATCAATATTTAGCCAGAGATTTTTTTGTCTTATGCCATGTTCAGATCAATCATGATGGGAATCTATCATTAACCTGTGTCTGATTGTTCTTAGTGATGTTACCAATAGTAAATGAAGATCAACACCATTGATATCTTCAAAGTACAGTGAAAGCCAAAGAAAGGTCTTCCCTCACTTTTTTGTCAATGAAAAGTCAGGATTATCTGACCCTTTTTTCTGCCTTTTCTATTTGTTCTTATTAAGTAGTTACAATCTGGCCTTCTATTCATTCATCATCATCATAAGCCTCCCATTCCTTATCCTCTTCATCAGAGGAGAAAGGAGGGGATGGTACATGTATTGATAACAAATTATCTCCATGTATGGGGTGCTATCCATACTCAATTTCTCCTTGCTCCTAAGTGTACTACCATTAATAAAGAGATGCTTGTCCCCAAGTACAAAAGAGGAAATTGAGTGTAAGAGAAATAAATTAATTGTCCAGAGCTTGGGCTGAAGACTAAAGTCTTACCTTTTGTTCTTAACATTTCAGGATTCTTTGATGGCTGCTCATTATGTATACACAACCAGTCGCTGTTCTCCTCTTTGTTCCTGTTCGTACAATGTTCCTACCTAATCTTTCACCTGAACACATGCTGATTCTCTCTCATAAGAAATCTTTCTGCTCTTCCTCTATCCACCAGTTCTCCAGCCTCTAACTTAGAGTTAGGGTCACACGGTTTGATGATGAAGCCCTTTGGATTGCTACTTTAGTTAACCAACTTGACTGTCTCCATAGCCTTTGGAGAACAGAGATCATAACTTCTGCTTCTGTGACTTCCTCTGTACCTTGCTGATATAGGCAATCTTTTTTTTTTTTTATAGTTTATTATCAAACTGGTTTCCATATAACACCCAGTGCTCTTCCCCACAAGTGTCCCACTCCATGACCATCACCCCCCTTCCCCTTTCCCCCTCCCTCTTCAGCCCTCAGTTTGTTCTCAGTATTCAAGAGTCTTTTATGATTTGCCTCCCTCCCTCTCCCTCTTTCCCCCCACTTCCCATGGGCCCCTGTTAGGTTTCTCCTGTTAGACCTATGAGTGAAAACATATGGTATCTGATATAGGCAATCTTTTATATATATATATAAAAGATATATATATCTTGATTTCATAAGACCCAAAGCTTTAAGTTATTCTCAGAAACATCCCATTTCTTTCTAGGATATGTAGGAGTCATTCCAATCTGTCTATAGTTTATATTTTGACTTTATTTCCAGACAGTCCATTTGCCCCTGTGTCCAACACAGTTTTCCCACAATAGGGCATGCCATTTTATATTTTACCATTTTTCGTCTGGTGTTCCTTCTACTTTCAACATTTCTTTTCTCCATCATCTCTCTGAAAGCGCTTACTCATCCCTTAAGATTGTAGGGCATATCAAAGTTACTATGCAAGAATTCCTCTCCTTTCCCATTTGTATAGACTCGGTGGTTGCATAGGAGCAACCACAACATATTACTTCAAAGGTGGACCTTCATTGCTACACGCCAGAGACCCTGGTTCCACTCCCCTTGCTCCTGCATTGGGTGTAGGCCTGGCAGGTAACCCAGATGCGTGTCAACTAGCCCCTGGCATTTCCTGGCCACAACAACTGGTTAGAGTGGGCAGTAACCTTAGGTGGTCTAGTTAGATTAACCACTGTATTTTTATTCAATATTTGGGGGAAACCCATATCTTGATGTGGATGGGATGGCAGTAGGGTAGACTACTATGAGATGTGACACTGATGGGGCCACTTCCAAGCTTGAGAGGAGCCAGCCTGAGGATGAGGCTGCCACATGGAAGAGATCAGACCCGAGAAACCACAGAGAGGTGGCCATGCAGCTTTGATTTCCAGCCCTGAATTCTCCTCTACCTCTGAGTGTTTCCAGCTACTTGAGCCAATACATTTCCTTAATTGCTTAAGCCTAATTGAGCTGAATTTTCCATTACTAGTAATTGAAAGTGTCTTAAACAAAAATCCAGATAAAATTTAATTTCCTTTGTAATGCCTTCCCAAATCCCCACAGACAGGTCAGCTTATTGACCCTTTCTTTCTCCCCCAGAATTTTGCTTAACAGCACTCACACCAACCATTGAAAATAGTTGCATTGGAATGAACTGTTTTCTTATCTGTCTCCCCAGTACCCTATGAACTCAGTAAGGACAGAGGCTAGATCCTGTTCAGCATTATATCCCTAGAGCCTTACACAGTGCCTGGTTTTCTGAGAAGCCATCAACCTATGAATGAATGAATCTTTGGTTCCTTTACCCCCTTCCTTGTTTCAGCCCTTGACAAGAACTGATACGTTCAATAGATGGGGAAAGTCAGAGTTTAAGTAAAGTGTCCGGATTGGTATAATGTAGTCTTCAGTGGCTCAACCTATTTATAACAGGATTATTAGTCTCTGCCCCCAAGTAACCTTTCTACCAATTCCATTACACTCAATTTCCTTTTGAAATTACTTACGGATTACAGACTGCTTTTACTCTCATTCATTCATTTATTCAGAAGTATTTATCATATGCCTGCTTTGTGTTCGTCATTGGTTTGGGGATACAACAATGAACAAAATTCTTTCCCTCACATCCCTGCAGAGGGAGTCAAACTATAAACACAATGTATTAGTAAAATATAGAGTATGTTAGATGGCGATAAGCCCTATGAAGAAAATGCAAGAAGTAGGGCAGGGAGTGCTGGAGGTGGTCAGAACACAATTTTACATAGTGTGACAGGGACAGCCTCACTGAGATGGTGACAAGCAGAAGAGGTGAGGGAGCTATGTGCACATCTTAGAAAAAAATGTTCAGGGAGAGGGAACATAAGTGCAAAGACTCTGATGTGAAAGCACGTGGTGTGTGAAAGGGAAAACCAGGTCAGGGTCCTTGGAGCAGAATGAGCGAGGAGGGGGTGATCAAGGAAGGCAGGGGGTGACAGTATCAGAGAAACAATGCTGATCGGCAAGCCACTGAACTTGTCTGACTTTGGCTTTTTAATCAGAGAAAATTGAGAAGTGTCTGGGGTGCCTGGGTGGCTCAGTCAGTTAAGCATCTGACTCTTGATTTCAGCTCAGGTCATGATCTCACAGTTCGTGGGTTTGAGCCCTGGGTTGGGCTCTGTGCTGACAGTGTGGAGCCTGCTTGGGATTCTGTCTTTCTCTCCTCCTTCTCTGCCCCTCCCCTGCTCATGTTCTCGTGTTCTCGTTCTCTCTCTCTCTCAAAATAAATACATAAACTTAAAATAAAAAAAAATTGAGAAGCTTCTGGAAGGATTTAACAAGCAACACAGGATGACAGTCTCACTATTAGAGGGCTGGAAGGCACAGCCATGTGCATTATTCTGGAGCTGAGAAAAGCAGTTGCTTAGCTCCACATAGAGAGGCTTTATTTAATTAGTATTTGGGTCTCATATCAAGTTGCTCTGTCTCCTTCTAACAAAGCCCAACGCATTTCTTATTAAATATTTTAGCTAACATGTCAGTCACCTCCTTTTTAATATAAGGGTGGTGGCATACAAGCGGAAATGGAAAACACAGAGTTTCGAATTGTGTGTGACTTGGTAGAGGGATTAGAAGCCATCTTATAAAGATATGGAGTGTCTAATGTTTCCCTTTGTTTTTCTGGAGAGGGGACTCCATAATAGAACCACCTTTCTCTCTCTCTCTCTCTCTCTCTCTCCCTTCTTGCAGACCTGCTGCCTGTGATTGATAGCTATTAAATTAGGTTTTGCCTCCCCAGTTTGGTCTAGATTAAATACATTTATAGCACAGCAAGCCACGGAGAGACAAAGGAACAAGTGGCAATTACTTTGTCTATTTTGGTCTTCCTCATAGTTAACCATCATTTAAACACACAAAAGAGAAACGTTTGAAGCTAGGAAAAAAAGGAAACAGAACAAAGCACATGGAACATCAAACACATTGAAAGCTGCCCAAATTTACAAATAGAAGCTGGCACACACACACATATTTCCTGAAAGAACTGATTTCAGGTGCAGAAGCAAAGAAGGAATCCTATGGGACATATAGGGTCACGGAGAGGGATTTGTACCCTAGTTGCGTCTCCCACCGTGACAGGGAATACCTGTCAGTCATGGTTGAGGAGAACTGAATTTGAGAAGAATTCACTTGTCTCGTATTCTCAGCCAGGGACCAGAATCACGTGTTCCTTAAGCAGGGAAGCCAAGGTTATTACTCTGAAATGAATAGGGTCAAAGTCATGCTAATAGGAGGAAGAGATGCTTTCCCCATGTGAAATTGTGTTCCTTTAGAAAGGGAAAAAAAAATTAAAAAAAAAAAAAAAGAAACATCTTTGCTGCAGCAAAGTATGTGTGCCTTGGTGTTTTATAAGGAACCTGAGGGCACTCTGTACTCTTTGAAAGTCTGAACAGGACTGTAGTACCTATTGTCATTCTCTCCTATCAGGCTCCCAACTCCCTCTCACCCTTCGAAGACAGCAAAGGCTAGAGGCAGGGAAGCCACATTTTTCATGCTGCCTAAACATCAGGGAGAAGATAATGCAAAGCACAAGAAAGGTGAGAGACTAAGGGCCTGCATTCCCAATACATGTCAGCGAGTCCTGAAAGGTAAGAGGAGGCAGGGGACACCAGACAAGGAGCTCAAAAGGAGACTGTGAAAAGATAAAAACTAAAACAAGAAGGAGGGAAACTCCATGGAGGATAATCTCTAAGGGTCTAAAATGATGTTCTTCCTAGTTTTGTGGCATTAAGGAATAAGTTAGTGAAATATGGTGGCCTTTCCAAGTCCTTCTCCTCTGTTCTGTCTTGAAAAGAGAAGAGCTCATGATCTCCTGGAGGGACTCAATCAGAACTAAATCTGGTTGGAAGGTCACTCTGACCCATCCCACACGACGACCGATAGGAGAGGAAGTTCTAGAAAAGTTTTCCCCTAGCTTGAGAGATCATAGAGTAGTTTTCTGAGTTTTCTTCTTTCTTTGGAGAACAAAGTAGCCTTCATACACCTGTTCACAGATAATAGCAGGGTCATACAGAACAATAAAGAATTCCACTTCTACTGTAGATTCTGGGCCACTGGTTTGAGTTGAAGCCACTGGGTCAGGGCATGCACTTCTGAGATTGCCTCTCCTTCCCAGAAATCTGCTCCTCAGTGTGACTTGCGGTAGACATTATGGCAGCTAAACAGAAGTGAGTATTTAAAAGGAAGTAGAGGGTGCCTGGTGGCTCAGTCAGTTAAGCTCAGGTCAGGATCTCACAGTTTGTGGGTTTGAGCCCCACATGGGGCTCTGTGCTGACAGCTCAGAGCCTGGAGCCTGCTTTGGATTCTGTGTCTCCCTCTCTCTGCCCCTCCCCCACTTGCACTCTGTCTTTCTCTCTCTCCCTCTCTCTCTCAAAGGTAAATAAATATTTAAAAAAAAGGAAGTAGAGGCAGGAACCAACACTCTTTAACTGTAGAGTCACCTATGCCTTTGGGGCCTCCCTACAGAAACTCAAAGAATAGAACAAAAGAATTGCTCTACAAAGTAGTAATGAGTATGTTTCTAGCCTCAGTTTCTTTATAGGGACGATAACTTTGAAACTGTGAAGGGTCTGCAATGTGATCTATATCTACAAACAGACACGTATGTACACACACACACACACACACACACACTAATGGGAACACAAGACTTCTGGATCAGTAATCAGTGTTTTATTTACTCACGGAGCAGCTTATGTGATTTCTTCATTCCGAACAAGATACCGTGAGAGCCAGGTGTGCCCTGTGCATACGCTGGGGTTTGTACAACAGGAAAGGAAGCCCAGAAATATGAAACTTGGACCTTACACAGGATGACTTTCCCATATGTCCCTCTGCCCTTCTGAAGAGATCAAATGGGATATTTGCTCTGTGAATGTAAAAGCTTCTATTTGGGGAGGGCGGGCTAAGGGCTCTACCTGGCCTCTACATCAACATCCTGGGAGGTAACCAAATTCTCCAGGGCAGAGATCGGAGTATCTCTCTCTTGGAACTCTCTACCTTGAGGGTTGCTACTCAATCATCCTTCAACCAAGTGCCAGTGTCCTTTGCTTAGAAAGCCCCAACCCATGCAGAAATAGGAGACTAATTAAAGGAGAGCTGTTTCCCCACAAGAGCAGGGATAAGAGGAATTCTTTTCTTCAGAGTGTTTTGGAGCTAGAACCGGATTGTTTAGAGACGGAGAGAAGAAACAAAGGAAAACAAGGGCAAGACAGGAAGGAGAGCAAGTCAGGGCTCACTTTGCTCAGCTCCTGGGAGGGCCACAGGGCCCCCACCATGGAGTTTTCACCTGCCCCCCCCAGCATGCACTATTCCCAGAATTTGAATCCAGTCTGCTGTATCCTTCTGCTGAAATTGTCATTGCACTAGTTTTCTTCTGTTTCCCAGTACGAGACAGAAACTTACTCACAATCACATTCTCAGCAGTAGCACCAAGCACAGTATCTGGAATGTGAAATGTGTGGAAAAATTGATTGAGTGTATTATCCCCTCCCATTCTAAGCAATAGCTTCCTAGACACGTTCTTAGAGCATATTCCTGATTTCCAGGGTGTAACACATACACAAAGGCGATGATGATGATGATGATGATGATGATGATGATGATTTTGGTGGAACAAAATGGAGAGTATAAGAGCACAATCAGATGGTTACATCGAGTCTGAGAGGCATGAATTTAATACCATCTTAGTCATGAAGTTTTTTGATTTTAGAAGTCTGTGTTTGCTCACCTATGTAGTAGAAATAATAGTATCTATTATATCTAATAATATAATAACTATCTGGGACTAACTAAATACCATTATGTATGCACAGTGCATGACATAGTGTCTAGCACCTAGCAGTGCTTAAAAATGATTAGCTATTGTTATTTATCATGACTGTCCTTTTAAAAAAGAGATAAAAGCACAGGAAGACAAGCAAGCAAAGAAAGGGAAAAAATTGAATTTTTAAATTTTATTCTATTTGGCTTCACCTCTTACCAAGTCACCGTTACAACCAATCCAAGAAGAGACGAGATGCGACGATGAGATTTAAGAAAGACTTATGACACCAAATCCCCCAAATGAGTCTCAGTACATGTAGAAATTGCACTACCTCGCTGTTAGATTTGGGCAGAGATGGTTGGATAATTACAAAGGAGCTGTAACTTTGATTTTCCTTCTGCATTTGCACAGAGGTCATTCCAACATCAAAAATAATTACAAGCACAGAGATTTCAGTTGTAGCTTTGACACGGCGCAGGAGCTGGGTCAGACCTGTTGCTAGTGCTGTAGCCTCACTTTTGTCTATTTGTAAGAGCTGCCCTGTGTGACCCCAAGAAGCAGGCAGACACTGTATACCTAATTGTCAATGCCGGTGCAGGGCCCCAAGTTCCAATGAGAGAAACATACCAAAATATTTTCATAATCGAGGAACCAGATATCTGGGGATTTATTTTTTCAATTTAACTGTAAAAAGTAAAATTAAAAGGGCTAAATGTATCTTATTTAAATCTCTCTTGTATGCCTATATTTCTCCCCTTCCCTACTGCCACCACACCACTTCCCTCCAGTTTAAGCCATCATCAACCTGTTCCATATAGATTTTCCTCTTGGTGTTCTTGTTCTAATCCATGCATCTAGGAGGTCTGTTCTACACAAGAATCTGTGTGGCATATGCATCAGACAAAGTCAATACCATATTGAAAAACCTTCAATATTCTCTCATTATGGAGGCAAAATCCTTAACATACCTTAGGAGATCTAGTTCCTGGCCTGGCTTCTCTTTAGTATCCTTTATTCTTCCCTGACATTCTACCCTCTAACTATCCCACACATCTTTCATTCTTTCTTGTTTCTCCTCTGGAATATGCAATCCCTTTTTAAGTGGAAATATGGCTACTCAACATTAAGAATTAAACTTAAAGCTTACGTGTCTTTTTCTCTGAGAAGACATTCTTCATTCTAGACGAATGCAGGACCTACCCAAATGGTCACTCCCTCTGGTGGAATCTATCTCCCCTCTATCACATTTCCTTTTACATGACATCACTTAGTCTGTAGTCTGTAGTCTCTAATAGACTGTGTGAGAGTATCAATTCTTTGCACCTAACTCCCCCTCTATTTAATGAGAGGTATCCTTTTGCTATACGTAAGATCAGAAGGACTGAAAAGAAAAAAGGAAGCATGTTAGCTCTTGGCTTCCTATGAGCTATGAAGCTCATAGCCTGAACATAATCACAAAAGCCAAGGCACTGAAATTATGGGAAGGGATTTTTTCTAATTCTAAAATTTCTCTAATCTACTTTTACAATAGTGTTTTCTTATATAAATAAAAAGTTAGAGAGACATAACAGGATTTATTTAAGAGAAGGTCCCATAAGTCGAAAAGAGGAATTAGAGAGCCTTCTGCTATCAAAAGAGAAAGATACGTGTAAGAGAGACGGGAGGTTAGATGTTCACCCTGCCCTCTTGGGGGTGATGCTTTAAGTGAGAACAATGTAAGTTCACTTAGCTAAGATGTAGCTTCTAAGTTTTCATTTTGCTCTACTTACAGAAACTGTGTCCCTATAGCTCATTTTTGTGTATGTAATACTGTATCTAGCACAGAATAAGCTGTCCTATAAACATATGTTGAATGAAAAAGTAAAGAAATAGTGATAATTAGGAAAGAGCAATTTAGTGATTAATTTCTAACATGTTTCCTTGTTTCCCAGCAACACTATTTCAGCCTCTCCCATCTCTGTATGCTGAGTCCAGGTCACATTCTTCATCCTATTTGATTTTTTTTTTTTAATTTCACAGAGTTGTTGATGTCAGAGATGATGTGTTTCCACCAAAATCTGTGGAGAGAAAACTACCCTAGTAGCATGGGCACTTCATGGGAATGTACAGCATCCTATATTTGAGCCATGTGATCTATGAGATTTCATTTTTCACTCAGTGATGAAAGGTAAGGGGACATAAGACAGGTAAAGGGATGAGAAAAAACACATTTATCTTTTTACCATTAAATGAACAGGGTCTCTACATTTGGACTTCAAAAAATATTATAACATATTTAGTAAAAATAGTGAAGGAAGTTTCCTTTTTCTTTAGGACCATTTTACAACACTCCTACTAAATATGTACCTAAGATTCTTAAAATTTGAGAGAGAGGCAAATTCAAACATTAAAAAGTAGAACTTTAGGATATGACAGGAAGTTCTTCATGTCTCCTCTCCTGCATCATTTCACATTAGTAAACATTAATCAAATGTCTTCTAGATAAGATATTCACAGTGCCATATGTTGGGAGATAGATCGATGTCCGGGTAAAACAGATTCTGTCCCAAAATGTACATAGGCTAATTTATTTTTATTTTCTAATGACTCTTCACGAATCTCCTGCCCCTTACAACAAAGTTCTTTGTATAAAAAACAAAGGAAAGAAATGTATTGAGTGAGACAGATGAATAATAAAAAGATGGAGGAAGAGATATTGGAAGTGAGATGTGAAAACCCAGGAAGGCTGATGGAAATACAATGTTCTTCAGTTTAAAAAAATTTTTTTGGTTAATATTTATTTATTATTGAGAAACAGAGAGAGACAGAGCATGAGCATGGGAGGGGCAGAGAGAGGGGGAGACACAGTATCTGAAGCAGGCTCCAGGCTCTGAGCTGTCAGCACAGAGCCCGACCAGGGCTCGAACCCACGAACCATGAGATCATGACCTGAGCCGAAGTCAGATGCTCAACCGACTGAGCCTCCCAAGCACACCTAGAATGTTCTTCAAAAATCTAATTTTGCTTGACCTTTGAAAGACTCTGGTTATAGCTAGTCTTTTCTCCATCTTGCCTTACCCCTTTTAAATTATTAATGAAATAAAATAATGAGGCATAAAATACTACCTCTCTCTAACATAACTTAAAGTTCCATATTATAGAATTAACAAACTGCTAATTTTCCCAAGTAATTTTATCTCAAGTACTTTCCAGGAAATATTTTGACTTGTCAAGAGACCATTAAAAATGGTCTGTGATACTAGTACTATAGCCTTTCTTTTTTCTTGACATGAGTTAGAAAACATTAAAACTTCATTCCTCCTCATCTTTTTACACTTCATATTTGAAATGAAATATTTGTTAAGTGTGCATACAAATTAAGTGAAAAGAAGAATTTAAGTAAAAGTAATATTTTAAAGAATGAATTATGAATGAATAAAATACATCTTTGGAAGATTTTTTCTGTACATTCATTTTATAAATATATATAACATTTATATATTATACATTATATATATATTATTATAATTTCTTCAGAAGTTATGGTGACATTCTTCAGAGTTTTAAACACTTGCTTTCAATGTTAATTTACCTGCTAGCATATATTATAAGGCAATCTGTGGGCATATTATTCAACAATGAAAGGGAATAAAATATTAATAAGGCCTATCGCATGAAAGAACCTGAAAAACATCATGCTAAGTAAAATAAACAGACCCAAAAGATGATGTATTGTGGGTTCTAATGTATATGAAATGTCTAAAAATGGAAAAGACATAGAGACAGTAATTTAGTGATTTCCAATGCCTAGGGCTGGAGACAAGAGAGACTGCAAATGGGCAGGAAGGATCTTTGGGGTGTGATGGAAACATTCTAAAATCAGATGGTCATAGTGGATGCATACCTCTGTAAATTTAATGAAAATCATTGAATTGTATACTTAAAATGAGTTATTTTTATAATTTTTAAATTGCACTTTAATAAGCTATTTTAAAATTCTGTACATTTACTCTTCAAGGAAGTAATCAAATATTTAGACTACACAGAAAAAAGAAGAGTATAAAATAATGGGATTTTGGAAATCTGGAAACATTCATTTTTATGCTGTTATTTAGAACACATTTTTTTAGCTTATTTACCTGAATTTCCCCTGAATCGTCAAATATGTATCAACTCTCTTTGGTTAACATGTGGAAAAAAATATCCTTTGATAAAGAGAAGGAATCAATACTAAATATGCCTTAAGGCATGAAGTAGGTTTATTTTCTTTAAAATCCAAACTATATTTGAAGAAACATTTTAATTAAGCATGATACACTATATAAAATCACATCCCTAATACCTTTCACACCAATCATTATCTTTCCGTTCTCACAAAATGCATCTAAATCAGTCAGCTGGCAGACTGTTTTTGTGCAAGGCATAGTGTTTTTCTGAACTGGGGTTAAAATTTCCAATATGTGACTAAAAATGCTCTGTTCCCCCCACCCCTTGCATTTTTGGAAAATGCTTATTTAGTAGAAGTCTACACAAGAAAAGTGGGCCTCAACATAGGAACTTTAGGCAAGGAAACGAGTATGTTTATGAGGAAACTTTAGGTAAAGTTATAATTTATTTTCTTTGGGAAAAGTCACACTTAGCATTTACTTGTTTAACAAATATTTATTGAGCATCTACTATGGGCTAAACAATGTTTTAGGGATAAGACATTAAAACTTGGGATAAAACAAAAGAAAATCTATTTTAAGAGTTTCATTTTCAATCCAATATTTCCAAACACTCAGTCAGGTAATGTTTTGTTGTTTTTTACATTGTGTTATAGGTGATTTAAAAAGGGATGGTGCCCGCACCTTGGAAAGGCTAATGAAGCCAAGTACAGCCTTCCTTACACTGTACCTTTTCTGTAGTCAGCTCAGAAGTGGAGGAGTTATAAAGTGATCATCATAGTTAGGACTTCTACGGATTCACTGCAGGGAAACAGGCTTAGTCTTTAGCTCAGGCCTAAGCTTCAAATAAGAGTAACTCAGAGTGATCTGAGAAGACTTGGTTCTCAAGTCTGGGACTCATAAAATCTACCAGCAGGCTCATGAAAGTGAAGCTTCTCATGCCCAGAAATCCTGAGGCATGTGGTTGGAGGAATATGAATATTACTTTAGGATTACAAGGAACTAGAAGAAATGGAATGTCCTAGGAGTGGATGGGAGCTAGGTCTTAACATTATATATATGGATAAAAATTATCCAGGTACAGCAGAAACTGGAGAACTTATTTTTTTTTATTTTAATATTTATTTATCTGAGAGAGAGACAGAGAGCACGCGCAACGGAGCAGCAGAGAGAGACAGAGGAGTCAGAATCCTAAGCTGGCTCTGAGCTGTCAGGGAGGGAGCCCGATGTGGGGCTCACTCCCATGAACCATGAGGTCATGACCTGAGCCAAAATCAAGGACCCGACGCAGGAGAGCATTTTCAATGAAGAGTTAGCTTGTCCTCTTTTTCAAGGTTCTTAAGGAAACTTAGTGGCAGGCATTAACTGGCAATCTACATGAACTCTCCTTCTAATAGAAGCATGAAACAAAGTACGGCCTGGGAAAGGACTGACTGCTGTCTTTGTTTCCAGGGAACATGAGACAACATGTTTGAGCAGCAAGGGATATGGTAACCCAGAAGGAGGAACCGGTGCTGGGATGTGTCTGAGACGGCCTTTATACAGGGAGGGGTCAGACAGATGGATGGCAAATGAAACTATTATCACAAGCGAAGAGCTAGCTCTATTATTTTCTTGTGCTGCTGTGAATCAGAGAAGCGCATTGTATTGTCATTTTTAAAGGAGACACACGGAAGGGTAATGATTTTATTTGTATACTCTCCTTTGGAAATGTAATATCCTGCTTTGCCAGCAACATAATTGTCCAAGTGGAGACCTCAGGCCTGACGCTGATGAGAAGCCACAGTGAGAGGAGACAGAAAAGTCAACCTAAATGAAAGCTGATATTTTTCCATAAGAAGAATTAATGTAACTTATGTGTACTTTGAGCAGCATTCAAATCAGCCATTAGCCTCAAAAACCACTACAGTTGACACGAAAACATGTGGCCTACAGTCATGCTTGGTGGAGGGGAGGAAGATGTCATGGAATCCACACGAGTTTTTAGACAACAAACGGGAGCCCCATAGAAATAACTCAAATTGACAGTGGTATGCTTGCTGGCTAATTTGCCAAGATGAAAGGTGATACCCTATGGTAGAAATGGTCAGAAAGAAGGTGTATATTTTTTGAGTATAAATTTAAGCTCAGTTAAATCTCTAAAACAAAGAGAGTAGACTAGAATCACCTCTGAGATCTCTTTAATTTGGGCCATCTATAATTCTAGAAGTTTATTTGCTTAACCGCCAAACTGAAAAGTGTCATATTTTTAAAACCCCCATCTCTTATTATCTGATCATCCACTCCCACTGAAACAATGCTTCTCACTTTTCCAATCCAGCTGCCTCCAAAGTAACATTAATTAAGCCTTTTTCAGCTCCAATCTGTCCTTCAATCCGGTATGCGCTCAGCATCCGTTATCAGTGCCTATGAGGATAAGAAAGGAATTTCCATTGGAAGAAGAATTTCCTGACAAAATCATCATTCCTGACAGACCTGAAAGGTATCCCTGACAATCCTAAAACAGTACCTTGCACATAATATGTTCTCAGTAAGTATTAGTAGAATTAATGTGCTTTTCTGCCCTGCATTTTTATACGTTTGCTTTTTCAATTTAGCAAAATTTATTTCCCTGTTGACATATCTTTTATCCTAAGCTGAAATTAAAATGGCTCCATAGTAGTCTATGCTGCCATCATGTTACATAATTACTAGCACATATTTCAATGGTTTGAACAAATATTTCAAAGTGATAAAGGCTCTCAGGAATAGCTCTCCTTCAAAGGAATGGTAAATAGAAGAGGAAAAGTTATCAGAAATATTCTATTATGAAAAAGGAAGAGATGAGCACACTATGAGGGAGGTTGTCCAATCGCCTTCAGGGAAGTGTTGCCATATGCCCATTATCAACACGATGTGATGATGTCGAAGAGAGTGAAGAAGCCTCGGTGAAATCAATCTACTCAAGATTAATTCTCAAAGTAATTTTCTGAATATCCCTCAAGTGGATGTCAGCATCATTTTGCCATCACCTATGAAAGGTATACTCTGTGCCCGATATTTTTTCTTCATCTATCCTCAAAATAGCCTGTGAGGGCTAAAGGCATTATAGGTGATAACAGAAGACTAATAGGTGAGACAGCTGAGTCTCAGAGAGGCTCAGTAATTTGCCCAAGGTCACTTAGGCAGTTAAGTGGCTGACCTAGGATTCAAAACCTCAGGCTGAGTAAATCCAGCTCTTTACACACTACTCTACTGCTTCTAAATTGGATCATGAAATATAAGTGTGGAGCCAAAGATAAAAATAGTCACATTATTCCAAACAGATTCAAAGACTTTCAAAAGAAAGGCACTGATTTAAGATATTATTTACAGATGAAACTCAAACAAAGCATCTAAGCAGTGTAAAAAAAATAGAACGCAATGTGCTTCTGGTGCACATTTCTTGCAAGAACAACCTCATTAGATATAAGGAAATATGAGAGATGAGGCAGATTGCTGTCAACTCGCCACGAGCCTTTCTCCAATAAAATATACTGAATTAAAGAACAGAGGAGAAGGGCCAGGACATCCAATACATTCAAAGGAAGGAAAGATAAAGAATACAGAACTGTGTGTAGGAAGATATAGAAAAATATAAAAAAGGACCATGAAAAAGTCAGGGAAATGTTAAGAGCCTTCAGGACAGAAGGAAATTCTAAATTAATTCAAGTAAGTTCTAGTTCAGAACATTCCAATCACTAAAAAGTAAAATCAGGAACACATAATAGATACAAAAAGGACATGGATAAAATACTGATCTCTATACCCACAGAGTACCGTCTGCAATTCTTTGGTTTGCTTTGACTTTGATTCTTCCCAGACTGAATGTTATGAATGTATTCCTACCATATGACAATGATGAAAGGCATTCATACAATATCAGTAAATGATGTTGAGACATATATAAACTCAAAACTTCTTGCCAAAGGTAATTTGCTATAAATTATGCACTGTATGTACATAAGATACCATCCAGAGAAGAGTAATTATTACCAGAGAGATCTAGAAAAAGAATCAGCACGAAAATGATGAAGAATGGAAATGTCTGGGAAAAATACAGGGGGGTGACTCAAATAGGGATCATATCTCAAGATAGAGTAATACATTGTGTGAAGATACAGCACTTGATTAAAATGATTAAAGACTGAACTATAAGCTTCTAGGATAGATTATTGACCACGAACCACCACTTCTCACATGCGATGAGTAACACATACAGGGAAACCTATAGATTAAAAAATAAATGTGACTTGTGTTTGAAGTCTTGATCATAGTGTCTGGTAAAGTATACCTAAAACCATAACAATTGACCTTTTAATAAAATGTAATTGATAAATGTGTCAGGGACTGGGGACACCATGAATAAAGTCCCTGTATCTGCCATATTGTTTTCATAATCTTGTTAGGGAACAGAGATATAATATCAATAATACATTCAAAGTACCATATATATTAAAATCTTATAGGAGGCACAGACATCTGGAGGCAAAGACGCTGTCCTCAATTTCTACTGGAGAAAACCACATTAAGAAGGCATTATGCCAGTGAGATCGCATAACTCTAAGCAAAGGCAGGAAAACTCCAGATTAGGTTCAAGCTGCTCAATGAATAATGACAGTCATTTCTCCCAAGAACCAGCAGAAGTTCCCAATAAAACTTAGTCTAAGTTGCTTCCCATTCCTTGACCATAGGATGCATCTCAATTTAGTGAAACATAATGGTACCTGCAAAGCACTTAAATTAGAATTGATTCCACATATATTGATTCTGGGGAAGATACACACTGCAAATGTGTAACAGAAGTTATGATGTTTAACAGCCCTAAAGAATGCATCTATTCATAAGCACAAAACAAGGGGATACAATTTTATTGAGTCTTCACTACCACTTTTCAAAGTGTCATTTGGGAAAAAGCCCAGAACCAATGGTGAAACAATAGACTGTCTGCATTGTGCTTATAAATGCTGCTCAAGAAATGGAAAATCAAAAGTTAGACATGAAGTTCCTGGAGAAAAGAATTTAGGAAGGCAAATGGGTGTATAATCGATAGCTCCAGCAATGCACACCTTGAGAAACCTTGAGAAAAGCAAACAAGTGAAACCCCAAGATCATTGCCAAGCATTTACGGATAGCATCCCACAAATAGGTTACATGGGCTACATCAAACAATTGAACTGCATTCATAATCAAGATAATTGTTCTCTTTCACTAGGGAAATTTTCATTCCATTCTGAGTTCCTGTCTCACAATCCACGCCTAAGTTTCAGGTTGAAATTCTGGAACAAGTTTGGGCATTCTACAAAGGAGGGAGAAGAATCTCTAGATCAAAAGTTCCAACGCTTAGCAGTCTCTAAAGTCTCACTAACACCTCAAGTTTAACCGTTGGGTAGGAGATTAACTTATTGATCCCAGCTCTTCATTCCTCTATAATAAAACTCTATGTCCATACATTGTCTGATGGGGGGTGGAACAGAATTCACTATGTGATGCCGTATGACATGCTTTGGTCAACAGGATATTAGAAGATCTGATGTAAGCTAAAGCTTGAAATATGCATATATAATTGAGCTTTCTCTGTTATTATATAGTGCTCTGGAGCCTGGGCTCCAGAACAAAAATTCATGGGATATATCTAAACCAAACTTCCATCTTTAGCTAAGCCTACCTGACCCACAGCATGAGAGATACAGGTGAGCTCTCTTAGAGCGGACAAAAATGACTGTGTAATAAATGCTTTTATAAGCACTGTACTGTGGAGTTCTCAGCATTACTATGGCAATAGCTGACTGATACACTTGTTTCTGAGTTATAATAATTGCTATTTTAATCACCTTGCTCTTTTGAATCAAGCCTAGCCTTCTATTCTATCTCCTATAATCAGGTTAATGCCCTACTATACACAATTTCCTTTCTACTCTGTGTCCCTTTGGTTGGATTTTTGCTATTTAGCTGTTGTACTCTCTTGATATTCTGCCTAGGTAAGATCTCCCAATCACCTGCTTCAATATATGAAAATCATAAAGTGATTTACATATGATAGAAATAAATAGCCATCAACACAGTGATTTATTAAGAATGATCAGTCAAGCATATTTAAATATGTTTAATTCTGCAAAATTTCAAAAAAATTTACAAGGCAGATTTTATAATTGTCCTTTTCTGGGTTCAATTCATTCATTCTCTATTGTTGTCTATATTCCAGGCCCTCAGCTCAAAAAAGGTAAGTAAACTGCTGGAGATATTCTAGACAGTAAATGCCAGAGCCAGGACTCAAACCCAACTGTTGCTCATTAGGCTGTTCCATATTAAATATTTAAAATGGAGAGATCATGAAATTATGAGTAATGAGAGAGATGCCAATGTTGCAACTGAATAGTTTCCAAGAGATAAAAATTGTCTACTGTGCATACTTAGGAATACTGATAACATTTCTTGGCTCACCTAAAAGATAGTATGCACTGTATCACTTGGCAGATATGGTCAGAGAAGCAAGGATGGGTTGATGCAATTCGTATTTAAAAAGCAATATTATTGGGGTGCCTGGGTGGCTCAGTCGGTTGAGCGTCCGACTTCGGCTCAGGTCATGATCTCACGGCTCGTGGGTTCGAGCCCCGCATTGGGCTCTGTGCTGACAGCTCAGAGCCTGGAGCCTGCTTCCGATTCTGTGTCTTCCCCTCTCTCTGTCCCTCCCATGCTTATGCTCTCTCTGTTTCTCAATAATAAATAAATGTTAAAACAAAATTTTAAATAAAAATAAAAAGTAATATTAACTGCATCTACTCTAAGAAAGAATAATGGTGAATTTTTAGCATTTGTACATTTTCCTACTGGGAGGTGGTCTTGGCTCTGCTTCTAAGGGAAAGACCGGCATAAGCCTGAATGTAAGAGCTCAGCACTGGCCTCTGGGACCATATAGGGCTGAGTTTAGATCCTGATATAACTTTTTCTAGCTTAATAAAGTTACTTCTAATCTTGAAACCTCGATTTCCTCATCTGTAAAATGGGGCTAACAGAAGTAACTACCTCATAGAGCTCGTGAAGGAATTAAATAAAAAGTGTCTTATAGGGACATCTGGATGGCTCAGTTGTTTGAGCTTCTGACTTCGGCTCAGGTCATGATCCTGCATTTTGTGTGCTGACAGCTCAGACCCTGGAGACTGCTTTGGATTCTGTGTCTCCCTCTGTCTCTGCCCTTCCCCTGCTCATGCTTATGTTCTGTCTCTCTCTCTCTCCAAAATAAATAATCATTAAAAAATTTTAAGTGTCTTATAAAATAATTTAGCACTGTATCCAGGGTAGATACATTATGGTGACCTAAAATTACATGCACTGAACTTCCATAGCATCATTGAGAATGGAAATCACTCTTTTCTAAAGGAGAACGGGCCTTTCTAAGGTCAGAGAAAGGCAGGGAAACATGCACATAAATGGGGAGAAAGAAAGAGAAAGCCCAAGAAACGTAAACTGTTTCAGTACTTGGTTTGGAAAAAACGCACACCAGGGCATGATGGAGAATACGTGGGTAAGCAAATATACGCATGAGGGGCCACAGAAGGTGAAGGTTCTCTGGAAGGTGTAACCATGGATTACATTTTCACATAAGCATCCAGATGCTATTCTAGTCAGTGGGACCAGGAATGCCATGGTTTAAAGGTGAACAGAAACAATTTAAAATTCAGCTACCCCCATTTTGTACTAGTGAGATTAATCCATGTTTTGAGCTGCTGTTTTCACCTCCTCATTGTTTATCGGGTTTGAGTCTAATTGGGCTTGATTGGAATCGTGGGAAGCCACTAATTAAAATGATTAACAATATCAATAACAGCAAAGGGAATAGAAAAGGAAGCCTCTTATTTTTAATGGGCTGAACACGGATTCTTGCTGGCTGAATGAATAGAAGTTAATTGAGGAGTGACACTGGATAGCAAATTTCTAAAACGTCTATTTTCATGTTCTTAATAAAGGGCACATTTTCTAGAAGCAAAGAGCTATACCCAAATCACATGATCCCCCCACCCCCAACTAGTGGAATTAAAACCAATTCCTAACCTCGGATGTTTGCAGGGACCTTGCTACTAAGAATGTCTTCTAATAGAAGCTGTCCTTAACTCTGGTTATATTTCGGCTTTGCCGTTGACCTTTAAGTTACTCTAATCTGCTTTTATTTACAAATGTGGTTTCTGCAAATAGAGGTTCTGAAGAGAACAGATTTTAGACACAATAGCAGGAAACAATCCGGCAGGGAAGACAAATGCATACACCTTGAGCTTTTCTTATTATTTATCTTGACAATGTCAGAGTTGCTTAATTCTGAGACACATGTGAAACTGTTTGGACAGTAGGTTTCTCCACTTAAAATGTTCACCCTCTAGCTCAAAGAGCATTTATTCCTTCATTACTGATGCCCAACCCAAGTCCTTTCTTGGAGTAGATGAACTCAATGTCGTGAAAATCATCTGTGTCTATATTTGGATGGTCTTGTTGGCTGCTGACAATGAGATATGCATAGTCAGGGCCTGGGAAATACCTGGTCCTTGCTGAAATTTAATCCACCATCGAGTCTGAATCAGGCACAGGAATAATGTATAAAATATTATTTATATCCTAGAAACCTGAGGTAGTTCCACTTAACACCTCTATATTTAACTTACATCTTTACATATTTTTGGACATTTCCAGTTGTGATTTATATAACTTTTATTTATCTCTTCTTGGTTTAACATAACCAACATTTACACAGAACACCATTGGTTCCAAAATGCATTCACAAAACCACAATCTATCCCCCTTTTACCATAACTCCTTGATTCAGGGAAAGTAAAAGAATTATATTATTTAGGGTACAGGATCTGGTACTCTAAGAACTAACCTCAGAGACATCTCTGCATTTTCTAGCAATGTGACTTGGGGAAAATTATAACTGATCAGTGCCTCGTTTCCATACCTATGAAATCAGAGTAAGTGTATTGTGTACCTAGTGGGATTGCCATGAAGATTTTAAAAATAACTCTTGTAAAAGTGCCTAGAACATCACGTGATGCAAAACAATTATGATGCACGTTAGCCAGTTTTACTATTCAGATGAATACACTATCTGTGAATCCTTTCCGGGCCTGACAGCAGGTCACAATTATGTTTGGGTCCTCAGGACCTGATGCAGTACCTGGTACACAGCAGGTGCTTTCAAAGAACTGTGCCACCGTTTTATAAACCGACAAGTCCAAGTTCTACGCAGACAAGTGGCCTTTGACTCTTCAGGTGTCATCAAGACAGGAACCGAATTTTCTAATTTAAGTGCAGTGTTCTTCCTACCATAGCTACATCACTCCAGTATGTCACTCTGTGTGTCTTATCCTCTGCGCATATTAGAGCAGTAGGCAGTGGGAATGCTAGGTCATTACTCCTCGGATTTTTCTCTTTGGATGCTGTTTTCTTGTGTCAGAAAATAAAGCACGGACGGGTTCACAGGCGGTTCTACTAGGTCTTGCTCAGGCTTTTTTTTTTTTTTCTTCTTCCATGTATCTGTATTCCCTTGGCACAAGTATTTTCAACAACAATAAAAATTTTGAAGCAAGACAGTCTTTAAAAAAAACTTTTACTGAAGCCCAAATGTATAACAACTAAAAAATGGTTCTAGGATCTCTCTAGTGATTTTAAAAGCAAAAACCCAAGGAGCAGCTGCTTCTCCACCCAGCTTCCACACCTTTCTCCTAAGATGCAGAGGAAGTCTTGCTGAACCTTCAAGGATTCTGGTGAGCATTGTTTTTATTCTATTCTATTCTATTCTATTCTTTTCTATTCTATTCTATATTTTTGAAAGAGCGAGAGAAAGACAAAGACAGACAGACCATGAACAGGGAAGGGACAGAGAGAGAGGGAGACACAGAAATGGATGCAGGCTCCAGGCTCTGAGCTCCCAGCTGTCAGCCCAGAACTTGATGCAGGGCTCAAACTCACAAACTGTGAGATCATGACATGAGCCAAAGTCAGACACTTAGCCAACTGAGCCACACAGGCACCCCCATTTTAAATCCACTGCCTTGGGCCCAGTAATTCTGAGTGTCCCAACTTCCAGTAACCTAACTTCCTGCCATGTGCTAGTAGAACTGTTTCCAGTTTTCAAAGAAGGGAAATTGAAATATATAAATGAAAGAAGTACTGTGGATCTTCTAATGTAGCTTAACTAAATAGTGATAGGTTTCCTAAGCAAGACAGCAAAAAAACAAAAATAAAACAAAACAAAACTCCTTTTGTAAGAAAAAGGGCTGATAAAGCTTTTGTTGCTTTTAATCTTCTTTTAATTAAAGCTGTGTGACTAAAGTGATTAGTCAACATGAAGTCAATGGAACTTAAGCTTTTATGGCTTTCTATTTTACAAATGGCCCTGAGTGAGTGTGTGTGTGTGTGTGTGTGTGTGTGTGTGTGTGTGCGTGTGTGTTTTCTTGGTTACTGGTCTGAAGGAGAGCACAGATTTTTATGTGCTTGTTAACGTAGCTCATACTTGTTAACTCAGTTTTCCAGTAATGAATTTCTTGAATCTTGTTATGATGAAGAAATATTTTGCTCTTGGGATTATTAGACGGTGCTCCTTGCCAGATATTTTCAAAGCGTGAGTTCACTGAAAAGTGAAATTTCTCAATCTTACACATCCGTTTGTGTAAGGAGACATGATAAGGTTGTGATGGTGCTGTGATGATAAAGTTTTTCTAGAGTGTACGTTCTCTGAGGATTCTGAAGGCAATTGTATGCAATTTGCTGTTTGATAGATGTATATAGAGTTAAGCAGCTTTATGCATTATGTTATGTAGAGATATATGATTTTTTTAAAGCTTAAGTCAAGGCAGAATTTTATCATTTCTATAAAACATTTAGCATATTATGTAACATATATTTTTTTCTGTGCAAAAATATGACTTGAATATGCCTTTTTAGGGCTTTTTTCTAGAATGGTTAGTTACTATAAATGTGAGTGAGCTGGTCAATGCACAATTGAGATACCAACATTGTATAGTAAATCTGTAAAATCAGAATAAGATTTTTATAAAGGACCTAGATGATTATATGAAAAACTTAGAAAGATAATCACAAACTATGAGTGAAATGCCATAAAGTAGGTATTTATACTAATATGGACATGAAAATAAAATAAATTGACATTTAAATATATTTACATACTAGTTTTATCAATTATAAGTGTTTCACATGGTTATGCTAATCTAAATATGCATTTGAGGCTATAATTTAGAGAACATTGCTTTTTTTTTTTTAACATGGTTTAAGGAGAATTCCAGGGATGAAGCCAAGTTATGTTAACAAATACTAAAAGTGATCAAGAAGAAGAGAAAGGAGCCAATAAGAGTACATCCTGACCTGACCTCAACTTGCCAGTGTGTCTTGTATCTTGTGGCAATGTAGGTGACTAATTCAAACCTATGTTTATGTATGTCCCATTGGACATCAGTCCTGAATATATACATTAGTAAATCCCTTAAAGTGGATTCTTACATAGAATTAACTATAGCGAAACAAATGAAACCCTGGGTATGGGAACTCTTCACTGTTACTCAGATTGTGACAGATATGGCTGGCTAACTAATTAATCCAATGCTCACTCTCAACTGTCTTCCTTGCCTGACTCCACTGGAGAGACTATAAAACTACACATCTTCCCAGATTGCCTTGCAAGTTGGGATGGTCATGTGATTCAGTCCTGGCAAATGGGATATAAAGAAAAGTCTGCTGGATTGCAAATATAGTGCTTTGTGATTAATGGGACTGACATGTTCAAAGGTGACACTTCCCTTCTCTCTTCTTCTTGCCTTGCCTTTTGATATTATGCCTGGAATTCAGGCAGTCATCTTGTGAGCATGAGTGAAAGATGCTCATAAGAGATACCAAACTATGGCTAGAATAGGATTGATCCACAAAATCAAAATAAAATTACTCTCAAACTTCTTGGTATGTGAGAAACTTAAGCTCTATCTTTTTAAGGCAATGTTAATTGGTTTTCTGTTATACAGGAAGTACCTATCTAATATACTTGGCAACATGGTATTCAAATCACAGTCTATCCATTTCACTTTATAAGCAAATATCTGTGAATACTTCATCTTTTTATTTAAATTTTTTAACATTTACTCATTTTTGAGAAACATAGAGCATGAGTGGAGGAAGGGCAGAGAGAGAGGGAGACACAGAATCTGAAGCAGGCTCCTGGTTCTGAGCCATCAGCACAGAGCCCAGTGCAGGGTTTGAACTCATGGAGTGCAAGATCCTGACCTGAGCCAAAGTCAGAAGCTTAACCAACTGAGCCACCCAGGTGCCCCTATCTGTGAATACTTCTAACTCTAAGATACCTGACCTTAGAAAAATCACAGTCCATGTTCAGACTTCTCAAACCTCAAGCTAAAAAATCCAGTAAACTTGCTTATTTTCTGCCTCAATTACAAAGGAAAATTGAAACCATTAAATTCAGAACTCTAGCCGAGACAACTAGAAGAAAATAAAGCTTCCAAATTCACTAATATCCTGCATAATATTGTTATAATAGTTAACAGTAAAATAGTTAACAGTACAAGCAATAAAAGCTCATATCTAGGTAAGACATTTAGATCATAAATTTGATATAGTAAAATATGTACAGCATTTATGTGTGTTCACTACAGTGAGAATAACCTTCTCTCAGGTAACCTTCTGAAAAGAAGTACAGATCAATACTCCTAATGCAGAAACCACTTCAGGAAATATCAGAAGCTATCAATTGTCAACTAATTGGGAGACTGTTTTTCTAAGTGAATGGCTATAAAATTCCAACGATTCAAATCACTGTAATCATTTTATTTGTCCTATTCTCTAGAGGAATTTTAAACAAAGCCTGCAGTGATTGCTTTGTTATTTCAGATCTGCCTAGTAATTTTCCGGTGTATTAAAAGACATTCAGTGTTGACACTGGTAGGGGAAAAATTGGGCGTCTGCCTGATGGAACTGCTCATTTTCAGTCAACATAATTACTCTGTATTAACACATCTGCTATTTAAACAATATCATACTTTCATTTTCTTTTGCTAATAATTAACTTGATGGGATCAAACATCTCTATTCAGCTTGAATAAATACCAGAATCATTTCTATATTGTGAAAATTGCGTGAAGCCAAATGAAATGATTGGGTTAGAGCTATTTAGTGTTGTTGCATAACTCAATTGCATGGCCTCCTGGAATGAACCAAAACAAATCAAAACAAAGAGCCTAATTCCTAGAATGTATGGCAATTTATGTAATACTGGAAAAATACAAAACAAAACCTCAAC
>CM053567.1:175571948-175649538 GCA_028646485.1 Cryptoprocta ferox | reverse complement strand
AAATACCAGAATCATTTCTATATTGTGAAAATTGCGTGAAGCCAAATGAAATGATTGGGTTAGAGCTATTTAGTGTTGTTGCATAACTCAATTGCATGGCCTCCTGGAATGAACCAAAACAAATCAAAACAAAGAGCCTAATTCCTAGAATGTATGGCAATTTATGTAATACTGGAAAAATACAAAACAAAACCTCAACGAATGTAAGATATTTTTTTCCCCAAGACTTCGAGCACAGTTTTATGTTATGAAATATCCAATCAGTACCAAAGGCTGTCAAAATAATCTTCCTTGCCCATAGTTTTGACCACATTTTTTCCTTCCTCAACCCTCCAGGGCTGCCTATCACCTTCTGTATCAAATTTAAATTATTCTCACTGCTTCAGGGGCTTCCATCTGCCCTTGTTTACAATGCCTTTCTCAATTTCCCTTCCCCATTGTCCATTCACTGGAGTTCATCTAACTCACAGGACTTTTCATACCCAAATATAATTGATTGGAAGAAGGATGCACTAAGAGTCGGAAAGCACAGAACTTCAGCAAATTATGTAACCTTCCTGAATCTTTTTTCTCCCCCCGCCCATAGACAAAAGATCAAGGGCTACTAAGAGGCTTTTTCCCCCACGACATCTTTGTTATAACCACTCATCCTTCTATGATTACTTTCAAATCTACTGCAATTCCTCTTCATTTCAGAAACTTTCTCTGACATACTAGAGACAAAGGATGTGAGGGAGAACAGTAAGGTTGGTTTGGAGGTTCTGGAAAAAAGATCTAATATTTGTTGAACATCAAATCTGCTGACTTTACTTCATTACTTAATTTAAAAAGTACCTGCAAATACCTATTGATAAAGGTAAGATACTCAAGACCGGTCCCATTTTCTTTATTATCATTATTATTATTATTATTATTATTATTATTTTAGAGAGAAAGAGAGAGAGTATGAGTGTGGGAGAGAGGCAGTGGGAGAGAAAGAGAGAATCTTAAGCAGGGTCCACACTGAGCAGAGGCTCAATGCCACAACCCTGGGATCATGACCTGAGCCAAGATCAAGAGTTGGATGCTCAACTGACTGAGACACGAAGGAGCCCCAAGACCATCCTACTTTCTATTGCTTATCAACTTATGTTTTATTTTTATTTCCTATTGCTTTGGGTTCTTTGTTTTTAGTTTTTAAACTTCAAACCTCCCTTGACATTTTGAATTACTGCTGAAATCAGGAAATTTCTCTCCATAATACTTCAACTCCAGGTGCTGCCAGTGAGAGATCGTACCTGACAAGTTGTGTTAGAGGCTACCATGGACACCTTCCTCTCCAGGGCCTGGAGACATCCTCAGGAGGCAAATGACTGAGTTGCTGGATAATTCTCCCTCATTAGAACTTGTAGGTCATGACATCACCATTGATACCAAAAGCCCTGAGTGGCTCTATCTACCAGGGACATATGAATCAACTATGCTTCAAGAGTGGGGACCCATAGTCTCCATCCTTCGTTTTTCAATAGGGCTGTTTATATTTACTGTGTCTAATTCCTTTCTTCCTGTTCACTCTTGTATTTTATTCCAGTCTGAAACTTCTCTTAGCGACACTGACAATGATTGCTACATTGCCAAATTAAGAGTTCATTTCAGTCCTTATATTATTTGGCATATCAGGAACATTTAACCCATTCTGACCACTTTCTTTCCTTATAAATCTTGTTTCCTTATTTTCCAGGACACAACTACCTAATTTCTTCCATTGTTACTGAAACTTCCTCTTATTCTTCCTTTCCTGGTTCTTTGTCATTTCTCCACCTCTGAATTTTGGAGTACCTCTGAGTTTACTTCGTACTTTGTTCTTTTTCTATCCTGGCATATTCTCTTGGTGACCTTATCCAGACTCATATGTTTAAATCCATTAGTATGCTAACAACTTCATCGCCATGTCCTGGACATCTCAGGATTCATGTCAAATGCCTCTCAGATACTTAACAGGCAGAACAACTTAACATGGCCACTGCCAAATTCTTCACTTTACCTCTAAATTAGTTTCCATTCAACTTTCTTAATCCGACACCTGATAATAGTTCAGTGGATTTGGATGTTATTTCCCATGTCTTTGCCTCCATTTACCATTTATAGAACAAATCTTATATTTCCTTGGCCTATTTATAGGAGTATTATAAGGATCAAATAAAAGCCTGTGAAGATACTTTGGCATTTTAATTGCTTTACAAATCTGTTCTTTTTCATGAAGATATTTTATTGAGATTTTACCATGTGCCAATCACTCTTCACAATTATTTCAAAATCATGGAATAATTTGGGATTTGCAAGAGTGAGCATTCAGGCCACTAAACTTTCATATGCTACTTACAGATATGAAGATAACTGGGTGGTGATAGACATAGAGCAAAAGTCACATAATAGTAATTGCAAATGGCACAAGAGAGGTGTTTCATAAAATGAAAAGAATATTCAAACATTTTGGGGATAAGGGAAATTCAAAGTCCTAACCACAGGAAATGGGTGAATTTTCTTAGACCTGTGATAACAGCAAGTGGTTCTTTGTCATCTGAAGCTAGTTTTCATTCCATAGTTATTGCTTTTCCTGACTAATGAGTAACAAGATCGCTTTCCCATCTGGCATTTTGTGGCTGAGAATAACACTAGCAGAAGGTGAAATGTCAATTGTAAGAAACAGTGGTTTATGCCATTTGTAAACTCTGATCACAGACTCAAAGAGCCATGCTGGCATAATATCCCAGAAAACATTCTACTGCAAGTGAATCCAACTCCATGGGGTAGTGAAAGAGATTAAATTAGAAAAAAAAAATGGTGTTTTTTTTTCAATTAAGGTTTATTTATTTTTGAGACAGAGAGAGACAGAGTACTAGCGGGGAGGGGCAGAGAGAGAGGGAGACACAGAATCTGAAGCAGGCTCTAAGCTCTGAACTGTCAGCACAGATGTGGGGCTCAAACTCACAAACCATGGGATCATGAGTTGAGCCGAAGTTGGATGTTCAACCAACTAAGCCACCCAGGTGTCCAAAAAAAAAATGGTTTTGAATTCTGGTTCCACTTATAGACATATGGCACTTATCTTCTTAGTTCCTGATTTTCCTTATTTATGCAATAAAATCTATTATAAGCTCTCTTCTGTAAAGTTGTTTGAAGAATCAAAAGCATGAGGATGTCCTTTCAGTTTTAGCATGCTGTAAGAAATTAGTGGTTACTAATTTAGTGGTTACTGCTGTTTTTGTGACAGGGAAGATAACTCAAAAATGATCATCTTCCTCCCTCCACAAGTGAAAGATTCCTTAATGAAACCACCTTGCACAGTGGCAAATGTTACCAAATAGATCAGTGGTGTGGTAACAGTAATCAACAAAATCTTAAGGTGATTAAGGTAATTTTTACAAAAGGACATGTGAGAAAATATTGTGAAAATATCTTTGCTGATAACAATGTATCAAACAGCTTTCAAGGCCATTTTCAGGGCCAAAGTCAAGTGAGGACTGAAGGGCAAGGAAATAAGAGAGCAGTTCTTAGGGCATCTGAATAAACTAACATTCAAGATAGTTGAGGATTCTTAGTTATTTAAAAGAATACCATTTCTGGGGCACCTGGGTGGCTCAGCGAGTTGAGCGTCCAACTTTGGCTCAGGTCACGATCTCATGGCTCATGAGTTCAAGCCTCACATCAGGCTTTACGCTGACAGCTCAGAGCCTGGAGCCTGCTTCAGATTCTGTGTCTCCCTCTCTTTCTGCCCCTCCCCTGCTCCGGCTCTGTCTCTCTCACAGTCTCTTTATATTAAAAATAAACAACAAAAAAAATTAAAAAGAGTATCATTTCTTACTGAAACTAAGCTAACTGAAATAACATCTTAATATGTTGACAGCTGAACAACAAAAAAATCCTTACTTCTCTAACCTTCCAGAAAGCAAAAAGAATTTGCCTTCCTAGCCACTTGGTTTAAACCTTAGGGGATTTAGGCACTGAGAGAAACTGTGATCATTGTACATGTAAACAGAAGATTTCAAATTTTAACATTTTAAAAACAGAAGATTTCAAATTTTAACATTTTAAAAGAAGAAAATAAAAAAAGGAGAATTCTACCAAATGATGGCACTGCATTGAAAATTCAATATTTTAAATTCTGGTATGCAGCCAAGAGTCCTTATATCCAAGAGCCAGACTACATGGAAGTGGGGAAAAGGAAGTCAGAAGCTGCCAGAAAAGGAAACACCTAGAGATGGCACGGTAGAAATTGCTGGAAAGGGATATGTCTCTCTTACCCGAGTTGGCATTGCTCTGTGGTTGGGAGTTGGGTTCTGTCATCACCCTGTCCAGGTTCCATTCCTGGCTTCTGTATAAGCAGTCATGGACAACTTACTTAACCTGAATGGGGGCAACCATAACAATACTCCCCTCACAGGGTGAATAAATACCTGAAACAATAAAATGCTCAAAATGTCACCTGGCACAAAATAAACACATGAAGTATCAGACACCATTATCGTAAGCACTACCACGTCAACACTGCTGTAATTATCATCCTCATGGTCACCATCAGTAGTATGATTTGTCCTGTATGTGGAATTGGTTCTTCAGAGGAGTCAGAGCACAGGAAGAAAGCCAAAGCTGCTATCTCTAAGAAAAAAAAAAATCCTTTTTTTGCAAAGTCTTTTAAAATACTTAATACTATGAAAGTTCCCAGTGCGAAGAGAGGTTGTATTCCTTAATGAAGGGAATGCACACTTTTCGTTCTTGTTTTAATTAATACTAATAAACCTGCCTCATTCTGGGTATGTGCTTATTCAAGAGGAAAAATCATTTTCATAGATGAGACAACTGAGGCTACCCATAGTTTAGGTAACTTTTAGCCATCAATAGATTAGTTTCTACTGCCTTGGAGGCAGTCACTTGAGAACTACAGACTCAAAGAGAAGGTCCTCCTGTTTAGAAAGCAGAGGTTCATTGCATAGTAATGTGTGAGTCAGCTGTCTCAGAGAGTGTGCAGGCTTGGGGGTGAAAAGTTGGGAGAAAAATTTTATGACTTCTAAAATCCCTTCCAATGCTGAGACTTCATAATTATCTGGCAGAGGATAATGGCTTAAAATTCAGGGTGAAAACTATTTCAATAGGAAAGCATAAGCAATAAGCATTCATTGAATCCTTTATATGGAACCTGTAGATAGATATCTAATGAACATATCTCATTGAATTCCTCCAACAATACTAGAAGATGTTTTTTTAAGCCTCATTTTACAGGTGAAGAAACTAAAGCACAATTCAGGACCGTATTTGCAGAGGACCAAATGATTAGAACTGAGGATCCCATCCAGCATTTTCAACCTCACTCTTCCCATATTGTGAAACATCTGTGAGCCCCATTTCCACACCTGTCCTGGCCTCTCTCTGCCCTTTGCCTCAGGCAGCCCATTCAAGCCTCACAACGACACCCTGAGCTGAGGCATGTCATCCGCATGTCACAGGTGAGGCCACTGAGGCCATGAAGAATCCCCAGAAAGCAAATCTGGCATTCATTATCAGCAACACAATAAACACTGCCTTACAGCTTTTGATTTTCAGGCCACAAGAACTGTCTTCCCTAAATGCTGCTCAAACATGGTTCCCATCCTCTTCCAGCTGGCAAACCTTCTGACTTTGAAGAAAGGCCCTATTTACTACTCACCTGTTGGTGAACTTGAGAACCTTCTTTTTTGCGAAGACTTCCATTTCCTCATCTGAAAACAATAACCTCTAAGTGCTGTCATGAGAATTAACTGAGTTAGTCATGTTAAAGTATTAGAATAATGCCTGAGATGGAATTAGGACTTGAAAACATTAACTGTTGTTGTTGTTGTGGTGGTGGTGGTGGTGGTGGTGGTGGTGGTTTTTGGATCAGAGGATACCAGAATATATTTTCTCAACATGTAGTCCTTAGAACATTGCCTCAGAATCCCCTAGGACAGCACACCTCAAGCATGATGCTCTTTAGTGGATCTAGGGTGGGCCTAAGATTTTACTTTTCTCCCAGGCTCCCAGTTGGCACCTGGACCAGAATGCACGATGAGTAGCAATGAACTAGAGTATTTTATTAACAGCAGATTCGGGGGCCCTGCCTCACACTCCGGGAAGGAGGCCCAAGAGACTCAATGTTTAACTCCCTCTCAAAGAGATTGTAAGGCACAGTAAAGCTTGAGAAAGCCATGAGAGAAGCTTTAGTTGGTTCTATTAACATTATTTGACAGTGCAATTCACTGGAGACACAGTCTGATCGAATTCCTGATTCATCATCATGACTTCAGGGTAAAATGCTTCTGATGCTAAGACACCCTTATCCCTTTCTGTAACAGAGGTAATGAGTCAATTTTCCAAACAGAGTAAGTAGATAATCCTTCTCAATTTACTAACATAATTCACTGAATATTAAGGAGATTAGAAAAGGCATCCTTTTTGCAAACTCAACTAAGCAGTAGTTTTCTAGCACAAATATTATGGGCAATAAAGAATTCCATTCAAGGTTGACAGTTTGAATTAACAGTTTCCATTTTATATTGATGTTCTTTTCTTCTTGGTCCTTCAGGATTTTTCTGCATACAGCACTATGCTTTTTTAAGATTATTTTGATTCAATTCTGGATAGTTTAAGCTTAAAAATTCACTTTATTGAAAGGATACAGAGGTATCCATGCAAGATCTGAATAACTGATCTCTGATTAGGGCAGCGACTAGGGCAGCTCATAGGGTGACAAACCACCCTAGTTTACTGAGGACTGTCCCACTTTTTAGTTTTGGGGAAATTCCTCAGTCCCAGACAAACAGGGATAGTTGATCACCCTAGCAGAGACCTTGCAGTAGGCTTTTCATGTAGTCATTGAGGGGAGTCTGATCCAATTGCTCCCATTCTTTGTCCTTCTCCAAATTGGAATGGCTTGGGTCAGGTGTGTCTACTCCTGGCCCAGTCAACTGCAGGCAAGGAACAAATTTTGCCATCACCACCCCACTCACTGGTGAGTGCCCATTCTTGTGAAATAGAGATTAATTCCTAGAGAAGACAGGATCCAAGCAATGGCCTCAAAGAGTGTCTGGTATAATCTCTCAGAAAGTGTCTCTGACTGCCTTATAAATTCAACTTTGCTTTGCTTTTACTGAATAAGAGAAGATCTTTGCAAATGACTTATCTGATAAGGGGCTTGTATCCAAATTATTTAAAGAACTTATATAACTCAACACCTATAAAACAAATGATCTGATTTAAAAAAATGGGCAAAAGACATGAACAGATATTTCTCCAAAGAAGAATACAGATGGTCAAAGACATGTTAAAAGATGCTCATCATCACTTCTCATGAGGAAAATGGAAATCAAAACTACAATGAGAAATGGCCTCACACGTATCAGAATGGCTAAAACCAACAACATAACAAACAACAAGTGTTGGTGAGGATTGGGAGAAGAAGGAACACTTGTGCACTATTGGTGGGAATGTAAACTGGTGCAATCACTATGGAAAACAGTATGAGAGTTCCTCAAAAACTTAAAAATAGAACTACCTTATGATTCAGCAATTGCACTACTGGATATTTACCCAAAGAATACAAATACACTAAGTCAAAGAGATACATATACCCCTATGTTTATAGCAGCATTATTTACAACAGTTAAGATATGGAAGCAGCCCAAGTGTCCATCGATTGATGAATGAACATAAAAGATGTGGTGTATATATATATAAGGGAATATTATTAAGCCATAAAAAGGAATGAAATCTTGCCATTTACAACGACATGCTTTGCTTTTACAAATGCACCAGGGAGCCACGATCCACTGAAATCAGCCATGCTCCCCTAGATCACAGCACGGAGCTTAATTTCCATAGAAACAACTAAAATGAGACTGAAATCCACAGAGCACTTACTCTATGAAACTAACTGATAGGTAGATAGGTAGGTAGGTAGATAATTTATCATAGAACCCACTGATGGAGGTTCTACTGCATTTACTTAATGGTTAAGGAAACTGAAATTTCCTTCCTCCTCAAATGGACAAATGAATCAAGATTTTCTAGCTCTAGGCCAACTATCTGTCCACAATAGTCTTTTCTTTCTTTTCCTCCCATCCTCCCCTTTTCCCTAGTGCTCTCTGCCCCTCTCTCCATATATAGCCATATGTATAGGATAATCTTATAGACATCATCTTACATATATTTACATATTACTATTGGGATAATTGTGTACCCTTCCCAGTTGGAGTTTCTATATTAGGTTCAGAGAAATGAAACAAATGGCTAAACTGCACATTTATTAAGTGAAAAATTTTTGACTCTGTAGACTAAACTCAAATCTTTTGTTTATACATCTTTTCCTCTTTCAATCATATCACTCCATCAGACTTGAATGTCTCATTATCTGTTGGTTAACACAGAGAGAAGAAACTGATGTTGCTTTTATATCTGAAATAATGGTGATAGGATTTATTTAATGCTTTCTTTGGGTAGGCATTTGCTGAGCACTTTGTATGATAGACAGTGAAAATAAAGTAACTTAATCATAAGGACATTAAGTAGTTTCCCTAAACTCATTCAGGAGAAAGAAAAAAAAAAAAAAGGCCAGGGGTGTGGGATGGGAAACAGAGCCCACATTTGAATCTAGAACCATATGACCCCAAAGATTTTATCTTTCCAGTTTGCCAAACTACCTCTTTGCAGTAGGATCAGGGTTTGGTTACATATTCTCTGAGTCTGAGCAAGTTTGAATGATGGTACATTATTTCTCTATATTGAAGTAACTTTTCTTTGTTACACTGTTATTTGTATTTATAAGTACAATTATGTCATACACCTTGGTTCAATTGTTATGTCAATCTACCACTCACCTGTAGAGTTGTTTGTTTGTTTGTTTACTTTATATTTCTTTAAATCAACTCACTTTTGACAATTGAGTCTTGTCCTAGGAATAATATCCATAAAACCATAGATGTGATTCACTTGTGACATAGTTTCTAAAACACATTAATATAAATATAGGTCCAGATAACTAAACATTATATAAAATGGTCATTTTCCTATTATACATTTTTCTGTATCAATTTTGCTAAAAGTTGATTTCTTCTTTTCTGTAATGTCACTTTGTAAATCTAAATAAATTTAAAGAAGGGAATTCAGTAGACTCTTGGTCTGGGGAAATTCTACATTTTCTGCTTTCATTCTTGGAGACACTCTTAGTATGTGTTTGAATCAATTTCCAAGAGAAGCAGATAAGTTCAGTAAGCCTTTTTTGTGGGGTAAGCTAGCCTGATCCAGCCCTTCCAGCTCCATGTAATAAATTTGCTCCTATTTGATCATTGCCAGGTAGCTCTCAGTATGTCCACACACCCGGAGCAGTTTTTCCATTACAGAGTTACATTTAGTTCATTTTACCGGATGAAGTATAGACTACGAGGTTTTTGTGAATTTCCAGATCCCCAAAGATCTCAAGATGTGTTGTTCAAGAACTTGAACGGACACCTCTTCGTATTATACGCCTTGCTCACTCAGAGAATCCAAGCTGTCATGAGCTTTTCTCCACATCTTCTCCTCTGCTGGAACATTTCAAATGAGTCAGATTCTGAATCTGGTAATTTTTCGTGGCCTTGGCACATACCCTCTTCAGCTGTGTGAAAAACCGTCCTATGTATTGTATCTAACTTCCATTCTCGCTCTCCTCCCATTTTACTATGTCTGCTTTCTAAAAGAAATCTTTCATTTAGCGGAGTCTAGGCTTCTTTCTTTGCTTCCATCTTCATTTCCCACTGAATGAATCAGGACTCAGCTTATGATCACCTGTTATGTGCCGCCGCTTCTCCTGGACCGCCCCTAGCAGCCTCACAGAGCTCTGGGCTGTATTCCATAATCTCTTTTAATTCCTTGTTGGCAGCTTGCTGGCCCCTTCTCTTTACCTTCTTGCCAGGTTTACTGCCTTTTAGCAGGCCAGCTATGTTTTTTCAGAATTTTTCCAAAATGAGATTAAAAAAAATCAAATTTACAGCTCCCAATTCTCAGTGAGCATTTTTTTCAGATAATCCTTCACCATCACTTACTATCTCAATTCCTCATCTTCCAGAGCTTTTCCCTCCAGAAAAAGAACCCCATAAAATAATCAGAAATGGCTTCATCTTTTAAGAAAGCTCTTCTGGTCTTGGGGAGTCATGGGGCTAAAAAACAGTGGCGTGTAGTGATGCAAAACCAGTTCATTCATGCAAACAAAATCACACTACCTGGCCAGCATCTCTCCTTCCTGTAAACCTGCCTCTTGTAGAGAGTAAAGGCAGATGGAAATGCTGGGGTATGCAGAGATGGCATATGGCAGTCCGAGAATAAGGTTAATCAAAAGCAAATACCAAAATCATCTGCTATAGAGGCCTGGTGGGCATGTGCTTCGTCATTGCTATTTGGCAAAAGAGAATACCTTTTCCAATAGAACATCCTCCAAACCACATATAGACACAAAAAATGAAAGAAATCAGTACTCAGGCTTGTCATTTCGTGCTTAACTGTGTCAGTAGGCTTTTTCCTAAATTCTGTCCTCCATCTTACTCCCTATGAATCCAGCCTACACGCTGAGGCCACAGTGATCCTCTATGTTAATCTGACTACATCTGTGTCCTGCCTAAAACCTTCCTTCCACCTATGATCTAAAACAATGGGTACTTTACAAAGGTTTCAGCTGATTGGCAAGAAGTGTTACATGAAAAAAGGTAGTGTGCTTAAATCACATGGCCATGTGGACAGGGCTCACATTAAGTTCATTAGTTCTTAGTTCACTAAGAGAGCCCTCAGTGCTGCCTGGCCACCAGAGCACAGGACATGCATTCACCGCCCTCCCCCCGCCAACTCCCTGGCCAACTGGTTCATGTTAACTCTCACTTCAGATTTCTTATACTTGTCCTCTTCTCATTGTCAGCTTAAAGTCTCCTGAGAAAATAGAAGCAATCAAAAAGGAAGCTCTTCTGGCTTCCGCCACTGCAACTACTCATCTACCTTAATCTATGTTCCAATACCTCTCTCCTTTCTGAGGCTGCTCTTAGTAAGACCAATCTCTACAACTATGTACAAGACTCTATTTCCTCTCACCTGCTTGAAGGTGCTCCTCTCTAATACCCCCCCAAAGCATTTCATTTTTCATCAACACATAAACATGCTGTTATTGTTTTCATAGCCACCAGCCACAAAAACCATCATCATCACCACCACCACCATCATCATCATCATCACCTCACTTATTCTCATGTCCCCTCCGGCTACTGTCCCAAACTTCTCAAAAGAGTTTCTGTGGTCTCTTTGATTCCTTTACTCCGTATCCCTCTTAAACATACTTCAACCAGGATTTCACCTCCATACTCACTAAAACTTTTCTTGTTAAAGTACCAGTGATGTCCACTTTGCTAAATCCCAGGGCTGTTTCTCAATCTTATGCTTATCTGACCATCAACACTATTTAATAGGATTGAACACCCTGACCTCCTAGAAATATATTCTTTATTTGATTTCCAAGACACCAAGCTATATTAGCTTTCCTATTTTTTCTCCAGCTGATCTTCCTGTCTCATTTGGTATTTCTTCTCATCTGTACAAGCTCTGTACCCCAGGGATCAGACTTTGGACTCTTTTGTCTACATTCACTTCCTTAGTGGTCTTATCTAGTTTCTTGGCTTTAAATACCCTGTAAATGCTGATAACTCCCCAAAGTAGATCTTCACCTCTTGCTCTCCAGACTCACCTGTCCAATTACCTACTTGGCATCTCTGCCAGAATGTCTAGTAGGCATCTCAAACGCATCAAGTTCGAAACTGAACTCCTGATACTCACACTCCCAAATCTCCTCCTCCTTGAATTTTCTCTCATTTCAGTATAGGTGAATTTGAATTGTTGAGGTCACCACTTTAGTAGCATTATTTCTCTGTCTTCTCTCACACACCACAACCAGTCTATGAGCTACTCCTGTCAGAACTACCTTAAAAGTGTCTTCAGAATCTAACTACTTTCACCACCCCATTATTTTCACTTGACTCAGCCTTGTCCACCTCAAGCTTGAATTACTGAAATAACTTTTCCTGCTGGTCTCCCTGATTAAAGCTCTGTCTCCCTTAATCTCTTCTCTGAAGAGGAGCCAGGGTGGTCCTGTACAGACACAAGTCAGATGATATGAGTCCTCTGATCCAATCCTCCAATGGCTTCTGATGCTATTCAGGGTGAAAGCCAAAATCTTACAAGTTCTACAAGACCTTGCATGGTCTGGTTCCCTCTACCTCTCTTTCTTATTTCTCTTCTCTCCACTCATTCTGTTCTAGCTCTTACTCAAATTTACAGGCATCCTCCTGCCTCAGGGAATTTGCATGTCACTCTCTCTGGCTGATCACTCTTCCTCCCAGCCCACATCTGCATGGTTTGCTTTCTCACCTTTTTTTTACACCCAAATACCATCTCTTCAGTGAAAACATTTAACTGCAACCTCCCCTGTTGGACCTCACTGGTCACCCCAGCACTTACCATTACCTAATTCACTCTAATCTTCCTTAGTTACATAGTTGTTTGTCAGTCTCCTGTTCTGGGACACAAGGTGAATGAGAACTGGGACTTTTGTCTGTATCCTCAGTGCATGGAACATTGCTGGGCAAACAGTAGGCACTCAACAAACATCTGATTAATGAAAGATGAAATGAAAGCGTTCATGAATAAATGAAAGAAAGGAACATTTTGTAAATTTAGGCCAGTGTAGGCAAATTTATTCACTGCAAGAATTTTTAAAGGCTCTTTAATTTTATAGTATGGGTTATATATCTCCTGGCGGAGGATGGGGGAGAGAAAATACTCAATGTGTCCCATACACACTTGATCACTGTGATATGAGGGCATTTTCCGAAATGTGTTGTTTAGACCTGTGATACCCCAAATGTGGTTCATGATCCAGAACGAGCTCATAAATTATTCATTACTTGTCTGCAATGAGAGAAATATAGAAATTGAGAGTAAATATTTAGAGAATTTTACAGCAGCTTGATGTTGCTGCCACGAGCAAATCTGAGTGAGCTTGTGTTTTACTTTTTCTCATTTCTCATTTCATCTTTCTAGTAGTTCATCATTATTATGTTTTTTTAAATTTTTTAATGCTTATTTTTGAGAGACAGAGAGACAGAGCGTGAGCAGGGGAGGGGCAGAGAGAGAAGGAAACACAGAATCTGAAGCAGGCTCCAGGCTCTGAGCTGTCAGCACAGAGCCCAACACAGGGCTCAAACCCACGAACCGTGAGATCATGACCTGAGCCGAAGCCAGCTGCTTAACCGACTGAGCCACCCAGGTGCCCCAATTGTTATGTTTTTAAAAAGTATCGGTTAATAACTGATTGAAATTAATCAGCATTAAAATTGATAATAAAAAAATCCTGTCCTTACCCCCAGATAATTCAAGAGACAATTCCTTAAAACACACTTTGGTTAGAAAACATACGTTAAGATCCAAAAGTATAAAAGAACACTTCAAGATTTAGTGACCACTTTCACTTCTAGGCCACTATCTTGCCCCTTCTCCAGTTGCAATCTGTATGTCAACAGAGTTAACTTGCTCGTCTGTGCTTTACATTAATCCACGCTGTTCAACTGCCTGATAAGCCTTTGTCCTCCTCACCTGCTGGTACACTTTAATTTATCCTTCAAAATTCAGTTCCAAAGGCTAATGGTTCTGTGAGGAATCCTCAGATTCCTCTAGAAAGACTTGGGTTGTCTCCCTGTACTTCCACAGCAATATGGTAGACTTATCCCAAAACTGATGCCTCTCTCTTCAATCATTTTCTTTACCATAAACATGTGTTGACAACTGATAGTATGTGAGGATCTATAGTCTCACTGGTAGACATAAATAAGTCCAAATCTGTGCCTTAGGAGTTCACTCTCTAGCAAACACGACACCTACTGAATAATTATTTGGAATTTATTTTTTAAACAGATTTATTAAGATATAATTCACATACCATATAATTCACCTGTGCAATTCAGTGGCTTTTAACGTATTCACAGAGTTGTGTAACTATCACCACAATCAATTTTAGGGCATTTTCATCATCTCTCTAAGTCCTGTACCCACTACCAATTGCTTTCCTTTCCCTCTCACCTCACACCTGTCCCTGGGGAACCACTAATTTATTCTCTGTCTCTATTATAGAGAAGTGTGTTCTTGAGATTCCCATAAATTGAACTATACAATATGTGACCTTTGCTGCTTGGCTTCTTCCACTTGGAATATTTTTTTTGCAAGTTTCAAGCACATTGTAGCATTTACTTTTTATTCCTTTTTATTGCCAACTAATAATCCATTGAATGGGTATGCTTTATTTTACTTATTCATTCACCAGTTGACCACCATTTAGTTTGTTTCCATGTTTTGGCTATTAGAAACAATACTGTTATAAAGATTTATATACAAGTTTCTGCATCGTAATATGCTCTCATTTCTCTTGAGCGTATATCTAGGACGGAAACTGTGGTGTCATCCAATGTCATCAGTTGAACTTTGGCCCCCAAAATATATGTCCGTGCCTAAGTCCCAGAATCTATAGGGGATTATTGCACATGTAATTAAGTTAAAAATCGGGAGACAGTATCTTGAATTACCCGACGGGTCTTAAATCCAAAAACAAGTGTCCTCGTAAGACAGAGAAAAAGACAAAACAGAAGAAAAGGCATGTGAAGATGAAAGCAAAGTTTGGATTTATACAGCCATAAGTCAAGGCACACATGGGGCGACTAGAAACTTAGAGGCAAAGAAGGAGCCTCAGCTAGAGAATTGAGAGGGAGTGAATTCCTGTTGCTACCTTGTTCTAGACTTCTGGCCTCCAGAATGATGTAAGAATGTATTTCTGTTGCTTTAGGCTACAAAATTTGGGGGCATCTATTATGGCAGCCCTGGGAAACTAACATGTATATGTAAGGCTATGTGTAATGTTTTGAGGACCTCTTAGACTATATTGTGAAGCAGTTTGAACCACTGAAAATCCCCACTGGCAAATGCAACATTTGTCATTTTCTGTCTTTTCTGATTAAAATTATGCTAGTGACTGAAATCATTTCAATTTGGTTTTGATTCGAATTTCCTTGATGGAAAATCAGGTTTAACATCTTTTCATGTGTTTGTTGACCATGTTTATATATCTTCTTTGGAGAATGTCTATTCTGATCTTTTGTTCATTTTAAAATTAGTTTATTCATTTTTATTGATTTTTAAGACTTCTTTATGTTACTTAGATATTCACAATCTTATGCATGATTTGCAAGTATTTTCCCAAATCGATGGGCTGCATTTTGACTTTATTGGTGGTGTTTTTTAAACAAAAAAGCATTTAATTTTAAGGCTGAATTAATCTATTTATTTATTTATTTATTATTATTTTGGTCACTTGAGCTCTTACTGTCATTTTTTTTTTTTTTTGAGAGAGAGAGCAGGGAGAGATGGGCAAAGGGAGAGAGAATCCCAAGCAGACTCCACGCCCAGAATGGAGCCCAATGCAGGGCTCCATCCCATGACCCTGGGATAAACAACTGGAGACAAAATCAAGAGTCAGCCACTCAACTGACTGAGCCACCCACGAGCCCCTTAGTGTCATTTCTAAAAACACTTTGCCTAGTCAAGCTAATGAAGATGCACTCTTATAGTTTCCTACAAGAGTCTTATATTTAGGACGCTGATCTATTTGAGTTCATTTGTGTGTGTTGTAAGGAATGAATCCAATGTCATTATTTTTTGTGTGAATATTCAATTGACCAGCATCATTTGAAAATAATAAATTTTTAATTGTTTTGGCACCTTTGTTGAAAATCATTGACCATTAATGTGAAGGTCTATCACTGGACCTTCAATTCTATTCCATTCTCTATAGATTTACCTTTATCTTAGCTGCCTACTTTCTAATTGCATGCTTTCATTTTTTAAAATTTTATTTATTTATTTTGAGAAAGTGAGAGTGAGCAGGAGAGGGCAGAGAGAGAGAGAGGGAGAGAGAATACCAAGCAGGCTCTGGGCTGCCAGCACAGAGCCCAATGCAGGGGTCAAACCGACAAACAATGAGATCATTACCTGAGCTGAAATCAAGAGGTACTCTCCAACCCCTTTTTTAAAGTTTGTTTGTTTTTATTGCATGTTTTCTTGATTACTGTAGCTTTTTAGTAAGTTGAAATTCAGGAATATAATTTCTCTAACTTTATTCTTTTTCAAGATTGCTTGAGCTATTTTTAGTCTCTCAAATTTCCATATGAATTTTAAGGTCATCATGTCAATTACTGCAAAAAAAAAATGCCAGCTGGGGGTTTGACAGGAGTTGTGGTAAGTGTATAGATTAATTTGAGAAGTATGCCGTCTTAATAATATTATCTTCTGATCCATGAAGATAGGATGTCTTTCTATTTGTTTATATCTTCTTTAATTATTTTCAACATTTTTGTAGAGTGTAAGTTTTACCCTTCTTTTGTTAAACCCATTACTAAGTATTTCATTCTTTTGAGGCTGTCATAAATAAATTGTTCAAGTAAATAAAAATACAAATGATTTTTGTATATTGACACTGTATACTGCAACTTTTCTGAACTTATTTGTTCTAATAATTGTGTGTGTGTGTGTGTGTGTATTCCTAATGATTTTCAAAATACAGGATGTCATCTGCAAATAGAGATTTTATGTCTTTCTGCCCAAACTGAATATATTCTTTTTTCTTTACCTAATGGCCACACTAGAATTGCTATAAAAGGTCATATATAAGTGTCAACAGAGAACAGTGTGAACTCAAGAATGTAGACATTCTTGTATTTCTTTACCCTCGAGGTAAAACATTCTGTCTTTCAGCATTAAGTATGATGTTAGTTGTGGGTTTTTTATAGATGTCTTCTATCAGGTTGAGGAAGTTCCTTCTACTCCTAGTGTTTTGAGAGATTTTATCACGAAACGGTATTGGATTGTGTCAAATGCCTTTTCTACATTGCCTTTTCTACATTTATTAAAATGAACATGTGGATTTTATCTTTTATTCTATTGATATGTTATTACATTAATTGATTTTTGTATGTTAAACTAACCTTATATTGCTGAGACACACCCCATTTGTCCTAGGTGCATAATCATTTTATATGTTATTGGTTGAATTTACCAGTATTTTCTTGGAGATTTTACATCTCTTGGCCTCCCAGAATCAGTTGGAGCTTGTCCCCATATCTTCTGGGGTTTGTTGTTTGTTTGTTTGTTTGGAAGAGTTTGTGAAGAATTGTAACTAATTTCTCTATACATGTTGGTAGAATTCACCAATGAAGCCATTTGGGTCTGAGTTTTAATGTAGTAGTTCAATCTTACCAATTTTATTTGCTATGGAGGTATTCACACTTTTAATTTCATTTTGAGTCAGTATTGGTAGTTTGTGTCCTTCCAAGAATTTTTGATGTCATCTAGGTTACCAATTTTTTTGGCATACAAATGTTTGTAGCATTCCTTTATGAACTTTTTTAACTTTTTTATTTCTGTAAGGTCAGAAGTAGTATTTTTCTTCTCACTCCTGGTTTTATTAACCTGAGCATTTTTTTCCTGCTAAATCTAGATAAATATTTGTCAGTTTTGTTGATTTTTTTCTAAGAACCAACCATGTTTTATTGATTTGCTTTATTGCTTTTATTTTGTATTTTCTTTTTAACTTATTTTTGTTCTAAATTTATTTTTTCACTGTCTTCTGTATTCTTTGGATTGTTTGCACTGTAGTTTTCTTTTTAAGTTGATAGTTTATTGATTTAAGATTATTCTTCTTTTCATAATATAGGCATTTATAGTTAAATGTTTCCCTCTAAGCACTGCAAAAGCTGCATCTGGTAAGTTTTGCTATGTGTTCCTTCATTTTCATTTATCCCAATGTATTTTCTAAATAATTTTCTAAAAAATCTTGGGATTTTTTTTATCCATTGATTATTTAGATGTGTGGTGCTTGGGGTACCTGGCTGGCTCAGTTGGTGGAATATGAAGCTTTTGATCTCAGTGTTGTGAGTTAGATTACTTACAAAATAAAATCTTAAAAAAGAAAAGTGTGTTGCTTAATTAATTAATCTCCATTATTTGTGTATTCCCAAATTTCTGTTACTGATTTCTAATTTCATTCCATGGTCATCCAAGAAGATATTTTGTATGAGTTCAATCCCTTTTATTTTTTTAATTTTCTTAGTGTTTATTTAGTTTTGAGGAAGAAAGACAGATCATGAATGGGGAGGGGCAGAGAGAGAGGGAGGCAGAGAATTCAAAGCAGGCTTCAGGCTCTGAACTATCAGCACAGAGCCCCATGTGGGGCTTGAACTCAAGAACCGTGAGATCATTACATGAGCTGAAGTCAGATGCTTAACTGACTGAGCCACCCAGGTGCCCCCAGTTCAATCCTTTTAAATTTACTGTGGCCTATTTTATGTCCTAGAAAATTGTCCTGTAGACTGTTTCATGAACACTTGAAAAGAATGTGTATTCTCCTGTTTTGAGGATACAATGTCCTTATCAAGACACATTGTTTCCCATTGGTTAAGGTGTTGTTCAAGTCTTCTATTTTCTTGCAGATCTTCTATTTCAGTATTTATTTTTTTAATTTTAATAAATATATTTTTAAAGCATCCATCTTATTTTTCCATTTCTCATAAAAGTAGTATGAGCAATACCCCTTTACCACCAGGAAAAAAGTCTCTAATATGGATACGAATAATTGAAGATGTGATAGAATGTGAAAGCCCCAAATGCCTTCACTTAAGGACTCTCTGAAGGTTCACTTCAGCAGAATTATTTGGCGGTTGACAGTACAAGGATAGACTACTGCCAGCCTGTCTCCTGCTTTAAGCAGAGCCACACTTGGGAACACACAGAAGCGGAGTGTCACACTGCTTTTGCTATTTTGGAAAATGAACCCACTTAGTCATTCATGAGGAATGAATTAAATGCCTACTGTGAGCCAGGTATTCAGAGTACTCACAGCAGGTCTTACACTTGGTTTTACTATTACATAAAACAAATCAAAAAGAAATCTGAAGGTCAATCCCACAGAAAGAAGCCAAGAATAATACTCTGGCATGATCAGCAGATGCAGGAGCCTTCTCTTTCCAGATAAAGCTAGGGTTATAGCTGCTTTCTGCCTACAGGATTAGCCACATCCCGTTTTCCCACAAGTCAGTAGGAAGTAGAACCAGGTTCACTTAAATCTTGTCAATTGTCCAACATAATGTCCAGTGTCCTTTCCTATAATCACCTCCAAGATGCAACCTTCCCTCTCCTCCCCATTAAATTATCTTGCTTGCTGCCTTGAAGCAGAAAGATCTCTAGATACAGACAGATCAAAGTATAAAAACTGACTCTGGAACTTATGAGATCAGGACATCGAGCAATTTGCCTAAATTCTGTGTTCCTCAGTCTTCTAATCTACAAGTCAGATGTGAAAACACCTATTTCACAGAACTGTAGTAAACATTGTAAAATATGATAACATCACTATAGCACTTGGCACATAATAGGCACTCTCTACAAATGGTAGCTTAAAACATACAAATAACAATTCTTCGCTTCTCACTCTGTTTTCTGGCCAACATTCAAACTCAGCTGGTTAAGTTCATTCTGAAGCCAAGACCGCTGACCCGTTCTTTTTGTCCTATCCAGCACCTGCAAACAAGTGATGTTTTTCATTTTGGGAGGATGGGGGGAGTGGGGCAAGGATGGGTAAGAGTAAAGCATCCGCTCTTCCTACCTCTCTGGCTGTCAGCTGGAATTCTGCTGTGAATGAATTGGCCACCTGGTCCCACGCTGCTGCCGGATATTAGCAACTTGCTCCCACAACACTCAAGTTCACCACGCTCTGGTATAATCTATACACATCCCCCTGCATGTACTGCTCCTTGAAACCGGGCTCACTGCCCTGCTTACTTTTTCTGTTGCTTCCTCTTTTCCCCATTTGTTCAGGTTTCTGAAATACCCAAACCCCTTTGAACTCAGGCCCAGTCGAAATGGACAGCAAAATCTAAACTCCAGGATCATATCCATAATGTCCATAGATGCAGTGGATGGGTTTGGCCTGTACTGAGACACTTCAGGGAACTTAGAGTGACTCAACACTGACCCAGACAGTCCTTTAACCTAGGCCAGATGGCAAATTGATCATTATCCTCATTCTGATGGACTTGTTTTTCCCCAAGATGAGCTATTATAATTAATTATCTGCTATCTGGCATTTTATCAACAAATACCATCCATTAACTAACATTTCACTGCCAGTTCAATGATAATTAATTGTCACAGTGATAACCTGTGGCACTAAAAGATTCTGAAATCACTTCAGAATACAGAGAGGGACAAAAAGTGAAACTAAGAGAGAGAACGAGAGACAATGAAGTTGAGAGGCCAAATCATGCTCAGCATAGTTATAAGATTAAAGGTACCAAGAGCATCATTTTTGTGATAGCCTAAAGACACCATCCCACATATAGAAACACCCCACATAACATTTCCTAAAGGGGCTCCCATATAACATCAAGAAAACCAACATACTTTAGGCTTGGCTGGATCTTTTCCAAGAAGTATGGTCCTATCTGTACCCTAAAGTCATAATGTACCCATCTTGGGCATTGGTCAGCCGAGGCGGAGCAAAATCATCTAAAAAACAGCATGTCAGTCACTATTATTTTATTGACCACCCTACACGTAAAAGCCAACAACCTCCCTTTTCCTGGCCATAAGGCTTTTCAGAATAATTAGAAATGTTATGCAATATAGCATTGCAAGAACCTGAATGGAAACAAAAATTAAAACAGACCTGATGAAATAACTTTCCTTCTGAGTTTCACATTTTTATTTTCATTGCTTAGAGAGTATTAATTTCATATCACAATTAGTACCCTCTTGGGTACATGGGAGGCATTCAAGGCATTTTGGTTTAAGAAGACTAAGAGAGGAATTGTGATAAATGCCTGAGTGAAATGTTTTTCCAACTTGTAAACTTTCTCTGCATTTTGATTTGCTATGGGAGGTTTATACAGCCTGCTAATTTGTTCATGGACACCATGCCTCACTTTGCGCAGTTGCCCCTGGGAACTGGCACCCCCTTCTCAGTGAAGATGGAGCCACGTGTGAGCTACTGGGTTAGAAAGAACAGGCTGGCCTCACAACCGAGGCCATTTCCCTCTCCAGAATTATAAATGGAAAAAAAATCAACAGAAGGTAGATATCTTCATGAACACATGCTTAGATACAGCACCTCATAGAATTCATTGAAGACACACATGCCCAAGGAGGATATATGAATACATGAAAACAGTTTTTGAATTGGGATTTTGAAACTCTTGGAATTCTGCTTTGTCCTATTGACTGTGCCTTTTGAATAAAGGGAGCATGACATTTCTTAAAAGTTTGAAGGCCATCATGACTCCTTTTTGGAGTTTCTGAGGTCCTCTCCCACCTCAATGGTCATGCTACATTGGTTAGGTTAAATTCTTAAAACCACATGGCTCAGGGTCATGGAGGATAGGACTGCATTGAAAAAGAAGAGCCACAAAACTGTAGCAAACTTTGTGATATCTCATCTGTGTGGGCAGAGAGCCTTGTAGCATCAGCGCACCTTGAAAGATCCTGCTATATGGAAAGCTGGTAGTGACGGTGACAAACCTGGAAGATCTGCCCCAGATCTCCTGTGAGAGATCTCCTGACCATCATCCAATGAAAATATAGAGCTATACAATCACATGCCTGATTTATCCCAAGCCAGGTCATAAGGGGCTAAGAAGATATATTCCCAGATAAAAAGTCAAAAGAAACAAGAAAGCCAGAAGACGAGGATGAAGAGAAATGATCAAAAGGTTACTAGAAGAATTAAAATCTATAGGAAAGACAATAAACATCACAAAGGAGGAAGACAGACCTGAGCTCCTAACTTGCAGAGCAGTGGAAAAGAATGTGGGCAAGGCAGACAGGGGAGCTTCCGTGGTGAGGTGTGAACTCTGGGCTTCTACTGTAAAAGTAGCAGCTCTGAGGGCTGCCTGGGTGGCTCAGTGGGTTAATCATCCAGCTCTTGGTTTTGGCTCCGGTCACGATCTCACAGTTTGTGAGTTGGAGCCCCTCATCCGGCTCTGCGTGACAGTAGGATTCTCTCTCTGGCTCCCTTTCTCTGCCAGTCTCTTGCTCATGCTCTCTCAAAATAAATAAATAAAACTTTAAAAATATATATTTAAAAAAAGAGTACCAGCTCTGAGGGCTGCCTGGGTGGCTCAGTGGGTTAATCATCCAGCTCTTGGTTTTGGCTCAGGTCATGATCTCATGGTTCGTGAGTTCAAGCCCCTCATCGGGCTCTGTGCGACAAAGCAGAGCCTGCTTGGGATTCTCTCTCTCGCTCCCTCTCTCTGCCCATCCCGTCCTCATGCTCTCTCTCTCTCTCTCTCAAAATAAATAAATAAAACTTTAAAAATATATTTAAAAAAAGAGTAGCAGCTCTGAGCAACACCCTGTCACTAGTGCAGAGCAGGTGGGCAAGACCCAATCCCCAAAGGAAACATTTCAGACCAAGAGAAAGCTGAGTAAGCTTGGTTTTGATCACTCATACGATGCAGTGCACCCTGTTGTCCTGCATTGTAGACTCGCAATAAATCATAGATAGAATGGTCTAGGTGGTGTAGATGGCACTTCAATCCTAGCTGTGTTCCATTTCATGGGGACGGGAATGAATCATCGCAGTGGCTGTGTGCCTATGAATTTGGGGTCACCCAGAGAACAAGAGGGAATCCAGGTCTAGCATTTCTCATTGTACCCTCTAGTAAGATCTCAGAAACTGCTTTTTGAATAATTTTCTCCTAAATAGTATGACGGCTAAATTCAGACGCATGTCTCACTAGCTGACAAAATCTGATTTAGAAGGATCCAAAAAAGTAAGTCCAGTTTCATCTTTTTGTTTGTTTTTAAATTCTTAAATCAAAAACAGTTTTCTCATTACCTTTGAAAATTAGCATTTTTACAAGTTTATTTGCCTCAAATTGTCAACATTATTTACTGTTTACACAGCCACAGTCCCCCAAAGCATTTTGTCTTTCTAAATACATATGCAAAACCACACAAACAGAATAAAACATTCTTAAAATAAAACCTACATTATTTTGTTATAGCCAATAATTCCTTTTTTAAGATTTCTTTTTGATTTCCTCACATTAATAATCAGCAGAAGGTAGATTTTTTCACAGGGGAAAATGTGCTTATATATGAAATATACCAGGATATACTCTCTTCATTTTCTTAAATTGTATTTACATGTGCCTTTTTAAATAGAATCCTTCCAAGCTTTCCTTCCAAAGAGAAAGCTTTGCAGAAACAACTTGGGAAAGAAACATGTTTTTCCTGGTTAAGGAGGGATTTTTTTCAGACAGCTCCTCTACTGCCCTCTACAGCTCAAAAAGAGCATAACACCTCTACTTTGCAGAAAGTAATATATTCGATTGAAATACCAGAATTATGGAAACCAAAGGAGAACCAGACTCCTTAGTTCCTGGTCCTACTATAGTGTGTTCTGGCAGAACTGCCTCACCATAAGGGCCAAATTTAAGACTAGACTTGATACAGAATAAAGAACTTGAAAGATAGGTGTTGATCTTATCCCCAATGCCAGAGTTATTAAGTCCCTATTATTCACATTTTAATACATGACCTAACACATAAGTAGCCAGACTTTTGAGTTTTGAAAATATCCAATCCTTTTCAGATGCTCATATATTGTGTTCTTCTGTTTTTATATTTACCTATGCCATAATAATGACAGAAATACAAAGAAAATAATGGAGGACAGTATAGTAATATTGGGAATGTCTGCTAAGAAATAATACTTAAAACTACATTTCAGAAATATGTTGCTTCATGAGATCATTGTAATAATGTACAGTGGAACAGAGTAACATCTGGGGACTTTACATTTGGTCAGATTTCTAGAACCTGAGGATAAAAAGCATGTTCCAGAGAAGGAAAGCAAGATATTGGCAAAAAATAGGCCTCGTGGAGAAAATGGGGAGAGATGATCTCTTATCTTTTCTTTACATTGATGGGGAGGCAGGGAGTGAAGGAAAAAACAACAGAATGGAAGAAAAGAAGAAAATGGGGAGACAAGAAAGCAGACAAGAAAAGGCAATATAGAATATTTTTGAGCCCTCAGGTCATGATCTCACGGTTCATGAGTTCGAGTCCTGCATCAGACTCTGTGCTGACAGTTTGGAATCTGGAGCCTGCTTCAGATTCTGTGTCTCCCTCTCTCTCTCTGCCCCTCCCCTGCTCGTCCTGTCTCTCTTGTCTCTCAAAAATAAACATTAAAAATTTTTTTAAAAGAATATTTTTGAGCCTTACATTGCACTAAGTACTTTTATTTGTTCATAGACATGTAAGGTATTTTAACAGATGATGACACTGAACTTCAGAAAAAATAATAGTTTGGTTTAGTCATATAGGTGGTAAGTGGTAGAGCCAAGTACAAAAAGAAAAGGCAATTGTCCTAGACAGTGCTTACCTTGTACCTCTCAGTACTTTGGCCAAACAACCTTCTGGGTCCCAGCTAGGGAGAGAGCAGGAAAGGAAGTGCCTTATAAGGAATAAAGAGGACCTCGAGGGTGTCATGCTAAGCAAAAAAGTCAGGCGGAGGAGGACAGATACCATATGTTTTCACTCATAGGTCTAACAGGAGAAACCTAACAGGACCATGGGAAGGGGAAGCAGGGAGAAAGAGTTAGGGAGAGGGAGGGAGGCAAATCATAAGAGACTTGAATACTGAAAACAAACTGAGGGCTGAAGAGGGAGGGGGAAAGGAGATGGGGGGTGATGGTCATGGAGGGGGACACTTGTGGGGAAGAGCACTGGGTGTTACATGGAAACCAATTTGACAACAAACTATTAAAAAAAAACAATTCCCTATGAGATGTTAAGCTCACATTGTAGTATATAAAGAAAAAAAAATAAATCATTAAAAATATTTAACACTTCTGCTATTCAAAAGTTACAAAATAAAAAGGCAAGCCACAGACAGGAAGAAAAAACATTATATATATATATATATATGTATACACACACACACACACACACACACACACACACCTGACATGCACCCTGAGTACATAAATATCTCCTCTTACTCAATAAAAAGAAAAATAGGGGCGCCTGGGCGGCTCAGTTGGTTGAGTGTCCAGCTTCGCTCAGGTCATGATCTCACAGTTTGTGGGTTCGAGCCCCGCATCAGGCTCTGTGCTGACAGCTAGCTCAGAGCCTGGACCCTGTCTTTTGATTCTGTGTCTCCCTCTCTCTCTGACCCTCCCCTGCTCACGATGTCTCTCTCTCTCTCTCTCAAAAATAAATAAAACATTTTAAAAAAGAAAAAGAAAAAGAATCCAAAAAAAAAAAGAGGGGCAAACAAAAACCATCACAGACCTAAGAGGGAGTCAGGGTAATTACAATATCAAAGAGCCTTCGGTGACACACTGAAAAGCCACAAGGAGGTAGTTAGTTATAAGATGATTCTTCTTGGCCAAATTCCTGATGTAAATCCACGTGTTAATAATAATAATAATAGTAACAATAATAATTATTATTATTTGGCTGCTCTGGAAGCCTATGATCATTAGGGCTGCAGTTCTTACTCTAGTTGTACATCCGAGGTGAGTGGGATGAGCGGCCAGGGCTGAGCAACAAGGCTTTCAGCTCAGTGGTCTTCACCACGTGGTTCCCAGACCAGCAGCATCAGCATCACCTTGGAATTGTTATAAACATATATCCTCAGCGCTCTCTCTCCACCCCAGACCCATGGAATAAGAATCTCTGAGGGCAGAGCCCAGAAACCTGGGTTTAGTAAGCCCCGCAGGGGATTCAGAAGCATGCTCAAGTTTGAAAAGCAGGTGTAGAAAAGCAGGTCCTTGCGTTTGTTTAGTACGTGCTCGGGGTTCCTATTACTGTCAGGTGTATCTGAGGGGACCTGCTTTAGGTATTAAGGGGAAACTTTTACCATAGACCTAATAAAACATGCTCCTTTCCCCCAGAGCGAGGCATAGTGATTCATATTCTTTTCTCTCATTTCAGCTGTAGATGGATTGAAATTAGGACAGTAGACTACCAATTCCCGGAGTGCTAGCAGGCTTGATTTCCTAACTCTGCGTAGAGTGAGAGAATTGCGCAAGTTAGGGACTAAGGGAATTTGGGAAGAATAATGAACAAATTACTGATGATCATTCTCTCAACGTTTCAATTCTATAAGGTGAGCATTTTAATTTTTGCCATGATTATGCAAATGGAACTGAATGGATTTCCTTAAATTTGCATTTTGTGTTGAGAAGCCAGGCTCTGCCAATATTCATTTACACTAGTTCCTATGGGTTGTGGAAGGGAAAGTGAGACAAAAAACAGTATCCTACTTAATTCCCTTCTTCATGAGGGCATTCACTTCATACATGCCAGAGAGGTATGTTATTTTTTAAATTATTTTTAAGTATATTTTATTTTATGTTTGAGAGAGAGATGGAGCAGGGGAGGGGCAGAAAGAGACAGAGAGGGAGGGAGAGACAGAATCCCAAGCAGGTTCTGCACTGTCACAGAGGAGCCCAATGTGGGGCTCGAACTCACGAACCGTGAGATCATGACCTGAGCCAAAACCAAGAGTTGGATGCTTTACTAACTGAGCCACCCAGGTACCCCCAGACATGTATATTATTATTATTTCCATTTCACAAGTGAGACACAGTTTCTTTCAGCTACTTAGTCAGCTGTGGATGAGATTCAAACAGAATTCCTTCTGTCCCTGGATTTGACATTCAAATGGGAGAAGCCCATGGTATCGCTTTGAGGGAAGAAACATATCATTCTTGATTTTATATCCCTAACACTATACAGTGAAACATCTGAAGGTCATTTAATAGATTTCTTAGCAAAAGCATGTTATATTTCATTTTATTGATTGCATTTGGAAAAAGGAAACAAAGAAACAAATACTTCCTGGATTGAAATATATATATATCTCTCTCCAGGGAACTACTTCATGTTCTAGTTTGCATCATCATAAAACATGACAATGTTCTATGTGGCATAAGTGCCTGTAAGTTCACCACAATTTCATGAACGCTCTTCCATAATATAGAGTTGTTACAGGCAGTGGCTGCCCAGTCAGGATCTACATTTCCCAGCCAACCTGCATCTAAATGGAGCCACCTGACTAGTCCTTGCTAATAGAATGGGAGTAGAAACAATGTGTGTCACATCTAGGGTGAGGGAGATGAGAAGCATGTATGCCTTCACCTTCTATTTCCCCACTGAATGCAGATGATCCTAAAGTCCTAGGAGATGGTGGAGCAATAAGGTAGACACAACCTTCATTCCTGAACCAGAAGGAAGAAGAAAGTCTCCAGGTCACCAGGGGTGCTCACACTAGGGAGTTACATGAGTAAGAAAACCAATTTCATTGTGTGAATTTGCTGAAATTTGAAGGTTTGCATATTACTACAAGTACCAACACCCTACTTTATGCATTTAATTTCCTCTCTTAGATGATAAGTTTCATTGAGGGGTATTTCCATATTTGGAGAAGTAGGAGTTATAGAGTTTCATGAGGTAGGATCTTAGCTCATAGATTTTGAGGAGCTTGATGGGCCCCCTACCTTCTTTATTTCTCTTCCAAAAGAATACTGATTACAGTGAATGCACTATTTGAAGTACAGCTCAGACAGATATGGATCTAGTTCTAGACTCTTCCATCTCCAAGTGTGTGAGCATAGACAAACAGATGAGCTTCTTTCTTCTTCTGCAAAATAAAGATGAAAAATCCCCATTCTTTAACATTATTATGAAGATTAGGATATCTACAAATGCCTAGTACAGTGCCTAACGCATAGATAGCACTGGCAGTTGGTGGTAGTCTTTGAAAAATATTTGCTGCTACTTCCCAGGGGAGAATTACACTTTCTTTATTGTCCCATTATCTTTAGGTTTGCTTACGTGAGTTGCTTTGGTTAATGAAATGTAAGTGAAAAAGATTTCTAACTTGCAAGTTGCAGCCTGATCTCTTTTCTTTCTGATTTAATGGCTGACATTATTTTTTTCCAGCATAATTAACATACAGTGTTATATTAGTTTCAGGTACACAATTAGTGATTCAACAATTCTGTATATTATTAAGTGCTCATAATGATAAGTGTACTCTTAATTCCCTTCACCTATTTCACCCATCATTTCACCCACCATTAAAGTTTGCCTTTAATATTTAAGAGTCTTCTTTTGTTTGTCTTATTTTCTTTGTTTGCTTCTTAAAGACCACATATGAGTGAAATCATAATGCATTTGTCTTTCTCTGACTGACTTATTTCACTTAGCATTACAGCCTCTAGATCCACTCATGGATCCATCTAGATCCATTCCATCCATACACAATATATATATATATATATACACCACATCTTTATCCATTCATCTCCTATCAATGGACACTTGGATTGCTCCCATATAATGGCTATTGTAAATAATGCTACAATAAACACAGAGGTGCACAAATCTTTTCAAATTGGTGTTTTTGTATACTTTGGGTAAATACTCAGCAGTTGAATTACTAATCATATTGCGTTTCTATTTTTAATTTTTTGAGGAACCCTCATACTGTTTTCCACAGTGGCTGCATCAATTTGCATTCTCACCAACAGTGCACAAGGGTTCCTTTTCTCCACATCCTTGCCAACATTAGCTGTTTCTTGTGTTTTTGAGTTTAGTCATTCTGACAGGTGTGAGGTGATATTTCACTAAGGTTACGATTTGCATTTCCCTGATGATTAGCGATGTTGAGCACCTTTTCATGTGTCTGTTGGCCATGTATTATGCCTTCTTTTGAAAAATATCTGTTCATATCTTTTTGGCCATTTATTTAATTGGATTATTTGTTCGTGTGTGTTGACTTGTATAAGTTATATAAAATGGATATTAATCCTTTATTAGAAATGTCATTTGAAAATATCTTGTTTCATTCAGTAGGCTGTCTCTTTTGTTTTGCTGATTGTTTCTTTCCCTGCAGAAGATTTTTATTTTGCGGAGTCCCAATAATTTGTTTTTGCTTTTATTTCCTTTTCTTCAGGAGACATATCTAGAAAAATATCATTGCAACTAATGTCAGAGAAATGTCAGAGAAATTCCTGTCAGTTTTCCTTTTAGGCTTTTTGGTGATTTCAGTATTACAATTACATCCTTAATACAGTTTGAGTTTATTTTTGTGCATGATGTAAGAAAATGGTCCAGTTTCATTCTTTTGCATGTAGCTGTCCAGTTATCCCAACACCATTTGTGGAAAAGCTGTCTTTTTCCCATTGTATATTTCTGTCTCCTTTGTTGAAGGTTAATTGACCGTAAAATTGTGGGTTTATTTATGGGCTCTCTATTCTGTTCTATTAATCTATGGGTCTATTTTTGTGCCTGTACCATCATGTTTTGATTATAATAGCTTTGTGGTATATCTCAAAATCTTGAATTGTAATACTTCCAGTTTTGTTCTTCTTGAAGATTGCTCTATTTGAGGTCTTTTGTGTTTCCATACAAACTAGGATTATTAGTTTCAGTTTTGTGAAAAATGCTATTGGTATTTTGATAAGAATTGCGCCAAATCTGTGGATTGCTTTGGGTAGTATGGCCATTTTAACTCTACCCAATTCGTGAACATGGAATATCTTTCCATGTATTTGTGTCATCTTTAATTTGTTTCCTCAGTGTCTTAGAGTGTTCAGAGTACAGGTCTTTCTCTTCCTTGGTTAAGTTTATTCCTTGGTATTTTATTATTTTGGGTGCAATTATAAATGGGATTGTTTTCTTAATTTCTCTTTCTGCTACTTCACTATTAGTGTATAGAAATGCAATGAATTTCTGTATATTAATTTTCCTTTTGTTTTCATGTTTATGTTTGTTTTTGAGAGAGAGAGAAAGACCGTGAGCAGGGGAGGGGCAAAGGGAGAAGGAGACACAGAATCCAAAGCAGGGTCCATCTTCTGAGCTGTCAGCACAGAGCCTAACATGGGGCTCAAACTTGCAAACCATGAGATCATGACCTGAGCTGAAGTGCGACGCTTACACCCAGGTGCCCTTCTGAATATTAATTTTGTATACTGCAACCCTACTAAATTCATTTATCAGTTCTAATGGGTTTCTTTTAATATTTATTTATTTTTGAGAGAGGGTGAGAGCATGCTTGTGTGCGCGGGAGAGGGAGGCAAAAGATCCTAATCAGGCTCCATGCTCTCAGCACAGAGCCTGATGCAGGGCTTGAAATCACAAACCATGAGATCATTACCTTAGCCAAAGTCAGATGCTTCACCAATTGTGCCACCCAGGCACCCCAAGTTCTAGTAGTTTTTTTTTTGATGGAATCTTTAGAGTTTTCCATATATAGTATCATGTCATCTGCAAATAGTGAAAGTTTTACTTCTTCCCAACCAATTTGGATGCCTTTTATTTATTTTTCTTGTCTGACTGCTGTAGCTAGGACTTCCAGTACTATGTTGAATAAAAGTGGTAAGAGTGGACATACTCATTTTGTTCCTGACCTTAGGGGAAAAGCTGTCAGGTTTTCCTCATTGAGTATGATGTTAGCAGTGAGTTTTTCATACATGGACTTTGTCCTGTTGAGGTATATTCCCTCTAAACTGACTTTGTTGAGGGTATTTTTTTTTATCATGAATGAATGTGGTACTTTGTCAAATGCTTTTTCTGCATCTATTGAAATGATCATATGTTTTTATCTTTTATTTTATTGATATGATATATTACATTGATTTGCAAACACTGAACCACCCCTGCATCCTAGGAATAAACCCCACTTGATCAAGGTGAATGATTTTTTAAATGTATTGTTGGATTTGGTTTGCTAATATTTTGTTGAGGATTTCTAGGTCTATGTGCATTGGAGATGTTGGCCTGCAGTTCTCATTTTTACTGGAAACTTTATCTGGATTTGGTATCAGGGTAATCTGGCCTCATAATGAATCTGGGAGCTTTCCTTCCTCTTCTATTTTTTGGAATAGTTTGAGAAGAATAGGTATTAACTCTTCTTCAAATGTTTGGTAGACTTCATTTGTGAAGCCATCTGGTCCTGGACATTTATTGTGAGCTTTTTGATTCAGTTTCAATTTTATTGCTGGTAACTGGTATGTTCAAAGTTTCTATTTCTTCCTGATTCAGTTTTGGGAGGCTATATATTTCTAGCAATTTATCCATTTCTTGTAGGTTGTCCAATTTGTTGGCATATATTTTTTGATAATATTCTCTTATAATCCTTTGTATTTCTGTGGTGTCAGTTGCTATTTCTCCACTCTAATTTCTGATTTTGTTCACTTGAATCTTTTTTTTTTGGATGATTCTGACTAAAGGTTTATCAATTTTCTTCATCTTTTCAAAGAACCAGCTCATAGTTTCCTTGATCTGTTCTATTGTTGTCTTAGTTTCTATTTCATTTATTACTGCTCAAATTGTTCTTATTTCCTTCCTTCTACTGTTTTGAGGTTTTGTTTGTTCTTCTTGTACTAGCTCCATTAGGTGTAAGTTTAGGTTATTTATTTGAGATTTTTCTTGCCTTTTGAGGTAGACCAGAATTGCTATAAATTTCCTTCTTAGAACAGCTTTTGTTGTATTCCATAGATTTTGCACTGTTGTGTTTTTATTTTCATTTGTCTCCATGTACTTTTGACTTCCTCTTTGATTTCTTGGTAGACCAATTCATTGTTTAATACCATTTCATTTAACCTTCATGTATTTGTGTTCTTCCAGATTTTTGTTTTTCTGTCATTGATTTTTAGTTTTGTACCATTGTGGTCAGAAAAGAAGCATGGTGTGACTTTGATCTTTGGAATTTGTTGCGACTTGTTTTGTGGCCTAACATGTCACCTATGTCATCTATTCTGGAGAATATTCCTTGCACATTTGAAAAGAATGTGCATTCCACTGCTTTAGGATGGAATGTTCTGAACATATCTTTAGATCCATCTAGTCCAATATGTCATTCAACGCCATTGTGGAGTTTGTCTGTGTTATCTGTTCATTTATGTAAGCAGAGTGTTAAAGTTCCCTACTATTTTTGTATTGCTATTAATTATTTACTTCACATTTTTTATTAGCTGCTTTATGTATCTGGGTGCTTTCATGTTGGGTACATAAATATTTACAATTATTGTATCTTCTTCTTACTTCCTTTTACGATTATGTCATTTCCTTCTTTGTCTCTTTTTACAGTTTTTGTTTTAAAGTCTATTTTGTCCAATATATATTTTACTACCCTGGCTTTCTTTTTACCTCCATTTGCATGATAAATGATTTTCCATCCCTTCGTTTTCAATATGCATGTGTCTTTAGATCCAAAATGAATTTCTTGTAGGCAGCATAGAGATGGGTCTGCTTTTTAATCCATTTCATCACCCTTTGTCTTTTGATTGGAGTATTAAGTCCATTTATATTTAAAGTAATTATTGATAGGTATGTCCTTATTGCCTTTTTCTTACATGTTTTATGGTTGTTGGTGTAGTTCTTTTCTGTTTCTCTCTTCTTTTGCTCTCCTCTCATGGTTTGCTAACTTTCTTTAGTGATATAGTTAGATTCCTCTCTCTCTCTCTCCCTCTCTCTCTCTCTCTCTCTCTCCCTGCATATCTATCACTGGTTTTTGATTTGTGGTTACCATTAGGTTTATATATAACATCTTATGCATGTAGCACTCTATATTAAATTGATAGTTGCTTAAGTTTGAACTCATTTTAAAAGCACTAAAGTTTTACTCCTCTCTCCCTCCTTGGTTTTAGGTATATGGTATCATATTTTACATCCTTTTATTTTGTGAATCCCTTGACTGATTTTTATGGATATACTTAATTTTACTGCTTTTGTGCTTCTTCCTTTTCTTACTCCTGCTTATGGTCTTTCTTTTCCACTCAAAGGGTTCCCTTTAACATTTCTTGTAAGATTGGTTTAGTGGCAACATATCCCTTTAACTTTTGTTTGTCTGAAAAACTTTTTATCCCCTGCCCCTTCTATTCTGAATGATAGCCTTCCTGGATAAAGTATTCTTGGGTTCAGGTTTTTTCTTCCAGCACTCTGTATATATCATGCCATTCTCTTCTGGCCTGCAAAGTTTCTGCTGAAAGATCAGCTGAAAAAACAGCTGACAGTATTCTAACTAGAAATCACTCCATATCTCTAGATCCTAAAAGTAGATGACATATAGCAAAGCCACAACTGCCCCACAATGGGACAGATGACACATGTTTTGGTCATAACACATGGAGATTTGGGGGTCATTTGTTAATGAAACTTAACACAGGTTTTCTGACAAATGCACCAAATATGTATTTATCAATCAGAAACTATGGGAAAATCCTTAAATTGTTAAACTCTCCCCCAGAAACCAGAAGTCTAGCACTTTCCTTATTTTGCCTTCCTTGCCTCCTATAAATGACCACTAATAGAAAACAATGTAGGTTCTGTCCTACCTCACTTTCAGAAGATATTGTGATACAGAGAATGAAGGATTTTCTGATGGTACTTGGAAAGGGTGAAAAACAAAAACAAAAACAAAAACAAAAACACTTGGAGATCAGATTGCCATTCTGTCCTTTGGAAGTTCATATTTAATAAATAGAAATTAGGGCTTTATGAAAATTCAATTTGCACCATTTTATCAGAGTATATAACTTTACTGAGCAGTAATAAAAACTTGGATAAGAACTTCATACTTTACAATGAGGCAAAGGCAGCACTTGGAGAAGTCATATAGGGGTACTACAGAAGGCTCAGAATTCTTAACAGGGCTGTGGAATAACAGAACTCAATAGAAAATTCAACCTCTGCAGAACAATTCTAAATTTCTCAGACAAATGGCAGAGAGAAGCCCAGGATAAAAACATTATCTTTAATCATCTCCTGTTGTGACTTATATTCATGAGAAATATTTAGCTGAATTTCTATTTAAGAACAGGCAAGATGAAATGTCATTGAGACTTCTGTCAATTACTAAATTTTCCATTATTATTTTTTTAATGTTTATTCATTGTCAAGAGAGAGACAGAACACGAGCAGGGATGGGCAGAGACAGAGAGGGAGACACAGAATCTGAAACAGGATCCAGGCTCTGAGCTGTCAGCACAGAGCCTGACATGGGGCTCGAACTCGGGAACAGTGAGATCATGACCTGAGCCAAAGTTGGATGCTTAACCGACTGAGACACCCAGGTGCCGCCTCAAATTTTCCCATCATTATTATTCTTTTTCTGGGGGGAGCAGGTGGGACTGCCACAGTTTACCTAGCATTTTGCTATTACACAGTCATATTAACTCAAAGTCTGCAGATGAAAAAAGGAATGTTTTCATTCTAATTTTACTATAATCACAGTGAGTCAAAGAAGATAAATTCACTGAACTCCATGTACGTGGGCAATGCACACCACAAGCTATTTTCTTACTTTATGGATATTCTTTGCAAAACCAAAGAGTTACATTAACAGTATATGTTACGGAAGTCTCGCTACCCTCCCTCCTACAGTTGCTAAGATTCCTTGAAAAGAATGCCTTATCCCAAAAATCATCATCTAGAACGATCAGACGTTTATGCAGAGGCTGGCCTGGGTTGGGTCAGAGTGAAGGAAGTGGCAGTGCCCAAAAAGGGGCAAAGCCTTTGTGTGAGGAGGAAGAAAGCACAGTTTGTTTGTTTGTTTGTTTGTTTGTTTTAAAGCCCTGCTCTATACTTTCTTCTTTATGTTTGTCATAGCTTTCCTTTTGCACTCTATATTTTATTGGGAGGCTTAACTGACACCATGCCAATATATTCTTTCTAAAATGCCATTAAAGGCATACTTTGGAGAATACATCCTTCTCTATTTTTATTTAAACATGCTTTATAATTTGCCAAGTGTTTACCCATTAGAAATATACTTATACTCCCAAAGCAACACTGAGTTGCATTCAGATTGATGCTTATCTTCATCTTACGAAATAAAAAAATGGTTGGGGAAGACATGACAGAAGTAAGGTGGAACTCAGGCCCCCACACCTATAGCCCCATATGGCATGGGAAACACCATTACCTACCCATCGAACCAATATTGAGAGCCTGATGAGTTTCGATTCTCCATTGACTGGTATTTCCTAACAAACGCAAGTAATGGCTTAAAGTGAGATCATTAAAAAAACATGATTTAACTAATTTTCCAGTGATCAGGAAACATTCCAACCATGTATTTAATACTGATCAACCTTGGTACACTTTTCAAAGACCCTTTTTGGGAAATGAAAAACAAGTTCTCAGTTTCAGGGCTTACAAAATTGTGCTCCAGTACATTTCTTGAAATGCAAAATTCGGCTATATTGCAGCTGCAGAGATGGAAGTTTTGTGAAACTCTGATATTAAAGCTAAAGAACTATTAATCTCCATCTCACTGGCAATTTCTAATTTTGACATGTAAAAATTACATTCATATTTTTTACCCAGTTCTAGAAGATTAAAAATCTTTTAGGTGGTGTAGCCATGTTATTTAATTTTTAATTTCCACAAACCTCACTTTAAAATGCATAAACCACTTTATCAGGAAAAGCATCTTTCTCTTCAGTGCTATGCCATTAAATTCTTATTCCTGCACTGCCTTCTTACGGACAAGTTCTCTAAATGGAAAAATATATATTCTCTCGTTGCTTTTCATATGAAGACCCAGCATCCTGCCTTCTAGATTAATGGAGTTTAGTTCAAATCTGATACTTAGTAAACATTTCCAACCCAAAAGTAAAAGGAAGGGTTCACCGGAGGTGTTGACTTTTTTAATGTTTATTTTTGAGAGAGAGACAGAGTGCAAGGAGGGGAGGGACAGAGAGGGAGGGAGATGGAATCTGAAGTAAGGTCAAAGCTCTGAGCTGTCAGCACAAAGTCTGACACAGGGCTCAAACTCATGAACAGCGAGACCGTGATGAGCCAAGTCAGACACCCAACATACAGAGGGAATACTAGAAGAAACATAATGTTTATCTATCTATCTATGTATGTATGTATCTAGCGATCATCTATCTATGATCTATCTATCCTTCCATCCATCCACCCATCCAACTATCTACTCAAGCTTCCCATAGCATTCTTGAAAGTAGAATTTATTAGCCTTATTTTAAATATTAGGACTCTAAAACACAGAGATGAATTTTTGTGGCCCATGTGCTAGAGCCGAGAGAATGTGAAAATCAAACTTGAGTTGCATTTTCCTTCAGACTCTAGGACCAAGTATGTGTGTCTGTCCCTCTCCCTGCAGGAACTCTGTCCTTAGAGTGTGGGGCACTTTTGTTCTTCTTTGTGTTCCTGCCCCACCACCCCCTCCTGTAACGAAGCCAGGCAGGACTCCACACCAGGTTCTGAGGGTGGAACAGTACCTGCATTCAGCCCCTGACCCCAAAGGATGAACTAGCTAAGAGCTTGTCACCAGCACTTTCTCACTTGAAAAAAGATTTTTGAATAAATTTTTAAAAACTCATCTGTGTTTTGAAAAGTTCAGTACGATAGCTCTCACCCACAGTTGGGATATAATGAATGAGTGCCCTATCATTTATTTTGACCATATTTCTAGAGCCAATTATTCTTCAGTTCATCTATTCAATTTTTTTTCTTTTGCAAACAACTGTCTTTACTAAATGTTCTGCAGCTCCTGAGGGCAACTTTGCATTGCCAAGCTATTTCTCAGGATTGTGCTTGACACCCCAGCTCAGTGTCAGAAGCAAATTTAATGAGCTCATTTTATAGTTTCTCCTCTAGATCTTGATAAAAATATTAAATCCAGTGACCAAAACTAATTCCCATTGAATACCATTAACTTTTCTTGACTTCTGAAGTTAAAAATAGCCCCTTTCTGGGTAGAACATCTCCGTCAACAGTATATCAACAAATCCATGTATCACGGGGGCGACAATTCCACAGTTACTGAAGCATCTCTTGGGGGCAAAACCAGTAGCCTTGCTGTGGATGAATGTGAGCATTACGTGGCTCTCCTTGACCCTCCAAATCTGCTCATTCATGATAGAAACAAGAAGCTGTGTTACTTTAAAAAATCAATATGTTAGTTATCATGATGTTCTCTCAAAAATATGAGTCAAAGTGTGTTATAATTAATCTCCTATGAGTGCACTGTATAAAAAAGGTGTGTAAGACCCACTGGGGACTCATCCTCCTGGCTCCAAGCTGCTCGGATATGTCCCCTAAGTGTTACAGTGACTCTAAGAGAGTATTTTAGCCCAAGAAATATAAACGTAAAGGTATTTTCCTGCATGACTTATTATGACTTTCACTCACTATTTTCTTATTTTTTCTTTAAAAAAATTTTAATGTTTATTTATCTTTGAGAGACAGAGGGAAACAGAACACAAGCAGGGGAAGGGCAGAGAGAGAGGGAGACACAGAATCTGAAGCAGGCTCCAGGCTCTGAGCTGTCAGCACAGAGCCCAATGGGGGGGCTCGAACTTATGAACCGTGAGATCATGACCTGAGCCAAAGCTGGACACTTAACCAACTGCACCACTCAGGCACCCCTCTTATTTTTTCCTTTTTGAAATGTTGTTATAAAACAAACTGATCAATCCAATTCTGCCTTCAATGTCTCTGTTTAGTATCAAACTCTCAACATATCTTGCTGTCATTCAACAAATACTCCATTCTTATTTCTTAGGAAAACCTTTGCCCTTCTCATTTTTTTAAGGTGGCATTTTTTTTCTTTTATTGTTGCTTCTGGTTGATGTGTCTTCTTGTTGTTGTTGTTCCATAGTCTAGTTAACTTTCTATTTTTTTAAACATTTCAAACCAACATTGAAAAACTGAAGGGTCCTAGGTTGTTTTGTTTGTTTTTGTTTTGTTTTGTTTTTGTCTATTTATTTGATTCTCTGTTATTTCCTACACAGTGTTTGTCTCAATAAAGATCCCATGTCCTTTTTCCATGTAGGACTTGATCTCAAAAGGCAAAGGCTGTCCTACTATTGATGGATCTCAGTCTGGCACATGCACTTTTGCTTCACCATCCCAACTAAGACCTGAATAACTTACTTGCTGTTTGCTCCTGCATGAGAAAATAGGGTGATAAAGGGGTGCCTGGGTGACTCAGTAGGTTAGGAATCTGACTCTTGATCTTGGCTCAGGTCATGGTCTCATGGTTAGTGAGTTTAAGCCCCATGGCGGGTTTTGCAATGACAGTGCGGGGCCTGTTTGGGATTCTCTGTATCCTTCTCTCTCTGCCCCTTCCATATGCATTCTCTCTCTCTCTCTCTCTCTCTCGCTCTCGCTCTCGCTCTCTCGCTCTCTCTCTCAAAATAAATAAATAAACTTAAAAAAACAGGGTGATAAAAAATAGGGGTGCTATTGGTACCCCAATATTTATAGCAGTGCTTTGAACAATAGCCAAATTATGGAAAGAGCCTAAATGTTCATCAACTGATGAGTGGTTAAAGAAGATGGGGTTTATATATACAATGGAATACTACATGGCAATGAGAAAGAATGAAATCTGGCCATTCGTAGCAAAGTGGATGGAACTGGAAGGTATTATGCTGAATGAAATTAGTCAGTCAGAAAAGGACAGATATCCTATGTTTTCACTCGTACGTGGATCTTGAGAAACGTAAGACCATGGGGAAAGGGAAGGGGAAAAATAGTTACAGAGAGGGAGGGAGGGAGGAAAACCATAAGAGATTCTTAAATACAGAGAACAAACCTGAGGGTAGTTGAGGGGAGTAGGGGAGAGGGGAAAATGGGTGATGGGCATTGAGGAGGGCACTTGTTGGGATGAGCACTGGGTGTTTTATGTAAGCCAATTTGACAATAAATTATATTTAAAAAATAGGATGATAAAGTCAGATTATCTAATCCTTAAAAGCATAATTTTCCTTCGTGCCTTCTATGGCAGTAGTACCTAAAAATCTATATGGTGTAGAAAAACAATTATCTGTAGGCAGTAAGATTTTCCATGAGGTTAGTTTCAGTGAAGAAACTAACAAGGCAAATTAAAACAAAAACACATCAATGGTTTAGCAACCAAAGGATGTTTTCCAAATTGTTGAAGGAGAGAGAAAAAGATCGGTTACTCCCCAAGGAGTTACCATTCAGATTCCAAATGCCACAGTTACTGTGGCCCCTATGATACTGCTTTCCCCTTGATGCAGGAAATGTCCTTGATTATGGTCATCTCATTTTCCCTCAGGATGGGCATGTCCAAGAGAAAGTGAGACAGTGAAGGCAATAATGATAAGCATTGTGGTTTTCAGGAGAGATCTTGGATTTTTCTAGTTTTATCACAGGGTTTATAGCTTCAATGTGAATCCCTTACATTCCTGAAGGAGAACCTTTACTAGGTTCAGGAGAATTAGATTACCTGAATGGCAATATCATATAGAGAAAAAAGAACTGGATTTCAGAGTTAGGTAACTTGAGTTCAAGTTTCAACATTTCTACTTATTTCGCTCAGCTTTCTAATTTTCAAGTGGAAGGGAGAGGGTCCACCTATTACTTCATTATTTCCACAAATACATAATGACAACAATATGCCAGTTACATCATGAAGTAGGTGATCTTTTATGCCTCTTAGCACTTCCCTTTGAAGACTTTGAACTAGACCTGAGTCTTTCTGTAAGCCTCTGTGATTTAGAAGGAACAGAAACGTGGACAAGCCCCGGATGTGTAGGGCACAATTCAGATAGAAGACACTCAACTCTTACCAACTCCTTGCTCTTTACAGTATCCAAACTTACCCTGCTGCTCCCCCAGAAGGACAACAGATTGAAGCAAAACAGAAAATACATGTGAGATAAGGCTCATATGATGGAACACATAGATAATGACAATAAATGAAAAACCATTTGCTAAGCACTGGCCATGTGCTTAACTCTGTGGGAAGGCAGGTGTGTCTGGCATGGTTCTTGTCCTCAAAAAGCAAGACTCATATGGAATCAGTAATGCACATTAAAGGGGACATATGATTGAGTGTGGACAGTATGGTTAAGACTATAAAAGCTGCAGGATTTAGGAGGAAAAGACCACATGAACCAGGGATGGCTCCAAGAAGAAAGATAATGCTTGAAAGAGTTAGCAAAAGGAAGGTTAATCTTGGAAACAAACCTATGAAAAGCATTTAGCTACATGTATGTGTGTGTGTATATACATACATATATATATACTAATATATGTATATACACACATATATATATACATATATTAGTATATATGTATATGTTTGTATACAAATATATGTAATCTCAAAGGGATTATCATACAAAATAAAAATTACAAAATTAAAGCATTATTTTGGGGTAATGAGTAAAACAATTCATTCTCAGGTAAGAAATGGTTTCATATATATTCATAGAAAAAGGTACTGTGAAAATAAGGTAAGTATTCAACTTAATAATATAGAGAAAATATTTACAAAATAAGGGAAATATAAGAAAATAATGAAAAATAATTAACAAAATAGACAATAAAACAAACTCAGGAAACTTGAATAATTTAAAAATCTAGGTATTTGAAATTGTCAATAACAAAACAAAAACCCAGATAAATAATATTAGCAACAAGAAAACATACAGAACTTGCGCACAAAGAGATTTTTAAAATTGTATAATAATCTACATATTTAAATGGTTCACCTTGAGAAGGCAGATGAAAGGAATAGTTTCATAGGAAAATATAAATTAATAATAAAATTGGCACAAAATTTTAGAAAACCTAAACAAGTTAAGAACTACTTAAGAAATTATAAAGGTATACAATCATATATTCCCACCCTATTGCATCCTGAAAGCACTTGGGTAAATGGTTTTTAAAGGAAAGTGAAATCAAATTTCAAAAATCAGCTATTTCCTAAGTTAACCAATAAAGAGATGAGCAACTTCTTAATTCATTTAATTGTACAAACTAAGAGCCTAACTCTGATACAATCAATCAGTCGGTCAGTCAATCAACAAAGACCAAACAAAACAGACAGGGATAGTTAAAACAATAATAACAACGAATATAAACCCAAATCTTTTGGGTTTATAGACATGAAACCCTAAATAAAATAGAAAAAAAAAGTTCTCAGTTGGGTTACTACATAAGGAATCTTCCTCAATTTGATAAAGAGTAATTAAAACAATCTCATCAAAATATCACAGTTTTTTTTATTTTTAAAAAAATTTTTAGTGTTTATTTATTTTTGAGAGAGAGAGAGAGAGAGACAGAGCATGAGCGGGGGGAGGGTAAGAGAGAGAGGGAGACACACGATCTGAAGCAGGCTCCAGGCTCTGAGCTGTCAGCACAGAGCCTGATGCGGGACTCGAACTCATAAACTGCGAGATCATGACCTGAGCGGAAGTTGGACGTTTAACCGACTGAGCCAGCCAGGCGCCCCAAAATATCACAGTTTAGAATGATGGCTCACTAGAACCAATAAACCCCTCTAAAGTGACTAGAATACTGACTCACATCAAGTCAAGCAAATGGAAAACTCAGAACTAATGAGAAAGTTAAATAAAGTGGTAGGGTACAAAACAATTATTCAAAAAGTTTAATTTTGTATACCTCAGCAATCATCAAATGAAGAATATATAAGAATATCTAATTTATAATGATAACAAAACCTATGAAACATATAGAAATCAGCCTAATTAAAATTATTAAAGACCCAGATGTAGAAAACTATACAACCTGTAGAACAGGAAAGAAGACCTAAATAAGACGGAAAAACATAAAATATTCCTAGTTGGAAACATTCACTATTTATAGAGATCTGATTACCTCAGATCTCTATAATATAAGTAATTAATAAACTTTTCACAGCCCCAAACAAAATCCTAAGGGATCGGTTTTATTGCACAGGGCAGGCTCGTTTAAAAAATGTGTATTTATTTTGGGAGACAAAATGTATATTTATTTGGGGGAGAGAGAGGAGAGGGGGGGAGGGAGGGAGGGAGGTTGGGGCAGAGAAAGAGGAGAGAGAAAACCTCAAGCAGGATCTGCACTGCCAGCACAGAGCCCAACCATGGGCTTGATCCCTCTAACCATGAATTCATGATCTGAGCCGAAACCAAGAGTTCAATGCTTAACCGACTGAGCCACCCAGGTACCCCTAGGGCAGGCTCACCTAAATATAGGGCTGATAGAATAAATTCAGGGAAAAAGCAAAAGAAATCAAACAGAATAATGAGAAGAAACCTGTGCACCCAGATATCAAAACAGTACTTCTACCAGTGGGGTACTGATACACATCTAGAAAGCTTGATCACTGGGACAGGCTAGAAAGTTCTGCCATAAAACAATGGGTATTTGGAAAATAAAAAGTACTGTAGGCAGTATCAACTACTCAATAAATATCGCAGGAAAAGTTGGCCATTCAAATAAAATTTTAAATATGGTATCTTGAAGCGCGTTCAAAGGATTTGAGGGCAGAGCAATAAAAGCAATAGGCGTAGGAAGCGGTATCACCTGCAGTGAGTTTGACTTGGGGCAGCTCTGCCAGGTGTTAAGCTCCGTACAGCCGGAGAGCTTTCCGAAGCAGTGCTGCAGGACCACTACTGGAGATGGGAATGAGGGCAAAGGAGATCGGGGAGGAGAGGGGGGGAAATGAGGGGGCTTACGCGTGTAGGCGACTTCACCCAGCAACACTGCGGGTCTGAGTTTTCTGAGCGAAAGCATGGGTTTGGGGTTTTCTGAGACCCCCAGAATTTATTTTTTCTAGGCCTAAGAGAGGTGGATGTAGCTTTGTGGGGAATGCAAAGCAGGAAAGCTGTAGATGGCTAGAGATCCGCTTACGGGGGCTGTGTTTAAAACAACTGAATGGCGGTGGGGGGCACCTGGGTGGCTCAGCTGGTTAAGTTTCTAACTCTTGGTTTTGGCTCAGGTCATGGTCTCCTGGTTTGTGGTATCAAGCCCCTCACTGAGCTCTGTTGTGATAGCTCAGAGCCTGCTTAGGATTCTCTCTCTCCCTCTCTCTCTGCCCCTCCCCACTCTGCCCTCTCTTTCTCTCAAAATAAATAAATAAAACTTAAGAAGCAAACAAACAACTGGAAATGTAACGATTTGAGTTTGGCACTGGTGGGTTTTTCGAGCTAATGGGTCCCAGACTGCTATGAAAAAGTGAACAACTTAGGGCCATTATATAGGGGTCATCTTTGGCTCAGGTATACAACAGGTCTTACCTCACTTTTTCCATGTACCTATCTATGTATGCATGCATCTCAGGTTAGATAAAAATATTGTTATAATATAGGAAAATAAGTGTGTAATATCAAGGTGGATAAGGCCTAAACATAAAGCTATATATTTAAAAATGGTTGAATTTGACCATATAAAATGTTTAACGTTCTGTGTGGGAATTAGTAATAATAACTGATGTTTATATGCTATTTATAATAATGGCTTTCTATATTGATTTATTTAATCCTCACTCCAATGTATAAGCTAGGTACTGTTATTCCCATTTCACAGTTAATTACATAACTGATTGCACAATGTACTTACATTAAATTGATTTTTTTTATGACTGCCATATAAAGTTGTATAGGTCGTACACTGCACACAGCTCCACCGATTATGTGCGCTGGGGGAGAGGTGGCATTCTCAGACATTGACGTGAGTTGTGTCCCCCAGGGTGTTACTGCACACAAGTTATACAACTGAACTCAGCAGGTTTCTAGAGTTCCTTAAACTCATTAAGGTATTCCCTACCTCCATATCTAATATACTACAGACCCTACAGATATTCTCTCCTCCATCTACCTTGTGAACATGGATTTAGAATTCAAGACTCAGTCCAAAGATCTGAAAGGTCTGAAAGGTCTCTGAAAGGTCCTTTCCCTGGCCCACTCCTGGCACATACATCAAGGTACAAGTGACCTCCATTGTCCCATCCATAACTTACTCTCATACAACATCTCCTCTTGCTTCTTGATTCACTCATCCAGCTCCTCTATCAGATTACAAGCTGCTTGAGCCCAGAAAGTCTTAATCATCTGTGCATAAATGGTTCCTGGCATAGGGTATGATACATAGTAGGTATCTAATAACACTTGTTGAATAAATAAATAACAAGGCCCAGAGAGAAACTCTACTGGTTGGCAACATGCAAGATACAATTTTCTTTGCTCCCATTTGGTGATATTATCAAACATTTACTGGAGGGCATAGAAGAATTGAAAGCATTTTTAGCTGTCTTTTCACACATTAATTAGCAAGGAGACAGTTCTCAGCTATAAAATCTTTACAGTTAGCAAAACACTCCTATCAGCACTTACTGTTAGACACCATAGATAAGTACCACAATATTAAGTTTTGTGGTACTGCAAATAAAAGTGCTAGCAAGTAACATAATTACACCACTGTGTTCCTTTGAATTATTAAATCCTAACACTTGCTTCATTTATAACCATTCAATCACTCCTCACTGCCTAATGTCCAAAATTCTTAGTGAAGCCTAGAATACTACTGATAATTTTATTCTTGTCTATGTATCTCTCTAAGCTCATCTGCCAGCCCCTCGAATTCCCCCTCCCATGCACACCGCATCACACATACACCAAATACTCAGAAACTCTGCAATTTGAAATTGCAACACAACTGCCCTGATCCAATCGTACTTCCTCGAATCATCTCGCAACTTTATCCTCTGTGAAAACTCCTTCCCTAACCCCAGCGGAATCATGGGCTCCTTGTCTGCGACCTTTATGGTCCGGGGTATACAACTCAATGGTGTTTGTCACAATGTTTGTAATTATTTGTCACACGTCCCATCTACCTTTCACCTCTGAAAGAAATGGTTGAGTCTCGCTTATTCATGAATCCCCAGGATCCAAGACAGACAGTGATGGCCATTACTTAATAGCCACTTAACCAGTGAGTGACGAAGACCAAAAGGGACAGTCTGGTTCAGGCTATTCCCAATCACTAGTTTTGAGAAAAGCTCCCCTTGGAAAAACTTCACTGCTGCCTTCCACGGCCTGGGATTTGGTTTTCACCTTATTATTTTTGCCTGTGGCATAGGAAGGAAACTCACAGAAAGAATTCCAGGAAGATCTCTCTATTTTCTCCACGACTGTGCTTTATGCAGCTGGTCAGTTTAGGGCAGCTTCCTGGAAACTTAGCAGAAATGAACTGCGTCTACTTTTTTTTTATTTGTTTGTTATTAGCTCTGGTGTGTTTGATCATTACAAAGAATCCACTGGACAGTACAGCAGTGCATTGACGCGAGGTGTGTCTCGTCTTTCTTACAGCGAATTACTCGCTTCCTCTTGCAATGCTGTGAATGGGAGGGGCAGGTGGTGCAGGGGCTTGGAAGTATGCTTTGGGCTTGGATGACACAGACTTACTAATTCCACAATTCAAAAGCAACTTCCAAGATAAAAGCTGACTTTACAAATTGAGAGATGCTCTGGACATAGGAGATAAGAAATAAGTAATGCATTTTAGGTGGTTTTATAGAGTTTAGCTTTCTATCCCCCAAGATCAAAGGAAATGAAAGACTCATCTCAAAAACCATCAGCGGAACTGTGAGTTCTGCTCATGTTTGTATTTTGTGTAATTCCAGTTCTACCTCATTTATTGACTAAATACTTAGAAAACTTAAGAGAGCTCGGTGCCTGGGTGACTCAGTCGGTTAAGCATCTGAGTTCAGCTCAGGTCGGGATCTCAGGGTTTAATGAGTTCAAGCCCCTCATCAGCTGAGTTCGAACCCTGATTCGGGCTCTTCCCTGACCGAGGATTATCTCCCTTTCCCTCTCTCTCCCTCTCTCTCTGTCCCTCGTGAGATTTTCTTTCTCCCTCTCTCTCTGTCTCTTGTTCACCCATGCCCTCTCTCTCTCAAAAATAAATAGTGAACTGAAGTAATTAAAAAAAAATAAAATAAAAATTAAGAGAAAATAAATAAAGGCCTTTTTCTTCTCTCCTTTTCTAAAAACTCTGCTGCTGAGGATAGTATGTGTCAATTACGTCATTCTAAATCTTCTCCCCAGACTCTGCCTTCTTCCCATTATGTCGTTTCTTATCAACTAGACTATTTTCTAACTTTTAAAGTTTTTTAAATTTAGAACATTTTTGTATGTAACTAAAAAAACCTTGAAGACAGTACAGAGAGTTCCCATATATGGTACACCCAGCTTCCCCTGTTATTAACACCTCTTATTACTTTGGCACATTTATTACAATACTGATACATATTTATTAACTAAAGTCCATACATTATTCAGACTTCTTTACGTCTTCTCTAGAGTCCTTTTCCATTCCAGGATCCCACTGAAGATAGCAAATTACATTTGGTTGTCATGTCTGCTTAGGCTCCTCTGGGCTGTGACAGTTTCCTAGACTTTCCTTATTGTGGATATCTTGTCTATTTTTGAGAGCACTGGTCAGGTTTTTTGCACAATGCCTCTCCACTGGGATTTGTCATGCATTTTTCTCATGGTTAGACCAGGGTTATAGATTTTCCTCTGCAGGAAGACCACAGAGGTAAAGTGCCATTTTCATCATATCATATCAAGGATGCTTACTGTATCAAATGACCTATCACTCTGATGATAACCTTGATTACCTGGCTAAGGTAGTGTTTTGCAGGCTTCTTAGGTGTAAAGTTATTCTTTTTTTTTTTTTTCTCCTTTTCCATACTGTGCTCTTTAGAAGGAAGTCACTATATGTAGTCCATCTCCATGACACCAAATTATCTACAAAAAAATATTTGGAGGGAGCTTGGGTGGCTCAGTTGGTTGGGTGTCCAACTTCAGCTCAGGTCATGATCTCACAGCTCGTGGGTTTGAGCCCCGTATCAGGCTCTGTGCTGACAGCTCAGAGCCTAGAGCCTATTTCGGATTCTGTGTCTCCATCTCTCTCTACCCCTCCCTTGCTCACATTCTGTCTGTCTCTCTCTCAAAAAAAAGTGAAGAGTAAAAAATATTGTTTTTTAATTATTTGGAATTTTTCCACATGGACACTTTCTGGTCATCCCTCATTAATTTATTTAATCATTTATTTATTTCAGCATGAAATCATGGATATTTATTTTATATTTTGGATTGTAATAAAACTACCATCTTATTTTTCTAGTCAAATAGTTCCAGCTTTAGCCACTGGAATTTAAACTCAGTTGGTTTCTGTGTCCCTTGGACATCACTGTGTTTTTTTTCAATTTAGTATTTTTGACTTATGTTTTTAATTTAGTACTTCCTTACTTTCAAACTCATATTATTTATGTTCTGTCTCAGTCCTAGGATCAACTATTTCTCCAAGGAGCCCTGGTTTCTTTTATTGAAGAATGGTATTAATTACCAAAATCTAGCCACTAGGTGTGCTCACGGTTGCCAGGGTGCTGTTGATTCTAGGACCTCTTGGCTGACATGTCTGTGTACTAACCTGTGTGTACACCCATATACACCAACCCGTGTGTACACCCATATACATGGATATTTCTACATTTAACTGCTTGTACCTATACTGAGGTAAACAGGAGTTTATACTGGTATGTTCAGCTCTAATCCATCACCACATAAATTACATAAATTAGTCTAGTCTCCTCCCTTTGCTTATTTGTAACTTTTCACTCAAAAGTAAATAACTTGGCTCTCCCACCCACCATCTGTTTATGTGATTGTTCAATTCCAGTATATATGTACAGCAATACCAGGAATTAAGAAATACACAAAAAGCACGAGTGTTGGCAGTGGGTAAATAAACCCATACCAGGGGAATACAGATTCCAGAAAGCAGAAAAAGTTAAAAAAAAAAAAAAAAGCTAGCAATCAGTTAAACAGAGGCTTGGAGAGGTAATGAAAATTAAGCGAGAAGGGCCAAAAGGTTGGGATCTAAGAATCTATGACAGGGAAAGAATTGATGTTCCCTAGGTACAGGGTCTCATCAGTACTTTACAAAGATTCTGTGAGGAAAAGTCTAAACATCGATTAATTAAAATGAATACGAAATTAAGAGCATTTGGCTAAACTTAAGCATTGAGTAATGTCATTCAAGATCCAACACAAAGCTCTTTCCCAAGAAGCCTCTGAGGAAGGCTAGGAAGAAGCCTCTAGGAAGCCTAGATAGGGGTTCCTCATCCAGATCTCACAGAATGATCTCATCACTATTGTAATTATTTGTTTATATGTTTGCAAGCAAGAGAGTGAGGTCTTTAAGGACAAGGCCCACGACAAGTTCCTTTTGATCATCAACACATGGCATTGTGCTTGGTAATAAGCAGTAACCCAGTACATGTTGAATAAATAGAACAAAGGAAAAGAGAGAATCCCAGACACTGAGGGTTTATGAAAAGAGTTTTAAAAACAAGTAAACAAAAAAACCACCCTCCCTCCAGCACTAAAGCAATGCCCTTCCAGTTGATTAAGAAGGTGGGCCTTTGGCATGTTGGTTTTTCCAATGATTTTTTTAAACCTGAATCGCTGCGATCATAACTAATTCAGTAATCTACCTGCAAGGACTAAATCCATGATTAAAAAATAAATTATATTAGGGCATTTAATTAATCCTATTCTACAATCCCATTAACAAGTAGCTTGCTAGCATCTTACATCTGTATTTTCCAGAAACGTATAGCTAAGGAATTATATTATTTCTGTTGTACTCTAATTTCTGCATGATGTATCATGAACACATTTAACCGCATCATACTTCTCTGCAGACAATTCCATCTTAAGAAATTGCTTTGGTGTTTGCAAAGGACTGGAGGGTCAATATTCTGAGTCTGTCCTCTAATTAAAAGATGTCACTAGCTTTCTGTATACTCAGAACATGGGCAACTTTTATCACCGGGAGCTTTTATTCCCAAACTGTTCATAGAATGAGCTGAACTGTATGAACAATGAGATTTTGACACATTCTTCCAGACTGGATGAAAAAAAGATGTGACATCCCAAAGTTCTCTGATTGGGAGAAAAAAATGAACTTTGATAAGCTTAGTGAGATTTTTCAATTTCTTGGCTGACTAAAGTTTAGTTTTTGAATACTTAATTTCATTTTTGCCTAATTCTATGTAAAATATTTGAGGGCATAGGATATATGGGAAATGGTCTTTTTGTTTGTTTTTGTTTTTGCTTTGAAAGATATTTTTAATTTTATGTAGGTATATAATGTACTTAAAGAGAACTTTTGTTGAAATATACCCATTCTCCTAAACTCACAGGTTTGGGCTAGTAACAGTGGGGATGTCATTTAGCATCCTGGGCTTTTGCCACATCACCTGTAAAAAGAGGGATAGCATTAATTTGATTATTCTTTACTTGAAGAACGAAAGATCAGAATAGAAGCTCTCTTCTAGTACTTGAGTTTGATAGGAAAGAAGTAAGCTAATGAAATACAAGTACTTATTTTTCTGAAGCACAGAAATCTTAGTTACTTGTGTTCTCTCAACCCCACTCCAGCTACCACCTCCAAAACACACAATCAGAAAGATTCCTGCCCCTCTCTCTTTAAGTAGGCTTCATACTCAGCATGGAGCTCAACACAAGGCTTGAACTCTCAACCCTGAGATCAGGACCTGAGTTGAGATCAAGAGTTAGACACTTAACCAATTGAACCACCTAGCCACCCCGAGACTTTTCTCTCTTAACAAAGACTTAAAAATACTTCCAAGGCATTAAGGCTGCGGGGAAAACAAAACTAAACTAAATTAAGCTAAGAGTGTAGTTGGAAACACTGGAAACCTGAATCAGCCAATACTCACATTATAGTTCATTCAGGAAATTCCTAACAAATAAATGCATCTGAAAAACCATACAAATTCAATAGGTATATATTCTCCATTTACTACATGAAAAGCCTTTTGAAAGAAAATGTTTTTACTTAACTAAAAGGTTTTTTTTTTTTTTAGTTTCTGCCAGAAATAAATGTCAGTTTACAGGCTGAGGTAAATGGAAGTGACTAGCATTTATCATGGACTTGCCATGTTCTACATGCTTTATATGTACATTTAAGATGAAGGAAAAGTAGGATGTATGTTGGCACATCCAAGCAGGTAGAAAAGTTGCTCAAACTTGGAATTTTAAGAAAAGACTTCTTGGAAGTAACAATGGAGATGAGACCTAAGATTCTACAGGAAAAAATTTCAAAACAAAAAGAAGAGTAGATACAAGGGCTGAAAGTAGAAAGAATAAACATCCCCATTACTTCCCAATTTAAAGTAAAATGAGGCTTATAAAATAAAAACCATGACTATGGGAAGCATAGTTTGCACGCAGATAGAATGTACCAAGCATGGCAGAGTTTGGCTAGCTGTGGACCAGTATTCTCTGGTCTTCCTCATGGGCACTGGACAAAACAAGCCTGCACAAAACCCTGGCAGCCGGATGACCCTGTGAATAAACGCTGACCATTGGAATCTGATGGAACTGATGGAAGCCAGGTCTGGACCATAAAAACCTCCCAGCATGACCCTCCACACTTTGTTCCTTGAGGCGACAACCGTGGAAGTGACACACTGCAGAATGAGGGGCCACAAGATAAAAGCAAAGTGGACCCCAGAAATGGCATCTGAAATAGAGCTCTGTGCTTGTCAGAAACAGCCACTGGAACTTGACCAAGGGCCAGAAATAAACTTTTGTTCTGACAAGCCACCTACATTTTGGGATCTGCTTGTTACATCAGTGTTGCCTTAACTGATGTGCTAAGATTCATTTTGTTACAGGTTTGGATGCTTTCTAAAAATAACATATTCACAGTGAAATTGCCCACTTCTCCAAAATGTAAGACACAGAGAGGAATGTTAGATGCAGAATAACTGGTTAAATGAAGAGAACTATTGCATACCTTGGGACAATCACAGACTCACTGGATACAAGTGAATTTTTTCAACCCCCTGGCACACAATCTTGGAAGTGGCCATTTTACTTCCAGAAATAGATTACCTTCTGTATCCATGGACAACTAACTGTGTTTTTGAGCAAGAGTGTCTCATAGAAAGTTTGCATGATAGTCAAAATCTGATTACTGTTATTTCCATCTTATGTGGATGACCATTTCAAACAAAAAAGGTTGAAAGAGAAATAATAGTAAATATAATGTATCCATTGATATGTCATCTCATTATTTCCTCAAGGATTTCCTTGAGCAGATATACAAGTATCATTGTTGGTGATATGTTACTGGTTCTTCTGCCAGGATTTCATTTTGTGAATTCACAGCCCTGAGTGGATACATGTGTGACTGGTTAATTGACTGGTCCTAATTTCTTGAGGTTTAACAGGAGATCATTTATTTATTTTTTAACCACTAGCTTTAAGTATTCTGTAGGCTATATCTTCCCCATCGTTGGAGAGTATCTGGGGATTATTTCAAGCTCTAGTCACTTACATTTTAAGGAAAAGTCTCATTTTGCTATCTAAGACTCAATTTCCTATATGAACCACCTCAATCCAGTCAAATAAACACTACATTCTCCAGGGAAAAATTCTTCCCTGCAGCACCCACCCAGGCTATGTTCCTGCCTTGAAGATCTACAGTAGAGTAGAACAAATCACATTCGTCCCTCTTCTTTTCCTTTTACCTTCTCATCCCACTCACGCTGCTGCTTCAGGCTCCTCCAAAGTCTCAGCAGGAGAGGAGTTGAGGAGAGAATGAAGAAGCAACAGGTGTTTTAGTTACAAGGAGATGCTTAGACTTCTCTCTTGGCTTTGGATTTGCCCTTTGAGTGAGAATTCAGAATTCTGGATCTCTTTTGGGACATAAATGGAGTTCCCACTGGGCCATCTGTAGGGTAGTCTTCTCAGCCATGAGTGGTCCAGTCACTGACTGACCTCTTGTCACCTCCTGCACCTGTACATCCAAATGTACCCCACGGCCTCTGCCTGACCCCCTTGGCCGTCCCTCTTAGTTGAAGGTCCTCTTAGATGGTTGTGACTATTTTCTAACGAATCTGGTAAGCCAGTGGGAAACAAATACTTCCCTGGGGCACCAAATGCAGATAGCTTCAGCCACCACATTCACCGTTCATCCTGATTTCCCACCAGAAAAATCTCTAGAGATTCATCCAGCTCCATAATTTTCCAGGGACAAAGCAAGAGTAGTCCATGCTTATGTGCATACACGCCACTAAGTCCTGAGGACATTTTTAAGGTCTCTTAAGAACTCTAACCTTGTACTCCATTCAAGTACACTAGATTGGCCTCTGAGTTTTTGCTACCTTAGCAAAGTTCTAGCGAGGCAGGAAGAGTCCTGTCTACCCCTCTGGTTTACAACACAATATCTTTGGGATTATCTCTTGAAAGCCCTCTTTCGCTTGAATGAAGCACACTCTCACCACTGACAGAGGGCTGGAGAAAATCCAAGGTCTGCCTGTTACTACTACTACTAGTAGTAACAAATTCCAGCCCTTAAAGACTTCTAGCCTCTGTTTAATAGGGTAGATGGGAATTCAAATGATCACTTAGACAAGCTCTTAGCAAGCTCTGGGGGTGCTGGTCAGGCACCTCTAGCCCTGGGCTCTGGCACTAGAGCCCAAATGCAAAGATACCAGAAAAAGGATTCATTCTACTTACTATTACATATTTATGGAGGGCATTTATGTGCTCAGAATGAAGAATTCTACAGTCATTATCTCACTTAATCCTATAACAATTTTATACAGTAGAGTGGATTGCTCTCCAATATCAGAGCTGATGAGATAGTATGTTAGTATATTGGTCCAGGTCATCAAGCACCTTGTAAGTGACTGAGCTGGGACACTGCACCACAGTTCAGTAATGCCATTCTCTTAACAACCTCGATGTTCAAGGATTCATAAGAAGACAAACAGGAGACACAATTACTTTTAATTGATATGAGTGTTGGCTTTAAAAATCTAGGATAATTAACTAGAAATATATTAAAAGTTATAAGGGACTGACTTTAAAAAAACAATGATCTCCTAAATATCAATGACAAAAAAACAGAAAATACAATGGGGGGGGGGATATCGAAAGCAAAACTTTACTACCATCAATATTAATAACAAAATTTAAAATATTTAGGAGTAGCCCTAACCACAAATCTGAAAATCTTCTTTCTTAAAAAGAAAAATTCTTTATTTTAAGAGGTAACATGAGCAGAAGAAAGGAAGAGAAAGAGAGAGAATCCCAAGCAGGCTCCACGCCATAAGTGCAGAGCCCAATGCAGGGCCCATATCCACAAATGGTGATATCTTGACCTGAACAAAAATCAAGAATCCAATGCTTAACTGACTAAGACACTCAGGCGCCCCTGAAAATCTTTAAAAAAAAAAAAAAAAAAAAAAAGTCCAGGGCACCTGGGTGGCTCAGTCAGTTAAGTGCTAATTCTTCATTTAGGCTCAGGTTTTGTGAGTCTGAGCCCCATGTAGGGCTCTGTAATGACAGTGTGGCCTGGTAGGGATTGTCTCTCTCTCTTCCTCTAGCTCTCTGCCCCTCCCCTGCTCATATGTGCACATGCTCTCTCTTTCTCAAAAGAAATAAATAAACTTTTAAAAAGTAAAAAAAAAAGATTTATTAAAAACCCCAACAAAGTTTAGTAAGGCATACAAAATAAATAAAGACGTACATATTATTCTGTTGCCAGGGGCCAGATGTTAAGCTCTGTCAATGGTGGGCACTAGAGAGGCATTATAGGAGGAAGGAGTTTCCTTCTTGGTTCTGGGGTGCTTACTGGACAGAATTACACACAGCGCACATGATTTCTGCAGCACCACGCTCCCATTGGGCCCGGCAGCCAGCCGCTCTCTCCGGAACTCTTCTCAGGCAGTTCTGTAGTAGAAAGCCTCCAGGGGGACACTTCATGAATTGCTTTTCCTAGAGTTGAAGAGGCCCTCTTCAACAAGGTCAGGATCTCAACACTTGGAGAGAGACAGTTCGATCCACAAGCATCCCAAAGCAGCTGAGTTTTTGTGGAAGGAAAAGGGGACAAAATTTGAAAGCAGAAATAAAGGTGAAGGAAAGCACCCTAACTGGTTCTGCAGTATTGGGGAAGAGGAGTGGAGAACAGCACCATTTAACAAGACTGAAGGAGAAGCTGGAAGAACACTGTGAACTGAAGGGATTTTGCCAGAGACAGCCTCTGCAATCCCGTGGACATAGTGGAAGGCTATGTGAGGTTGGACGAAGGCAGAATACTGGATCAAACAAGCTTAGGGTGAGAAGACTCCAAATGATGATGGATGATGGGGAGCTTCAGGATTCTGTGATGAGTATCATGAGAAGTAACACGGTTAAACATGGATTTTTTTTTACTTTTTCTAATGCAGACTGGATCCCTACACAATTCTGAAGTCAACATCCCCTTTGTATTTCCCAAGGGCCAGTCTTTGAGAGACACTTCTAAGATAAATTAATTCTTTTGTATGTTACAAGCTAAAACAAAAGGAATAAAAAAACTATTATCAAGACATAACTTAAAATGAGTAAGTAAGAAAAAAATGTCTTTTATATCACCATGACATCCAAGAACTTTGGATTCAACTGAAATGGAAGTGTACACCTATGGGAGGAGCTCAGGAGCCTAGAAATGGGAACTCCAGGCGATCAGAGAAAAAGAGAAGGGATGTGCTGCTGCTGCTGCTGCAGATGGGCTGACCTATATTGTTGAGAATCAACAGAGAAAAACCTGAGACCAAAGCTGGGACATGTGACAGGTGTGAATCAACTACTTCCTGTTCTTATTGCCAGGTCCAATGGGACAAGCCTGCCACAGAGTGTGAGGCTTCTCAAGCACTGAGGAGAGAAAAGGGCCCAGCCCAACTCTGGAAATAAGGCAGACACCCAGCCTTCTCCAAACAAGAGCCACCATTTTGACCTTGATCTGGACTATCAGCTCTTGACTGATCCAGTGTGACCCGTTTTCCGGCCTCCAGGCTCAACCTCCTTCAGTCTTCTCAACTCACTGCAGCCAGATTGGTTTTCTAAGTGCCAAACTGATTATTACAGTCCCTGTCTCATAATATTTCAGTAGTGTCCCACTGCCCAGAGGATAACATCCATTCTTCCTCTAAAGGGCATGTGGAATAGGTTACTTCTCATTTATCTAAAGGAGACCAGTCAGGTTCAGACAGCATATTGGGCAAGCCCCTCAATGGATAGTACTTCTTCACTTCTCAATCTCTTACGACAACAATTTGAAGGCACAGCAACTGACAGCAAAATCAGTTTACTCAACACTTGGGTAGCTTTTCCAGAAAAGCAACTGTGCACACAGGTGTCAGAAGCTGGAGTTGAGTGACGGCTGTGCTGCTAATGTGAATCACACACCTGTGTCTCACAAGGCAGTGCACCGTGCTGTGAAAGGGGAAATAAAACAGGCTCTCTTACGTTGAGGGCTTTTAAAATGTAGTCGGGAAGCCATTAACGAGGGAGGCACCGCCTTACCAGGTAGAGCCATGAACTCTTGAACATGAATGGGGCCAAACCACAAGGACTCCAAGGACTCCACAGAAACACCTGCAACTTGCTACGGTAACAGACTTTTGCTTAGTGAGAACCCCAACAACTAGTTACATTTAGCCAAGAATAGTTTTCTGGCAACCAACACCCATCAGAGTCTTTGTAAACAACGTCTCCAAGCATTCCCTGTTGTCTTTAAAGAGCCCTGACTTTTGCTCCCTAACGGGACAGTATTTGGGTTGCTATCCAAATCTGTGTACCCCAAGTTGCAATTCTTTGATCCTAAATAAACACTTTTGCTTAATTATTGTCTCCTGATAATTTTAGGCTGACAGCACATGAAATGACAAAAAAGCAAACAGTGACTCTGATGCACAAGAAAACAGATACCAACACTGAACTGTCAAACTCCAAACCAAGAACGGGGCAGTTAATTTCCGTGACCACCAAAGCACTGTACTCACTGCTTCCATGAGGGCGGGAGGGCTGGCTTACTTATAAGGCTACATAATATTATAATTTTCCTTATTAAATTTCCTTTTGCATATATTATTTAAAAGTCTTGGAAATACCACATAAGTACTGATAATAATTCAAAGCCAATACAACTATGTAATAGCACAGCGATGTGAAGATCAATTCATTGAGAAAAAAAGAACTCGAATAAAGTACTTTCTTTTCTTTCCCCCACAGAAGTCTCTTAATATATATTTATTTGATAGATACATGAGATATAAGTTTCTATAAGGTGGAAAATAACTTAGATATGGTATAAGGAATCTTACATCTTTGGGTATAGACGGATTCTACGAGCATATGGGCAGTGTAAGGGAGCTATTTCATTTTCAGAAATCTTATTAAAACTGATGATTATACAGTTACTTTGAAATAGAACATAATAATGTATGCAGAAGTACTTTGGTTTAAGAGTTTACAAATGTAACCACTACTTTTATTTGTCTTCCAAGTTCCAACTTCTTTCTCTCTCACATGTGTGCAAACACACACACACATACACACACACACAAATGAATATTCACAAAACAGATCCTAGTCTCAAATTTTTGGAAAACAAAGTATCCAGGAACACAGATAGTAATTTACAAGTTAGTAAAATGTGAGATAATCAGAAATTCAACTGCATAAACTATACAAGGTCACTAATATTGGGTTCCTTTATAAACCCCAACATGTAAGAATCAAACCACAAAAGCTACAACAACTACAACAGCAAATAAAACCAACCAATAGGTATTTGAGTGTCCAATTTCTATGCAACAATGTTTCTAAAAAGTGTTATGCCTTTGTGTTCATCTTCGAAACATGTGCTTCTAGGAGACTACCAAGACAAAATTTCACTTCACTTATAACTTTTATCACCTTCATTTGAGGTGTGTATAGGAGAGAAAACTGGTCGGGGAGTCAAATAGCCTGGGTACTGGTTTCTGAAATGTACCATTCATTATTAGCTTATTTGATTTTTAGCAACTTCATCTTAAAGTACTCCCCTGAGCCTTAGTTACTAGGTTACTTGGAGAGAAAGAGACATAACCTCTTGATGGCTGTTACCCTCACCTGTCCGAGAGGGGCTCCTTTGTGTAATTCCTTCTACTGAGCAGCCTGGACACAGACTCACAATCCTCACTATGCTTTAATAGTCAAATGGCTTAAATAAGATATTCAAGCCTACTGGCAAAAGGACCACTTAACATGAAGGAGAGAGAAAGATCAACACCCCTTTCTGAGCTCACAGGCAGAGCAGTGTCTGCTACTCACTTGAATAGGGAGACTGTCTTGAAGTTCTCTTGTAACACATCCTCCCAGGGTCAGCAAGAGACCCACCTGTTGCTGATCTCACCTAATCTCCCACACCTTTTCAAGAACCGGCCAGAATTCACAAGCCAAGAAGATCAGCTCAGTGAGCAAAGGGATTGTGACCTGGGATGTGATTTGTTTTACCAAAACCCCTTAGTCCTACTGATTTGTACAGACGTGCATTTTCAAAATATACAAGGCAATAAACTCAACATTTCACGTTCATTGCAGCAACTGGGTGGCTCAGGCCATTAGGTGTCCGACTTCAGCTCAGTTCATGATCTCACAGCTCGTGAGTTCGAGCCCTGCATCAGGCTCTGTGCTGAGCGTTCAGAGCCTGAAGCCTGCTTTGGATTCTGTTCTCCCTTTCTGTCTGCTCCTCCCCTGCTCATGTTCTGTCTCTCTCTCTCTCTCAAAAATTAAATAAACATTAAAAAAATATTTCACAAACATTCGTTAAACAAGAAACACAACAAAAACATTAACCACTCTCCTTGCTCCAGAAGGATTAAATTAAACATAGTATATGGAGCAGATAAAAAATTCAATCATTACTCTTTCGTTACTACAAAGTGCATGCAAGTATAAGGGCACTGAGTTAGTAGAGATTTATAAGTTTATCACAGTGTTAAATCCTGTCTTAATGTGTGGAGAAGAAATCTAGGAAATAAAGAGTGTGTTAGTGTTTCTTTTATCTCAACTCAACAGTGAAATACTATCAAGGATCCTATGTAAAATGCCAGTAAGTCTGCATCTAAACTGATTATCTGTGCTTCAAATTTCACTTGAGACCTTGACAAAATTAAAACCTGTTAAGTCTGCAGAATCCAGGTTAAAACTGCTGACTGTGTAAAGCTGAAAATTATATCATGACTCTCAAATGATGATGACCCCATATATGGGGTCACATATTTGGCCCCATTGTCAACATGCATGATGATTCTCATTTCTCTTAGCTTCATCTTCTTCATTCTGGTGTCCAAAGCTTTGTTCATATCATTCCCAGTAAAGTCTTTCAGGCACATGAATACAAATGAGGGCATAACATTAGGCAAGACCTCTCATCTCTAACTGCTTCATTTCTTATAATCAATCTATTTTTGCATTCCTTACATTCTTGCCACACAACCTCATGTTCTCATGTCTTCCCAAGATGTTAGAAGTCTACAGTTAATCATGAAATTCTGTCTGAGTCAGTGACAGTAAGTATGAAAGATATTTAGTTTGACAACAGCCTCACTGCCCTACATCACTCTCAGAGGACTAATTTACTCTTCGATCCTTCTTGCTCTGGTACACACACACACACACACACACATACACACACACCCTTGCCCTAACTTGTGCATATCACAGTTTAAACAATCTACAAAAAAAATAACCTTTCATGGCTTTGCACATGTAAGAACAAAGCTATAAAAATCCCATTTGGGAATGGACACCACACCCTTACCTTGAGTTTGTCTCCTTGGTTTTACTTGAATGAAAAACCTTCACCATTACATCCACCATCTTCTCACTGATGTCCCAGATGTCTCAATTTCTCCGTTCATTAACCTTACATGTTAAACTTTCGCCAATTTCCCATTTAGAAAAGAAGTGGGGGGTGGGAGAACCAGTCTGCTGAAATGAACAAAGTTTTCAGCCACCCTCCCAGCCTGGATGACAATGATCTTCAACTCTGCTTCAGTTAAGTTTAAGTGCTGTGACCCTCAAATCTCACATTTTGCAAATGCACAAATGTGCTTTCCTAGGAGAGGAGGTCTACATCCAATAGCATGTAGACCTTTTGTCTATAAACATCTAGATTAAATAAGCTTAAATATCACTATCAGCATTATTCCAGAATTTGCAATGCACCCCCTTTCTCATATGCTAGGTTCAACTTCCCACTTGCTGAAAATTTAAAAAACAACTTGTCTTTCTGTCTGTCTCTCTCTGGTACTCTGTCTCTCTAGATAGATACATAGATAGATGAGAGAGAGAATTTTATATAATGTACACCCCCCACACACACATACACACACTGCAGCCTAAGGCAGAAGACTTGCTGAAGATTCTAAGTATGGAATCTATCCAATTCTCCCTGGATCTCCAAACTAAGTTTCAAAATTATGAAAGCAGCATAAAGGACATATTCTCTGTATGAAAATTATAACACCGTAGTAGCTCAAATCCCTTTACTATCAAGACGAAGCTGAAAACAGGGCACACTCAACTCTATTTCAAGGTCTGATATATGTTGAAAATGGAAATTAGCATTTTCCCCTAATTAACAGCCTGGTTTAGAGTGAGAAAACTGGAGTGAGGGGGGAGTCCTCTTTTTATGAAAGAATTAATCACCAGACACAAAAATAGGTTAGCTCTTACCTAAATGAATTGAAACCGCACAGTTATTATAAAAGAAATTATCGAACAACACTTTGTCATAGTCAGGTTTTTTTCCTAAGAAGATATAAGCAGGGTCTCAATTTTTGAGTGGGAAGCAAGTTTTTTTTCAAGGTTTATAATTTTTTTCACTCAGATCTTCTGATTAAACCAAGATTGTTTCTTCAAAGTCCCTAAATCCACGATACTCCTTCCTTTCTCTAAAACTTTGCCTAGAAAGTTCTCTTTCATTGACATGTCATTACTGCTTTTCTCCAGTATTGTCTTTTTCATGAATAAATTATTAAATCAGAAATGTGAGTTTTACCTTTAATAAGAGAAGTTGTTTTTCTATGAAAAGTCTTTGAAAGCTGGCATAATTTAGAGTAAATATGTAAATAATTAGAGTAAAATAATTTAGAGTACAAACCCGACTACCTTTTGCACATAGTACGGGACTTACCATAACCCTCAGCTTGAACTAAGAGGTCCTTGGGTCCCCATGTAAAATCACATAGCTGCTGATGCATTCTAATTTTTTATTGTAAAAAATTTATACCTATAATTTGTGGAATCTATCCTTACCAGTTCTTCTGGATAAATCTTTTATTATTTGAAGTGATTTTACAATCACACATACCAGTGACATGAGATTAATGTGGTCAAGAGAACTGGGCTTATTTAATGTGATAAAATTCCAGTCCACTGTCTTAATTTGGGTTTAATCTGACATTTAAAAAAAAAAGGATGCTGCTTCTGCATCTCATTTCCTTAAAGAAGATTATATTTGATGGGAAAGAAAATTAAGGCAAAATGTAAACTCAGTTGTAACTTTACACCCATCATTTTTCTCCAGAAGTGATTTTTCCAATATTTTCTTGCCTCAGATATTGTCTCCTTTAGCCACATTCTCCTTAATATTCCTTTCCCTCTGTATAGAGAAGTCATTCAATTAGCTTTTTGGGGTGGGGGTGGAGAGGGAGATTCAAAACAAACATACATATTGTATCACCTGTAGTTCTCTGAGGTAAATATGCAAATAAAACTGTCATCATATGCCTCAATCATCCTAATAAATCATGAATTGTATAATAGCAATTATTGTTATAATTAAAAACAATCTGGTATATTTCACACTGGAAGTATGAGGCACGCAGAATGGATCGGATCCATTCACTTACTGGTACACTGCGAAGTTACATAAATTATTCATTTCAAATCATGTACAGAAATCATTTTTTTTCCTTTCCAGAATATATACTAAGTGACTCGAATTTCTCCATGGAAGAAAAGAAAGCCTCTTTTTCTTTTTTTTTCTTGCTTTTTTTTTCCCAGTGAGATTTGCTTGACATGTTACATTAGTTTCAGGTACACAACGTAATTATTATGTTTATATAGAATTACATATTATATATAAAATTATTATATATAGAACATTGTGAAATGACCACAAAATAATCATATATGTATGTAAATAATTGTCAAATGATCACTGAAATAAATCTAGTTAACATCCATCACTACACATGGTTACAGTTTTTTTTTCTTGTGACGAGAAATTATAAGGTATACTCCCTTAGCACTTTTTTTTTTCTTTTGTGGCAGGGAAGTGACTGATGAAAAGACTTGCCAAATGGCCATGGAGCAAGTCAGCAGGGAGACGATTTACTTTAATTCCCTAGGATGCCGAGACAAGATGAAATCAGACTGCAAGATGAAATCAGAACAGCATTGGCTGCGCTATGCTTCAGATTTTGTGCCAGCAGTTTGCTGAGGGAGAAGCTATATTAGCCATGGCTCACAGCTCTTGATTTCTGGAAAAGTAGTTAGTGAGAATCCCATAGAACAGTGACTGATAATCAATTCCACTGACTGTCTGTAAACCACAATCTGATCCTAAGCCTCTCAAACTTTCGAACAGATTCAAATCATCAAGGATGTTTGTTAAAAATACCAGTCCTCATGCCCTACCTCCACAGACTCTCATTATCTGGCTCTCTAGGACTCAAAGATATGCATTTTAAGCATCACTGGGGTGACTTAATCCAACCATCATCAGACATTGCACCTGTTTGTACGTAGCCCTGGGTCAGCACTGCTGTGATGATGGAATTAGAGACCCGTGTCTCTGAGGTGCTGGTCTCAACTGGGGGTCTTTCTTTAGAGAGGCTAATTGACCTATTACTCTATTTGAGGACATTCTATACTGAGTCTTTCTCATTTCTCAATAGAGATTAAAAGGACCAGAAAAGTTTCATAGGATATTATCAGAGAAACCTATGATATTTATTAAGGTCTTTTTAAAAGAGCCATGAACAAGACCAACCTGTGATTATTCTTCAATTAGTCTTAGTCTGTGTACAAATGTAGGCATTTGGATCATTTTACCAAATTTGCCATTCGTCTTAGTCAAAATCAATGTACTAGTCTGTTGTGGCCTCAAAAATCCTCATAGAAAATAAACTACCACCTGTGTTGTAACTTAGCCAATAAAACTTTTAAAAATATTCACTATCGTAACAACAAATAAAAAGGACATCCAAAAGTGTTTCTTTTTTTAAATTTTAAATAACTGTGCTCTAGACCTTTAAATGACCTGATTGATTCAGCTTCAAGCTGACTACAATCATACACTACATGGCACTGGGCTATTTTCAAAGCAGTGTCATACATATGGATTCATTTGATCTTCACAAGGCCCAAAGAGCATTCAAAGTTTAGAGAGACAAGTTCTTGAACTACTTCTGTGACTGTGGTTTCATAGATTTCCTTCCCCAGGGCATCTATCTCATCACATAAAATTGCAACATTAAAGCAAAAAAATAGAAATAGATCAAACCAAACTCGGAACCTATCATCTCCCACTCAAAATAATTTTCTCTTACTCAGGTCATCATGCCAGCACATTTTTGAGTTCAGTATGGGGGTGTAAAAGACCTTCGTGACTGTCCCATTAGACTAACACCCTTACCTCTCCCCACAATATTAAACTCAAGTGATATTGCACCGTTTCTACCATTCTGCATGCGCCATGCTGTTCATGATTATATAACTTTACCCAGATCATCCGTTCTCAATTTTTCCTGTTTCTGCCTGACAAATCCTATTTTTCCTCCAAAATCCTGGTTAAATGCCATCTCCTCCAAGGACCATCCTTGTGCATATTTCATATGCATATATTATCTGTTTATAGATCCAGTTCCTGGATACCTGGAAGGAAAATCATGTGTCTTAGTTATCTTGGACCCTCATGGTATCTCCTCACTGCAAGGGATGTTCAATGGTCAACCTGAAACACAGTATCTAAAAATGACCACATTACTATCTAAATGCATTTGAATTTTATTGATAAGAATGAGACAGCTAAAAATTTAGCATCAATCTGTGACTACTTTCTAACTTCATGGGTAGACATACTGAAAATGGTTTTCCTATGCCCAGTGGGGTTTGCATTTTTCATCCACATTTTCTCTTCAGTAGGACAACAATGCAGTGTCTTCAAATCCTGATTTCATCTGTTGATAGTCATGTGACTTTGGACAGGGCTTCATTTCTATGGGCCTCACTCTGTTTTGTATGAAATTAAGAAAATAACAGTAATCATCTCATAGAATTTTTTGTGGGAACTGAGTGAGTAAATGCTCGCAGAGTTCTTTAAAAAATGCCTGGCACCTAGTGAATTCACAATATAGATACTTTACTAGGAAGTAAGTCTGCAAACATTATTAATTCCCTGTGATCATGAGTTTAGATAGGAAAAAAAAAAAACTGGGTATATTCACTCTAGCCACCTCTACTCATGACCCCATATGTTGTTTTGAACAAACTTAAATGGTTGACGTCAACTTCTTTACCCACATACTTTTACCAAATGACCTACCTGGACAAAACTACCCAATTAAGTCTCTAAGTTAGCACTGTCTTCTAGGAATGCAAACTAGGTATGTAATTGAAGTTTTTTCTAACAGCCACACTATTAATTAAAAATAATTTTAAAAATATAAAAGTGAAATGAATTTGAATATATTTACTTAAACCAAATATATCTAAATATTATCATCTTAATATGCAACCAATATAAAAACTCTTAATAGCATCCAATGTGTATTTTATTCACGGAAAATCTCAGTTAGAACTAGCCACATTTACCAGCACTCACTGGCTGCACATGGCCAATAGCCTGTATATTAGACAATGGCTTTGTGAGAGTAAGGTGTCATCCCAACTCGGTAACATGCAATTTTTAGATCTGTCACTGGGTGGTGCTGGAACCAAATACTGTTCTCAAATAAAAGTTGTTAAACTGATCCTATTGAGTCTTGGAGTACACTGTCTCTTTGCTATGCTGATTCCGAGTTTTACAAAAACAATTACAATGACTTAATGGGATAAAAACACCATCTAAAGAAGCTAACTACAACAAAAATCATGCAAATCTCAATTCTCCTCAAAAAGATATTCTGAAGTTTGCTACACCCATTTCATGTGCAAGGCCATGAGGTTTTCACATTTCTCAGAAACCACTTTTGATAATGTGTTGAATTTCACCAGATAGATTGTGTCTCATGAAATCTCTTTTTATCCCTATAAGCTCAGGGTGTTTAAATCACTTGTTTAGAACTATAGCTTCCTTAGCCAATTTTCCTTTTTATTAGTTACAGTCTTGAATAACACTGAACACAGAATCAACACTATGACAAATGTCCTGGAGAGTCAGAGTAAATAGCCTTTATTTTGCCAGCAAAAAAATTTGGATTAGGAAAAATGTGTTGTTTTCACTGAAGGATATAGCACATGACAAGTACATATATTATTTTTCCATCAATTACAAGAGAAATAATTTACAAGGGAACTGATACTTAAAGCAAAGTCCTCACCCCATTCCTTTAATTCAAAATTCTCTCCCTCTATTCTATATGCTCTTTGTCTCTCAGCCCCAAAACACATACACAAATAACTCAAGGTTTTAAGCTCATTGGAAATGCCATCATGCTTACTGTGTTAGAGTTCCTAAACCTTTAATCGGGAATGGCCCCTTACCCACCAGCTCTGAGAACTGCATTGTGACAGGAACTGCTAGCTGTGTCATTCTTCCTACCCATTCTTCCCATATTCCTTGTTCATAAAACAGATTTTGCTCAGACTTAACACATACCTAATTAAATATTCATTTGCCCGGTGTTAGCTGCAGCCAGGAATAGCCATCTGACATCATCTGGCCTTTGAGCTAATAATAAGTTTTCCAGGGGATCCTGGGAAAGCATTTGCTCTGTTTGGTTGGTACTATTCTTACGCCCTTCCTCCTGCCTTAAACATGGGTAATGGAGCTACCAAGCATGGGATGAAAACTATAAGCAGTGGAAAAGAGAGATCCTGGGGCTCAGATAGCATTGCTATGAGCTGATCCAAGACTGGGAAGCCATCCTCCCATAAACTTATTAAATAAGAAAGCGTTAGCTCATTAATTGAAGTCACTGTTAGTTGAACACGACGTTACCCGTAGCTAAATAGATTCCTAATACATGCACCTGCCCTGCTTCTGTTTCTTGGCTTCCATTTTCCTTCCCTCCATTCAGTGCGAATCTGGATGTGCTCCCCTCAGAGTTCTGTGTTATCAGCTGGTGAATCTCGAGATTTTCCCCCTCATAGCTCAGTATTCATGGCAGAGAGCTAGAAGAGTAAATCCCGGGTAATGAACATACTTATATTATTGTTATATTGTTAAGATTATTATTACTGACTCACTGATGAATTAATCTCACTAATGAATTTCAAGATGAGATTCCTATGAAAACTAGGAAAAAGAGATAATGATGATAGCCAGCGTTTGAGTACATTTTACAAAGGCCTTCACAAAGACTCTTTCGTCTGACCCCACAACACCTTTGCACAGTAGATATTTAATATTCCCTTTTTACAAGTAAAGAATTGAACCTTAGTAAAATTAAGTCACTCTAGAATGTCATACACCCATTATGATATAAACCTGCTCCTGGAGACCTGATATGGGGATAAGGTAACATGTGCTATGTCCGCTTAATTACATTGCCTGTAGGGATAAAGAGATTAACATTTATCAACCAGGTACTATGCTAAGTGCTAAGGGCATTTGCTGAATCAAGATTCTTACATACATTATTCTGTTCAATCCTCACAGTAATCCTATGGCTCGATACCACTATTAATCCCCATTACACTTGAGGAAAGTAAAGTTCTGTCCATGGACAATATGCCAGCCTCATCGTCTTATCAGGTCTCTTCCCTCCTTAACAACTTGCATTGCATATTCCTACCCTTTGTTCCTAGGAGACTAGATTTTTGTCCTTGAGCCCAAATCAAGCTGCCAAAAAGACTCTCCCAACCTTCTGCTTTTCATTTTTTTTTCTTTTTCCATTGCTACTAGACGATAAATCTCCCTTGGATTTATGAATGGCAACCATCTGCTTCACATCATAAAAAGATTCAGCATTAAACTATTTGACTTGATTTTCCCGTTGAATTGATGTTAATAAATTTTGACTCTGAAAACCTGCACTTCAAAAGAACTCAGATTCTTGACTTTTAAATTAGCTTACAGTTTTCTTTTACCTCCAAGAAGAAGGCTTAATTTAAAAGGTACTTAATAATAAAAAAAAAATGTGCACTTCAAAGATAAGCAAATACATTTTCATGTGACTTAAAACAAGGCCTTTGTATTTATCCCCCTGATACCACTGATATCATATTCCTCTTAAAAAATAAATTCCAACAGATTTAAATAATGTACATTTTCATTTGGATGTGGATATATAAATGCTTCCTTTCTGATGATGGAATGGACATCATTGGTCTGGTTTCATCCAAGTCCTGCCACCTACTACTTATGAGACCTTGAACATGTTGCTTTTCCTCTAAAAGCTTTAGTTTCCTCATCTCTGAAATAAAGCTAATATAGTGACCTTTCTTTTTTTTTAAATTTTCAAGGTGCTAACAGATACAAGTTGTCTAATGCATGCCTGTGAATAGTATACATTCAAAAAACAATAATTTGCATCCTTCCCTCACTGAATCTCCTTAACTAACATGAGCATTTTAATCTTGCTTCCCAGGTTTGCTAAGCCTTGAAATATTTCTGGGCTCTTGATGCTGGGAAACAGTATATTAAAGAAACAGTAAATCAAGCTCATTTTTTAGGAAATAGCTACCACCTTTATGACTTAAAGTAGAGGTTGAATATTATAATGTCATTTTGTAGGCTCTTTGAAGAAATACTAAGCATTCTATTTTTTAAACCCTGGTGGATGTCCTCATTCTAGGTGTTGCTTCTTAGAAATGCTTGAAACCAGTTGAGGAATACCAATATTGCATTATATACATGATGAAATATATGTGTATAAAAAAGAAGCATATTTCTAAAGAGTTTGAAAAGATCTCCACGTTTCTATCTATAGCTCTTTCAACTACTTTGAAATGTGCTGAATAAATTACATAGAAGGGTCTGTTTAATAATCACTTTCCTTAATCCCCATATATTCCAAATGCCTTTAACCAAAGATGACAACAATCACTCTCATTGTAAGTAAGATAACTTGAGCTCATGCGTCTGCAGACAGTAGTTGTTGCAGTTCTTGAATGATGGGATTTCTGACTCTCAGAAAAGAAAGTGTCAAAATTTGCTGCAAATAATTGAAACTGTGGCTTTGGAAGCTATTCCTTTATAGTCCCAAGATATCTTGTGCAGAATTCTCTCAAGCTTGCTTTATATTCTAATTTCCTTTTGATATACTTTTTATCACTAAAAAGTGTCCCTATTGAGGTTCAGAGACATAGCCTAATTTGATTTTGTATTAGTACCATTCAGCATGATGTCTGGCACAGGGTAATAGATACTCAATAAATTTTAGTGGAAGAATAAAGGAAAAGAAGAATGGGAAGAAGAAAAAAAAAGCAAGGAAGTGAGGAAGGAGGTCTGTCTCTTTGATATAATAGGAATTGAAGCTTATATTTGCTTCATTATACCAGGCTGCCTCTCTTAAAGTGACCACATTTTGAATTGAGCTCATTCTCCAAGTAGTCAATAAAGTAACCCTATTAATAATAGTACCATCACTCCCTCAATTTGTAATGACTTCACTTAACATAATCCTTTGTCTTAAAGCTTTTTACTTTAATGTCACTTGGTTTTTAATTGAATTTGAGGCACTGTGACAATTCCTCCATAAAACAAAGATGACAAAAATATAGACGAAGCTAATGTTTTATTTTGTGTTTCCCCACAGTGTGGCAGCAGAGGTTTAAAAAACTGGAAGAGCCACCAGCTGGGGAGGGTTCAATTCAAGGGTCTGATTCAGGAGACCAGAATATTGAGATACTTATTCTCATAAGGATATACATGGGAATCAAATGGCAATCGATTTTTCTGTGCTTAAAACTCTAACAAAAGAAAATACTGGTTAATGAGTTTCTTATGATCACTGTAAGATACTCACTGACTTCACTGATGGTTAAAATTCCCTCTTAGCTTTTAATATGCAAATCTGTTGGAAATGCTAAAATTTATGTTGGAATGAATAAAGATAAACACAGTAAACTGATTTCCATGATACAAATCTATTGAAAGAATGCTCAATTAGTTGCAATAACCCTTCATTAAACATTGAAAACAATCTCTCTCAATGACAGATCTGTGAAATGAAAATAGAAGCAATCCCATATGCTCGTTATGAAGACTGGATGCGATAATTCACCAGGAAGTACATAGTAGGTACCTGGCAAGAGGGGAATGAGCAGCAGATAAAAGCTATTATAGCATTGCCATATATTCCGCTGCTACCGTCACCCACCCTCCTCTACTACTATGGTGCTACTCTGTTCCAGGTAGTTATTTGTATATAGAAATACAAGTTATTTGTGGAGAAACACAAGTGATTAGTACGATGGCCCCGTTATGGAAGAGTTCATTCTCCAGCAGTAGATACATTCATATAATTAACCTTCTCTCTATGAGTTATGAGAACAAAGTCATCCACCTCCACATGCGAGATGAACCCTGAGGATGGAAACTACTTATCTCCCACTCCTAACACAGCAGCTATATTAACAGGAATTCACTATGCTGCTGTCTCCATTAGTATATCTTCGTATTCCAGGAGATTCTTCTCCAAGCAAGTGACTTGATGGTTCATTAAAGGAACCTCCTGAAAGATCCATCAACTCTTCCCCAGGAAGCATCAGCCAACAGTTTATACCCTGAGACCATACAAAACCTTCACCTCAAAAATCCTGCTTTGCTGTTTCTACCAATCTCGGACAGTTGTATCATAATCCTTACTCAATCCTAATCAAGGCTCCTCATTGAAAGACCAGCCTTAAGTCAAATTTGAAATTCTTAATAAAATCTGACCTTGAGGCTCTCTTCAGAGACATTCCCAAACCTCTCCCCAGGCCATGTTCTGCCATAAAAGGGCACGTAACAAACCCATGTTTGCCTCATCAAAATTTTACATTGGTAACATTTAAGGAGTGGACATTGAACAGAGAAGTTCTACAAAGCAACATATATAAAATGAGAATGAATTAATTTTCCTTGAAATGTCCATATTTTTAGATATATAGAGGCATTGTTTATATTTTGGGCTTTTCTCATTAGAAGACATATCTCATACTCAAATCCTGAAATAAGATAAATGATATCACATTGAAGATATCATTATGAGACCAATTCTGTAGTTTACTTTGTAATTACAAGAGTAATCAACCTCATACTAATGAAACAAATTGTTGTATAAATATACCTAATGACTAATAAGGTTATTTTTTAAAGATTCATTTATTTTAAAAAGAGACTTTCAAGCCCTTAAAGCTTTCAGATGAGGCAGTGAGATTCAGGGAGTGTATGCAATATCTAATATCACATAGCAAGTAGGAGAAAGATCGGGGCAACAATTCTTTGTAAGAAGTAATATACTTCTTTGTAAGAAGTAGTATAGCACAGTTGGTTAAGTGTTTGACTCTTGATCTCAGCTCAGGTCATGATCTCATGGTTCATGAGTTCAAGCCCCACATCAGCCTGTGCACTGATGGTGCAAAGCCTGCTTGAGTTCTGCCTCTCCCTTTCTGCCCATCCTCAGCTTGTATTCTCTCTCTCTCTCTCTCTCTCTCTCTCTGTCAAAATAAATAAATAAAATTTTTAAAAAAGAAAAAAAAAGTATAGCATAATGCATTTTTTCAAACTTAAGTAACATAAACCTGTTTTAAATGAAAATATTAATAAACCTATGTATTAGTACATGTAATACACCTATGAATCATTAATGCTGGTATAATTGAATCAGAAAAACAAGTGTCAGAATCCTGGATCTTTCTCTTAATGTCTGGGTTTTTATTCAATGCATTAAGCAATTTTGAACACATTTCTTCATCCACCAATAGTATTTTCCCAGGGGCTTGCTGTGAACATTAAATAGTATAACAAAAGCAGATCATCTGGCCTTTTTCCATGACATATACTAAATGGCCAATACATTTTTTATTATCATCTTCATTACTCCCTGATAGCTCCTTTTTCAACTTTGCCACCTGGCTGTTTTTAGTTAGATCTCATTTAGATAACCGTAAAAGAAATGAAAAGAAACCAAATCTGTGGCTTGAACAATAGGATAGAAAAACCTCAGTCCATGTTGCCAGCTCTATGTATCTGTGAGACCCGAAGGCAAGGAGAAAGATTGAGGAGAGCTTGATTTATGAAGAAGTTTAACGGAGATGCAAATGGGGCACCTCATCTATAAGAAAACAGGCTCGAAATCGTAAACAGATCCAAGTCTGGTTTTCTTTCCTGAAATAGATGTAGGCCCTCTCAACAAAGGTGTTTCATAAATCACAGGGAATAAGAAAGCTCCCGCGAAAAGTGAAGATGTTAGCCTTGTGTAGTCCCCTAGTATTTCTACAGGTAGGACTGTCAGAGCCCTGAAACGAAAGAAATCTTAAGTGTAAGATGCATCCTGACCCTTTAGAGACAATGCAGCTTCCCTGATAGAGCTCCAGAAATAAGGCATTGGAGTGATCTGCATGTACTGATGTTGTTTCTAAGTTGTATTTATGCCTTCAAAAATGGCACAGTGACATGATGTCTTCAGTTATATTTCCCAGGGTGAAAACATTTTCAGTTCAGTAGAGAAAAGCCTGTTGTCACTAACTGAAGGCAATTGGATCGCTACAAGCCTAATGTTTTTCTCCATGGTACACAGAGGAAAAGGGCAGATATTTTAGAAAAGACATCATCAGATTATTGATATCCACACAATAAAATATAACCACTTCAAGCAGAGTGTATGTTTCCACAGAGAACATGGAGCCTACAAAGGCAGTCCTAATGGGGAAAACAGTAAATATATGATGATAGCTTTCCTTCCCTCAAAAGAATTAAAAGTACACTGATGGATAAGCAAACCCAATTAGCACAGGGTCACTGGAGGGTTAGAGAAGAGACAGGACACAAAGAAAAAGAGAAACAAATATTAAAGTAAAAGGAGGGATAGAAATATAAAGAGGCTATTAAATTATAGCTGAAAAACCCACTGGTGAAGGTAAGGCTGTCTCCCCATCAGAGACTTTTCATTTCTTTATTCCCAAACGACCACCCTCACACCCCTTAGGAAAAATGGTGATGGATATAGGCTGTATTTCTTCCCACTGGAAGTATCACTGTGCAAACCTGACTTATCTCTCCATCCTTTCAGGAGAGATGTGTGCCTGAAAGAAGAGTGTTCATTCAACTCTGATTCATTGACTCATTCATTCATTCTTACCTCCATTCTCAACATGACCTATGAGGTATGCTTGATTTAGCCTCTACCTATTTTCCAATATTACCTAACACAGCTCATTCTTTATCTTACAACCATTCTAAATTTCTTTCAGTGGCTTGAAGAAGGCCCTTCTTTGGTCTAGAAACTATTGCTACTTTCTCTGCCTCACCAGTTTCCATTTATCCATCAGGTTCTTGCTTAAGCATCTCTTCCCTAAAGTTTTCCAGAGGCTCCTTGAGGAGCTGGGTCTCAGGGACAAGTGCTCCTGCTCTGTAAGAACTTTCTACTTGCCAAGGATCATGTTCATTGCACTTGTAAGTGCCTCCTTCAATAGGTTTTATTTGTCCTCTCTTTTGTATGTGGTCATCTTCTGGGAGACCAGTTGTACCTTGTAGTAGCTTGATACATGACTGCTGCATATGAGAATAAAGAAACATATCAAAAGACTGATCAATGAATGAAAAACATCAAACAAAAAACCTACAACAGGTTCTAACTTTGAGAGCAAGGTGCTGTGTGAAGCAAGGGAGTAAGAGAGGGACTGAGGAGACTTCCTACATATTTTCAGAAAACTTAGTCATTTCCCCTCTTCATTGCCATAAAAAAAAGATACTTGTATCTGGTCTCTGATATCGAGAGGTTTTCTTACAGTCCAAAGCTGAATCAAAGTGCTAAGTAATTCAACTCTGAGTCACCTATAACTGAGGTTAGATGCCATCACAGGTGCATACCAAAAGAACAAAATAGGTCCTGCCAACAACAATCCTTCCTTCCCTTCAACCCACTGAAAACTGATGAGGGGCCTTGGGGACAAAAGACAGCAGAGACAGGACTGATAGAATTTCCTGCTTTTCTCTCTCAACCCTTCCCCCAAACCAAACTGGTTGATGACACCCATGACTCACTGGCCAATATCTGGGGTGCCTATCCAGGCATGTATCTATTTATTCTGCTACAGGCTGCTTAGCGCAGAACACATAGGGCTACTTTAGTACAGCCAGCAAGTCAGAGAAGAGCCTGGTGAGTTGTGCCTGTGAAGACCTGGTGTTTAGGGGCATGCATGATAATGGAGCCTGATGCCTGGTTGTAGTCTGGAGAATACTCAAGATTGAAGAATTGGAAGAGGAGCCCACACTTGCAGAGAATATGGTGTAGGGTGCCTTGGAAAAAATGGCTACAACTTTTTCCAAGTCTGCAGGACACTCAGAGAATGTCACAGAAGACCTCAGTCATGTTCACACCTTCATGTGAAGGATCTCGGAGGTTCTTGGGCAGCCTAAAGAGCTGACAAGTCCAATGTAGACAAAGGGTTCTCAATTAAGGTAGGACCATGGAGGCTGAATATCGACACCCAGGAAAACCATTAGTACCACACATTCAGAAACAAGTACCTTAGAGAGGGGCTTTCTTCCCATTAACAACCATAAACACAGAAAAGAAGTACATTTTCTCTCTTTCACTCTGCCTCACATACTAAAGGAGCTAGGCCACAAACAAAAGGAGAAGGGAGGTAGAGAATTTTGATTAAAAAATGTGATAAGGAGTTTCAAGATACTAAAGTTTAATATTTGACATAGATCAGAAAGTTCTAGAAAATTCCCAAGATGTTATTAAGGAACAGGAAGTAGGTGGGGGGGGAGCACATATTAAAAATGAGACAGTTATGCAAAGAAATAAAATCATTTCATTATTACGCTCCAGGGAGTTCAGGTTTTTCCAACATATTTTGTTTCTATTTATTATTGATTTTTATCTTACCCAATATGAAGTATTATGTTGCTATTCTCCTTCAGGGTCAAGGATTTTTGTCTTACTAATTTCTTCATAGTACTTAACCCTGTTGCTGACATATTGATTGAAATTTAGCAAGTGCTTGTTGAAATGAAGAACACTGTACATAATTCAAATTTCCCTTACCGAAGGCTAAGGAAACAACCAGCCACACAAATATAATGCCACCACTACGTACAATGACATACTCCCTTCATTCCCATTTATTCCACATAAAACCCTATGACCTGGCACTACTATTTCCGTCTCACACATAGGAAAAGTACAACCTCAAGAACTTAGGAGCCTGGCCCAAGGTCACACAGCTTGTAAGACATGAACATAGGATTTCCCACCCCAGGTCTTTTTGATTCCAAATCCTGTGCCTATTGCCACTTTCTCACATTTCCCACAGTGCCTCTTCTCTGAATTTTGAATATAATCAAATAGAATACACCCACTCACTCCATCAAACATTCCTTGTCTTTCCATGGAACCAAGTAACTGGCTTGGGCAAATGTATTAACAAGTATTAATATTCAGGACTCAAATCTAATCTCACTCTGAAGAATTAAAGAAAAATGCTATCCCCTATTTATCTATTTTTTTCTCAGCAATCAGTTCTAAGATACCCAAGATAATGTATTGGCTTTTCTTTTCAATGGGAGGAGAACTTAACCCTCCCTAATCATCAAGGACACACGAAGAGGGGGAACAGCCATCAGATGGGAGGCACAGCAGAGCAGTGGCAGCAAGTAAGGGTGACCAGAAGAGCATAGAGCAAAGGAATCACTTCCTGAACCCTGCAGCTCTCAGTTCAAGTTCAGTTCTCAATCCTTCTACTCAGTGAGGCCTCCTGATAAGACTGAAAAGGTGAGCCCTCACTAGGGAAGGTAGAAGTTCCTCCCTATGAGTGGAGAAGACAGGCCATACAAGGAACCAGCAGGAGAACAGCATTTCCAATGGGTCCAGCAGTGTACTTGACCTGGTTCTCTAATGCTCAGCAGTGGTCCTATTTCTCATGACACTGACACTATTTCCTTTGCTAGGACACAGGTCCTTAGAAACTAAGTTTGGCAAAGTACCAGGATGCACCAGCTAAAAACAGCACTTCTTTAACCCAAGAAGGATTCTCATGAGCAGCAAAGATTTTGTAGTGCAGAAGGTGTAGTAGTCTTATGTCTAGGTCAGAAATGAGCTTGAATCCAAAATTACAAATAGAATCCCTTGTAAATTGTCATGTGGTCAGAGAAGACCAGTCAATTCCTCCACTTGGGGGACATGTTTGGGGACACTAAAACAGATATGAAGCAACCCCCTAATTTGCCTAGAGCCCAAGAAGAGAAAATATGAATTCTGTTCCAATTGGTTTAGATTTAATAGCAGCTGAGAATTTTTGAGTGGCTCTTATGGACTGTTCAAAGCACTTTACATACTTATTAATTCACATAATACACAAGCCTATGAGGAAATGCCATTATGACATTCATTTAACCAACTGAGCAGACTGAAGGACAAGGAGGTTGAAGACTGTACCCAAGGTCAAACAGCTAGGAATTAGTAGAACTGAGATTTGAACTCAGGGTCCCCAAGCCCTCCCTCCTAACCATCACATTATACTAAAAAGTACAATATCTCTGCTCTTACAGATCCTATTTAGAATTCACAGAATCTTTACCTTCGTAGGGATATCTATTAAGAGGTGAACTCAGCACTTGGCGTGATGTCCTAGCACAGTGCTTGGCACTCAGTAGATAATATGTTATGAAAGAAGTCAAAATTTCACAAGACAACTTGTGCATGCTTTTCCCTTTTAACTCAATACATTTTTAAATGAAAAAAAAAACATCATATGCCTACTTGAGAAAATACTTAAGCAAATATTTCTACCAGCTTTGTTTCAATATAGTTGAACCTAAATGTGTGATATTTATAGACTGCTTCCATTTGGGTAAGAAAGATTCCTGGGTTGACTTTTATGAGGGGAAAATGTATGCTCTTAAGGCATACAGAGATACTGAAGCATTCTTAATTTATTCCATTATCTTTTAATTAAATTGCCCTCTATTATCATTTTGTGAAGTAGAATCGTGAATTTGTTGGAGCACAGAATTTGTCAGCCAGTGCTTTTGTCATAATTGCAGCATCTCCTTTAATTCATTTGTCCTCCAGAGTGTTAACTTCTCTAATTACCATCTACTTCTGTACCCAGGTTCGAAATATGGCACTTTTTCAACAAGCCGGTATCCAGCAGGGGCATCGGATAGCATCCAAATATTATCAGTCAGTATTCCAAACAAGAAACTCAATGGATAGATTTTTTATGAGTATTTTCTTAGTCCCTGACACTGATATGTATACTTCAACCTACATGGTCTCATTTTATTTTATGTACAACTGCCTTCATGTGTAAAATGGGGATGACAATAGTCCCACTGATGACCATATATGGTCACCATAAAGGTTCAATGAAGTCATGATATAAACTATGCAAACAGACCTAGAATACAGTGTATTCCATGCAGGGTAAGCTTTTCCTTTGAGTTCTTTACTTAGAATTCTCACAAGAAGCTCCAAATTAACATATTGAAACTAAAATCATCCCACTTCCCCAAGATCATTTGCCATGCCGCCCACCCCTGTCTTCACTTACTCAGGAATGGCATCATCATCATCATCTACCTTAGATCCTGAACCTGAGGGTAGGAATTCCTCTAATTCTTCCTTTTTTGCATTGCCCAATCTATCAGCAAGTGTTAGAATGCTGATCTCAACTGTATCTTGGCTCTATTCACTATCTTAGGCACTACTGACAGTGTTTACAAAATGCTCTCTCCACTTTCATTCTTAACCACCTTCCACCTTTCTTCTCCCCAGCAGTCAGAGTAATTTCTATCATGGAATAGATGGAAATTGTTTCAATGATGTGACTTTTTCAGAGGTTCCAGACAATCCGGAAAACATGTGCAAATTGAAAAACCACACTCACCTGTGATGAACATTACAAAATAAAAGAACAAAAACCAAAACAAAACAAACACATGTGGCCCATTTAAATACCTCTTAGAAGCCCACTGTCTTTCAAGACACTTCATCAATACGTCTACCTCCTCTAGGGGATGATGGGAAATGTAACACGCTTTTGAGAGACATTTTAAACACTAAAGACTTCAACCTGTGTCTATCATAGTTAACACTGAATACAAGTGGGTGAGTTGACAGGTGATTGCAAAATAAAAGACTATTTTAATATAATATGCATTAGGGTATTTTGCTTCAGTCTACACATTATCATGTTCCAAGCCAACTGATTAAGGAGTTGTACTTAACCCTTCAGAGGCTCCAGGAAAGAAACAACAGTAGCCACTGCATTTTTAAACCTCTTAATGAATGCTTTATAAAGCAATAATATTGAGATACATTTTTAAGCAATTATGAATAAAGTAAAATAGACGTTTACCCATCACAGCATATTCAGGATACGACTAATTCTCTGTACTCAAAGCAGTGAAGCAGAACATAAGACAAAACTCAAATCGGTCCCTAAATTCTCCTCCCCCTCCCCCATGCATCTGTAAGAGAGACCTTAAAATCAATTCCAACTTCTACTAGTTACTGTCTGTTTGACCTCAGGCTATATACTCTCAAATATTATAATGTCTGAGATCTCTAACTATAAACGAGGGATATAAAGGAGGGATGAAAAATGATAATTCCTACCTCATGAGGTTATTAAGTGCATTAAATGAGTTAATATTGGTAAAGCACCCAGAACACTTCCTAGCACATAGTAAATGATGTTTGCTTTTTATGTTTATCTCTGCTACAGTAAATATGAAATTGCACTGATAATGGTTTGATATGATTTAGTTTTAAATCATATTCATAATCTTTCTTTATATTTATTTATAATAAGCCCGTGATGTACTCTTATTTATGAATATGGTATTTATATGTAATGGTATATACTGGATCATGTACACCTTCCTTAAAACCTTAAAGTGGATTTCCAACAACATCCAAATCATATTAATACCCCCGTCATGTGTCTTTGCCATTGTGAGCTTTCCTTCCTACGAAGGACTGAGGTTTGGTGTGAGCCTGGTTCTCCCCTGCTCCTTACTTTGTTCCACCCTGAGGAAGCTGATGAGACATATCTGCCTGGTAAGTGCGAGAAGAACAGGTTGGCATGTTCTGCTGTGTTTGACGCCCTTTGCACCCATCCCTCAGCCGGGCAGCTTGGTCCAATCCTTCTTATGAATGGGTTGTCAGTGCCCGTCATTCTTGTGTTCCGGGGATGGGCCCAAGCATTTTCTCATTTTGTCCAGATTCAGATAGGGATGAGGTGCTATTAATTGAGTAGCCCCTTGGAGTCCCCTCACCCAAATTGTTCAAATGATTGTAAAATACAACATCTTGCACTTAACTGTTCCTCAAACTTTGTCTTAGGCTCCTTTCTGATATATGTTATAGCCACTGTGA
>CM053567.1:175516171-175571848 GCA_028646485.1 Cryptoprocta ferox | reverse complement strand
TTGTGACCAATTCAAAATTCTTTTCCACTTGTGGCTTTTATAACTGCTATTCCTCTGGCTTCCCATTCTTCACATACTTAAAACTTTTTCATTCTTTACATTTTATTTTAAATACCAACTCTTTAGAGAAACCTTCTAAGTAAGTCCCCTATCATTCTCTTTCATAGCATCTCATCTTTTTCTATCAGTTATTTTTTGAATCACTTGTTGTCTGCCTCTGTCCTCAGATTGTCAGCTCCATAAAAGTTAAGACAGTGTTGGTTTGTTGGCCCAAACCGGCACCATGTACAGCGCCTGACACTTAATGTAGTCAATACGTGTTGAATCCATGAATGACTTCTCTCTCTTTTTTTAAATTTATTTATTTATTTGAGAAAGAGCAAGTCTAAGTGGGGGAGGGGAAAAAGAGAGAGGGGGAGAGAATCCCAAGCATGCTCTGTGCCATCAGCACAGAGCCTGATGCAGAGTTCGAACTCATGAACTGAGAGATCATGACCTGACCCGAAACCAAGTCAGATGATTAACTGACTGAGGCACCCAGGTGTGCCTGATGACTTTTTAAAAAAATTTTTTTTTCTAATGATTTATTTATTTTTGAGAGAGAGAGAGAGAGACAGACAGACAGTGAGTGGGGGAGGGTCAGAGAGAGAGGGAGACACAGAATCTGAAGCAGACTCCAGGCTCTGGGCTAGCCATCAGCACAGAGCCTGACGCAGGGCTCAAACCCACAAACCGTGAGATCATGACCTGAGCTGAAGTCGGACGTTTAACCGACTGAGCCACCCAGGCGCCCCCGGATGACTTTTTTTTTTTTTTAACTGAATTAAACCACCATAATTGTATCATATACTATGCATGAAGATGGTACTTTGCTAAGTTTGTTATGCGCCCTTGCCCCCTGGAAGGCTATTTTCCCATATACCCGGTAGCCGCACATCTTGAAACCATCAGACAGTCATCTTCTCCTTTCACTGGCTTTATAAATTCGCGTGCTGCACTTGACAAATAACTAGCAAAGAGATTATCGATAAAGAACTATTTAAAAAGAGGAGCAATATAACCCAAAATACCTCAAAAGGAAATTTCTATGCCAAACCTTACAGTTCTGTGTAAACCTGACATTATACATGAAGAAAACACTCATGCCATTACACTGTTCTGTGTACTCCATCTTTCCAGGGTTACAGAAAGATTCTGAAAGTCAAAAGTTCTACGTTAAGCTCTGTATTCTTTAAAATGCCTAGAATAGTTAGGTACTTTATAGGTAATTCATAAAAACATGCTGAATTAACTTTTGAGCTTTTTTTTTTATTACATATGATATTATCTTAGATACTGGATATAATATAAATGAGATAAACTATGTATGTCATGACACTTATAAACTCAAATGTGAAAAGAGAGTAGAGAGGCTTACATTTTTAACTTTAGGGAATGTACCCAATCACTTCCTATATTCTCATAAATATAGGGAAATGAAAGATACCTCACCAAATAACCAGTATCCTAGATAGTCAATCATACAGACACCTCATTTCCTAAAACCCAAAAGGCATTTTTTAAAGCAATAAACACAAATACAATACTGTTTATTCCCAGTGAACTGTGTGTTCCTGTGCTTGTGGTTACCCTAAACTGGGGACTGAGAAATGCAGCAAGGAATCACAGAACATGATTCTTTCCTTCTTAAGTGGAGAAAACTTGATATACAATTGAATTAATTAATAGCAATTCAATCCTCAAGTTATTGTGACATATTTTAGTAAATCAGCAGTAATTATTTCCCATCTAATCCTTACAATCATTAGCGATCTGGAAAGAGTTGTTCTTATTTTGAAAATTAAATTATATTAATCTTATAAATGATATTTCTACAAAGAAAAATAAAGCAATTTTCATATCACTAATGCAAGAAATTATCCAGGATTTTTGTTTTCTTTTTTACTGGCATGTTTCTCGACGGACAGATAGGTAGGTAGATACATAAATGTATGGAAGGAAGAATACGTAGATAAATATACAAGCAAGCGTCTAATAATGTTCTCATTTGCATGTAGGAAAATTGAAGTGATGTGACTCTCCTTGATTGAACACATTATATGAGTTTGTTTTAACAGTCCTGAATTATCCAATACTCCAAACATCATGCCACATGAGATGGAAACATTCATGAATAAGACTTCTATGAGATCTGGGGGCTCAGGTTCTAGCACAATGGAGATGATATTTATAGAAACCAAGCTTACAGCCAGGTTTTCAACTCTGGATTTTCCACAAACAAACAAAAAAAAGGAAACATCAACAATTTTCAGACATGCTACTGAAGGACGCAAAGAGGGCTCCTTGCTGCCAATAAAATGTTAGTAAGTCACTCTTCCACTATGGGATGTGTTTCAGTGAAATGACTGAGCAATTTGGGGAGATGCTTTTTCCTTACTGGATATAAAATTACAAATCACAAAGGTTTGTTTTGATTTATTTTGTTTTGTTTTGTTTAAGATAGAGAGCACCAGTGTGGGAGAGGGGCAGAGGGAGAAGGAGAGAGAATCCCAAGCAGTCTCCATGCTCAGCACAGAGAACCTGACACAGGGCTCAAGCCCCATGACCCTGGGATCAGGACCTGAGCTGAAACTGAGAGTCAGACACTCAACCAACTGAGCCACCGAGGCGCCCCCAGAGGTTCTTTTCAACAGTGTTTTCAGGGGACAGAACTAACTCTGCACTAAAGCTGATGATGTCACTTAGACTTTTCTTACATATATCTGTGTACGTAAGAGAAGAGAATTTGATCTATAGTATTTTGATCCTCACTTAGTAGGACACCATTCTTTTGAGGGTTGTGGTATTCAGAAAATGCTTAGGCTTCAGTTTCCTTCCAAGGAAAGTTCTCATCAATGGTAGTAAATGTACACTTCCCAAGGTAATGACGAAAATGTTCAAGTTGCTATGTGGAGCATACTAAAAATAAATACAAAACTGAAAAGAACTTTCTAAGAAATTCCCTCAGTTACTCTGATATTCCTCTACCCTTACCTCCTCATCCTACATACATGTATAGGATGAGGAGGTAAGGTAATATATATAATATAATATAATATAATATAATATAATACAATGAGAGACAGACAAAAGAGGCAATCCTTCCTATCGTACAGACCTATGGAGCCCTGGGCATACATTACACCTTTGCTCATAGAAGGAAGTGCAGCATACTGGAGAAGGACGGAGTTTGGACAGCAGAAGAAATTCGTTCAAATCCTGGCCCTGATATTCCAGTAGTGTTACCCTATAATGTTCTGTTTTTCAACTGGTAAGACTGGGATAAAACATATAGTAGGTGCTCACAAATACTGAGTTAGTTCTACATCATAGCAGTGTTATTTATTTATTTTACTAATTTTTTAATCCGAAGCAGGCTCCAGGCTCTGAGCTGTCAGCACAGAGCCTAATGGGGGAGCTCAAACTCTATGAAACCATTACCTGAGCCAAAATCAGCACATAACTGACTGAGCCACCCAGGCACCCCCAACATGCCCTTTAGAGGAAGAGTGGACATTATCCTCTGGGCAGTGGGACACTACTGAAATATTATGAGACAGGGACTACAATAATCAGTTTGGCACTTAGAAAACTAACCGGCCTGCACTGAGTTGAGAAGACTGAAGTAGGCTAAGCCTGGAGACAGGAAAATCAGTCACAGTGGATCAGTCAAGAGCTGATAGCCCAGATCAAGATCAAAATGGTGGCTCTGGTTTGGAGAAGGCTGGGTTCTGCCTTATTTCCAGAGTTGTGTTGGGCCCTTTTCTCTCCTCAGTGCTTGAGAAGCCACATGCTCTGTGTCCCTAGGCAGACTTGTCCCACTGGACCTGGCAACAAAAACAGGAAGTAGTTGATTCACTCCTGTCATAACCCCCTGCTTTGGTCTCAGGTTTTTCTTTGATTCTCACCACCATAGGGCAGTAGCAGCACATCCCTTCTCTTTTTCTCTGATCACCTGGAGTTCCCATTCCTAGTCTCCTGAGCTCCTTCTATAGGTGTAAACATCCATTTCAGTTGAATCCAAAGTTCTTGGATGTCATGATGATATAAAAGACATCTTTTCTTACTTACTCATTTTTAGTTATGTCTTGATAATATTTTTTAATCATAGCTTTAGCTTATAACATACACAAGCATTAATTTATCTTAGAAGTGTCTCTCGAAGACTGGCCTTGAGCCTGTCATATCGGTTATAGAAGAAAACTGTAATGGATAAAATGAAAATTCCTACTACATAAGATCTTAAAACTACATTTGTATAATCACAAAATGTACAAGCAGGACACTCATATTAGGCATTATACAATCAGACTCTCAAAGTCAATCTGCATTTCTCTCTAATTAGTCAAAATTAGTGAGGATGCATTGCATGGTTTAACCCCTAGACCACAGGGTCCAGACACTGTCTGCTTCTATTTATATTTTCTGTTCCCTCCCAGAAAAGGTTTCCTCCCAGGTACTCCCCATCAAGGGGGTCAAAATATTGCCGAAATAAAAACTTTTTTTAAAACTTTCTGAAGAAACTGCCATGGGGTCAGCCCCAATCGGCACTTAATTTTAATACATTATCATCAAGTACTAAGGATTTTGTAAATAATTAATGAAAGTATTTAATTGAATGGCACCATCTGCTGCCCCTAGCTATTACAGATCATTGCTTTCACTGATCCCAGATCAATGATTCTTTAGATTCTTTAGATTAAATGGTCAGTTTTGCATCTCTTCATTGCTTTAATCCAAGGCTTCCTTTAGAAACTCATCTGTGGCTCAAACAAAATAATTTGGTTTTATGTATGTATGTATGTATGTATGTATTTATTTATTTATTTAATGTTTCTATTTTTGGAGAGATAGAGAGCAAGCATGGGAGGGGCAGAGAGACAGAGACAGAGAATCCCAAGCAGGCTCCACACTGTCAGCATAGAGCCTGACCCGGGGCTCGAACATGACCTGAGCCGAAATCAAGAGTTGGATGCTTAACCAACTGAGCCACCCAGGTGCCCCTGGTTTTATTTTGTTAATGATTATACACTTCTTATTGACTACTCAAATTCCATGTTTTGCTTCCCTCCATAGAAACAAGATCTCAATTTGGGGGGATGTGGCAAAGATGCCCAGCTACACTACATCTTTGTCGCAGCTGCCCTTCCAAGTGGCCATGTGCCACTGCGCTAGCCAATGAGAAATAGCAGCCTGTGGAGGATTTCTGTAAAAGTTGTACTGTCCTTTCCTAAGCTCGGCCCGTTCCTCCATATTGCCTTCGCTCCTCCCTCCTGCCTACACCCTGGGAAGCAGGGTACAGGCAGCAGCTCGCTTGGAACTGTGAGGATGGAAGCTCAAGTCTGGGACAGAATGAAAACCGGGTCCGAGCCCCACAGTCTTTGTTTGCTGAACCTACTCTAGACAAATGAGTTAGGTTCAAGTCATAATCTGTCCCAGAATAGGAAGAGAAATGATCCTCAGAAATTGAGCAAACACAGTGGAAGGGATGAAGGTGCAAAGTACATGAAAGCTTCCTAGAACCCCAGCATCCACAGCTCACCCAGAGATGGGACAAAGAGCAGCAAGAATATTTGTAAATTCAAGACAAGTGTTGAAGCACACTTCCTGACATTAGTTTGGGAACTAGAAAAGTCTACACCACACCTGAGAGAACTTCGTTTTGAGAAGAGAGGGATAACTGAAAGCCAGGACTACTGGAATGCATTATATAATTTTATAGGAATCAAACTCTCTGGTCTTCTCATCTCCTATTTTTTCTCAAAGAAGGTTCATTGCAATGAAATATTTTCAGCTCTCTTTCCAGGCTCATTACACTTTTTAATGTCACTTTGTCAATAATAAATCCTGAGATTGCTCTGCAGGGTGCTACGTGGAAAAAGATGGGAATGACCATCAAGAGAGGCATTACCATCAACATTATGGTCTCCGATGCATGATCCCAGGTGTTAGGAGATACAAGACAAGAGGGTTACTGCCTTGTGAATCTGAGGATGCCTGGTCTTACTACACGCTAAATGCCTCATGGTGTGTCCTGGAAACTTGCACTTTGATTGTGCTGAGTGAGCAGAGATGACTGAGCTTTTAATCAGTCTCACCATTGCAATTCACAAGTGTCAAGAAGCTCACAAGCCTTCTCTCCTAGTTATCAGTCCACCATGTAATAATTAATAGCCAGCACACACTGATCACTGACTAGATATCTGGCACCATGTGACACACTGCCTACACTTGGGCTCATTTAATCCTTGCAACTCCAGTATGAGGGGTCATGACCACCTTCACCTTTCAAACAGAATCTTAAGTGGCAAAGGACAAGTTCCTTGACCTCTGTAAGACACCGTTTGGATGAGGTACTGATTTATCTCAAAGAATATTCTAGAGCCAGCATTTTTCTCACTGTGATTTTGGTAGGAAAGGAAATATGCTGGTGAATATATAATGTACCTTGGGCACTGGGGTAGTGCAGTCCTATGTGCAGCTCTGAGTCCTACACAAACCTGAAAGGAAGAGTAAATAAATGACACACACACACACACAACATTCTTTAAAATAGCTTTTTTTACAATCCAGTTTTACTTAAGAACTATTTTTAAAACTTCTCTTCCTTCATTACTTGTCTTATCTTTATATGTTGTAATAGATTTATGGGGTTAGGTAACCACAATCTGGATAAATATAGCATAGCTTATCACAATGTTTAAAGTACTAAAAACCCTTCTGGTGACAATCTGGTTAAATAATTGTTGATATTATAATAAATTAATGCATAGGAGAGGGAGTACATGGAACATGAGATCTCTCAGCTCTTTGTAAATGTCTTAAAACAGTCACAAGACTCACTGTGTACTAATTCTAAATCACTAAATAAAGGGTTATCAGAAGCCTCTAAGGTAATGAAAATATCACAATAAAACGAGTAGAGTCATCAATTTGTTTATTCGCTCAATAAATATTTACTGATTATTTTTAACAACCATTCTAAACAGGACAGACAACAAGCCTATCTTCTTGGTGCTTGTGTATCATCAGGAAGTCGTGTCCACATTCAGCAGGCTGAAGACAACAGAGGTAAGCAAAGGCATGGGTTACACTCACAGGGAAGAAACTGGGCTACCTGGGCTGGATGTACGCAAAGATTCCAGAGATAGTTTCTCAGAGGCCACAAGGTAGGTGTGCATTGAGGTCCAAAGTTTATAGGCTGGAACTGAACTCCTTGAAAACTATGATTGGAGGACTCATGTCAAAGCACACTGCTCTGAGCCATGATAACAACCATGACCGTGAGCAGAAGAAGATGGCTGGTCTTAACGGTTTCAACAGAGTCAGGAGCCTCTGTCTGCTCTTTGAACTTGTTATCCAAGGCTATCGAGTGAACATCCACCTGCTTGTCTTGCCTCATTGAGAATTAGCAGGGAAAGAGGGGAAATTGGAAAGTGGTTTTGAAAACTGTAGTTCCTTTAACTTGTTCTTACTGTCAGGTTAGGAGGCAGCAGGAGTCTTGCCTTTGAAAAAATAATAATGGCAAATGTGGCAAAACAAAAAGACAGTTACTGTGTGGGGTGGGATTGTTGTCGGTCTCCTGTTTTCTAGATGTTATATCAAAAACACTTTATTTAAAGTATTTTATTTTATTCTATTTCAGGTAGATATGGATCCAGTAGTCAATGGTCAGCAATAATATAACCTATGAGCTGAAGTAAAAGAACTTCCTGTTCTTTCAAACATTCATGTGGCAAAGGATGACAGAACATGAGTTCATAATGACATGGGGAGAAACTGGGGGTGCACTGCTATTTTCAGCAACAGTGTTTAGTGCACAGTAAATATTTTCTGAATATTTTCAGAAATGTATTTCTAATGTGCTGTTATACTGGCACATACATTCGACTATAATATGAAATTACTGTCACACTGAAATAGGAATACATATATAAAAATAAACAGATAGCAAAATAATTCAAAAATTGCAAAAAAATTTGAGTCTTTTTTTGAGGCTAATAATTATTACATGAAGATTAATGACAAAATATATTTCTTAGTTTTGAACAGCAAAGTACGAGACAGTTTTTAATGCAACTGCCCTTCAAAAACAAATCCATGTATGAAATCATCCAGTTTCGAGGTGAGGTTCATAAACATTTACAGGGAAAGAATTTTCTCCCATATTTAACATTCTTACATTTCTATTATGATAAAGGACTGTTTTGATTAAAACATTGAGTTATTTTCAGAACGCATGGGGTGATTTTCACTTCCTTAATGTACATGCTAAAAGATGAAGCCGGAAGTATGCAGGGTGGGAGGAAATATTAGAAATATAAACTGGATATCAGTTATATTGGCAACACTCTGTTCTCACAACCCAGTATATACTTTTCTCCACTAAAATTTATCAATACTTAATATAATTTTCTTTTTTGGAAAATCTCTAAATCTGAGGAGGGTAAAATCAATCTATCAACTTGCTGATGAGGTAATTTAGCATGTTGCCTTTAAGGTTTTTTTCTTCCCCCAGTTGCTGATGGGCAATCAGCAATGGTAAGCCTGCTGACTAACTGAAATGTTTTCCAAATTATATGGATCTCTGGAGAAGATGCATTCTACTTGGCATTTGTCTTAAATTGCAGGAATCTACTCTATTATCCAAGATTTTAAAATCATCTTTCATCTTTCCTAATTTGCATCTCAAGTTTGTTAGATTTCTCATTGGAGGCTAATGAACTAAAAAAATACATACATGTATCCTTTTCTACACATGGCTGACACAACAATATTATTGTTTATAACAATGTAGTACCTTCTTCCAAAGGAGTTGAAAATCCCTTTTAGATGACCAATTGTAAATGTTTAAAGTGTCTGTAAATCAGGGAGGTGGTAAGACATCTAAATATCAAAATGAAAGCTATGGAAGTAATGGCATATTATGAATGTGGGTTCCTTCACTTAAAATGATTGCTAGAATGTTCTTTGAGAAAACTCCTGAGCAGTCGTAGCAGACACTGGTGGCCTCTGCCCAGATCGTCTTCATAGGCTGGCATACCTGTTCTCTAGTATATAGTGTTGGTCTTACTAGTAAATAGCTGTGCTCCCTTCCTGAGAATTTCCCTTGGTTAAAAATACCCTACTGGGGTAGCCTACAGCCAATGATGAATGATGTGGCCCTATCCTACTTGGTCTCCCTCCCTCCCTAATGTGTTCGCCTCAACACACAATAAATCACTGCACAAGAATGCCCAGCTCAGGCTTTGATTTGGCAGAACCTAACCTAGAACAGAAGGTTTCCATGCCAAAATGATTAATATAATAGTTAGAATTGCTTAAAGCCCAGTTTATAGGCATTTCACGTTGTCATTTGTCTGACACTCAGGTGATTCCTGGTGGGTAGGATGTCCCCTGGTAAAATCGGCAATATTGTACCAAGCAAAGCAGGACATACTGGTGATTACCCTACCCTGCCTTCCATACCCCACCTCACCCCTTTTCTGATCAACTGGAGCCAGCAACCAAGAATAAGTTGTGCAAAGTCTCAAAGCAGCAAAGATGAGATCTAAGGATCCAAACTCAAGTGTGTCTGACCCCAAAGTTATGCTTGCTTGTCCTCTTAGATCATGTGGCTGCCTAGTACTTATGCTATTCATTCCTGTCCTGTTCGCTCTTCCAAGTCTTCTTCTTTTCCTAAAGTATTACTAATAGGACTGAAAGCAAATTGCTTGTTTACTTGGTGGTTTGACTTTTTTTTTGATATTTATTTATTTTGAGAGAGAGAGAGAGAATGAGAGGGAGAAAGAGTGAGCACGCACATGAGCAGAGAAAGGGCATAGAGAGAGAATCCCAAGCAGGCTCCATGCTGTCAGCACAGAGCCTGATGCAGGGCTCCAACTCCCCAACTGTGAAATCATGACCCAAGTAAAATCAAGATTTGGATGTTTAACCGACTGAGTTACCCAGGCACCCCAAGATTGATTTATTTTTAAAGAATATAAAAAGTAAATAGAGGATAACATCAAGAAGTGGTCCAGGACTGGAGCACCTGGGTAGCTCAGCTGGTTAAGCCTCTGACTTCAGCTCAGGTCATGATCTCATGGTTCGAGTTCGAGGCACACATCAAGCTCTGGGCTAATAGTTCAGAACCTGGAGCCGGCTTTGGAATCTGTGTCTCCCTCTTTCTCTGCCCCTCCTCCATTCACACTTGGTCTCTCTCTATCAAAAATAAGTAAACATTTAAAAAATAAAAAAAAAAGAAGTGGTTCAGAACCAATAACTTGTCTAGCCTGCTAACTAGCTTAATGGTCCTACCTCATTTGAGACCATTTTCATCTGTTATGTCTAAGCACACATTTAATATCCAATGGGAAGATAAATAATCAATAATGACTTTCTGGAGAACAGAAAATCATGTTGATTTTAAATTGACTAAAATTGATTTGGGGTTTAGTAGGGATGAATAATAAGGACAAAGCAGAAAAACATCTTGATACGTGCCTCATTTATTACAGGCATGTATTAGCTAGGTATTGCATTTACTCCTCAGGGAATCCTATAAAATCCATTCACTAAGCAACTGAAGCTGAGAAGACAAAAGTGATGCAAAAGAAATGAAAGTCAGAACAAATTCTACAAACATGAGGAAATTACAAGAAAAAAAAAACACACCTCATTATAAAGCAAATGCTCTGAGTGGCCATGAAGCTTTGTCAAGTCATGGGAGCAGACTGAGCAGACAGAAGACGGATGACTCCTGGTGTACACTTCATGGAAACTGAAAAGTCTAAGGCAACTCAAATGATCGTGACAGTGGTACAGAAGAGTCATTGAGTATGAGCTTGGGGTCTCAAGTGCTGAGTTTATGAATTACGGCTTTGCTATGTACTAAATATGTGACTCTGGGCAAGGTGTCTACCATCTCTGTACTGAGTTTCCTCTCTATAAAATGGGAATAGGACCCACTGCATAGAAACTGTGACAATTTACTGACTAAGTACACATAAAGCACTTAGCACAGACCTGTGTTTACAATAATCACATAGATAATGCTAGCATGAATTATTTCTCTGAAGACAGACTGCTTGTGGTTTTGTAGTGCAAGACATATGGGGAGTTCTATGTTGTCTTTAGAAACACCAGTGTGCACTGGAATGTCCTATTAGTAACATCTTGTCCTTTAAATAATCACTAACATTAATATAGCATTAACCATGAGCAGGGATTATGCTAAAGGCTTTACATAGATTTTATTCTCATTTAATTTAAACAACATTTTTGGTGTAGATACTCTTATCTCCACTTTACAGGTAAGGAAATAAAGGTTGAGTGAACTTTAATAACTTGCCTGAGTTTACAGCTATTGTGGTAGAGTCTACATGGAAAACCATATTGTCTGATATTAAACCCACACTCCTGACTACTACATTCATCCAGAGTTGATCAAAGTCAAAATTCTAACACATCCAATACTATATGCCAGTCCACTTACTCTATTCCATTCCATTCCATTCTACTTCCTTCCATTCCATATTCCATCCAGTTCATCCTTTTCCATTTCATTCTATTCTATTCCATTCCACAGATCATCCACTCAATCCATTCTATTCCACATTCCATCCATTTCAAACCTTTCCATTCCATTCCATTCAATTCCACATTCCATCCATTCCATCCATTCCATATTCCATCCATTTCAACCTTTTCCTTCCCATTCCATTATATTCTTTTATATTCCAGTCCATTTCATACCCCTCTACTCCATTCCCATCTACAAAGATGATTAAAACTAGAATTTGTTCTCAAGGGACTCTCAGGCTGACCAAGCTTCATTTAATAGATACGTTTACCAAGCCAAAAACTAATTTAGTAATTTACAACATATTTCAATTTGTGAAATGGAACACATTGGAAAATTAGTATTCCTGGCTGTAAAACCAGATTTCATCAAAGCGTTCTTTCTACTACTAGGTAAATCTACTCAAAAGACTTCATTCTTTGGGAAATTCATTCATGAAGAAAAAAATAAGATGTGTTCAGGCTGTATTTCCAGTGAACCATGAAAACTAGAAGGGGATATTTTGCCATGCTGGTGATACCTCCAAATTAAGACCAAGGGTCTATAATTTCAAATCAGGATTCTCTGTTCTCCTGAAGGTGCTACACCATCACTGCTAGATTTTTTCATGGATCATGTTTTCCTGTAATTTTTGCCAACCCCTCCTTTCTGTAAAGTACAAAGACCTCAGTTATTTAGGACAAATGCAGTGCGAACACCATGATTTCATTTGTAAGCACTCTCTATCCTTCTGAAACATCCTGTTTGATGTTAACAGAGATTTGAGAAGCCCCATTAATTTTATTAACGCTACATTTACAAACCATACTTCCATATGAATTGACTGGAGAAACAAAATGAACTCAATGTTTTATGTTGTTCCTTACTTTGGGGGATGTATTTCAATCTTGGGGTCCCTCATCGTTCTGACTACTTTTATCTTTGATTCTATTCTAGAGTTTTTCAAAGATAGGTCTGTATACTATCTAAATCAGCAATCTCTGGGGTGCTTTTTAAATGTCTATTCATGAATCCTACCCCATTCCTAAAAACCTGAATCTTTGGACCTGGTAGCTCAGAGTCTCCAAATAATCTCTCTTATTGAACCTCGCCCTCCAGCCTTTGCAATTCACCACAGTAGTGATTAAATTCAGGGATGGTGCTATGAGCTTTCTTTAACCTGCCTGACAGATTTCTTGGCACTCTCACCTAAATACACTCTCACAAATCAGGCACTGCGAGACCAAGAAGGGCCCAGGTGTGGAAGAGTCATTGATTGGTAAATACTTCATTAATTCCAAAAAGTCAAGAAGAAAAAACCTGGCCAACAGAGCATAAATGCTAACACCCATGGGCCTGGTTGGTGTCCTGCTGAGGCTGGGCATTTGAGATTTTGCAAGCTAGGGAGGATTATAAATTAACATGTTATGCAGACCCTGATACCAGAAAAGGAAATGGCCCTTCAGTACTGCATCTCTGCATTTGCTAATTCTGTTTTCTTAGTATTGTTTCATTTGTTTTACTTTGTATCTTAAATTTGATTTTAACAAGTGACAACACATAACTCAGAGACACTCTATGCATTGACTATGATTACATTTATTACCTCACTTAATCGGCATAGCTGCTCTGAGAAGAGGATATTGTTAATTTCTATATTTAAAAAAAAGAAAAGCAAACAAAAAAAAAGGATAAGTAATTTATTCAAAGTCAATAAATCTCAGCACTGGATATTGAGTCCTGTTACATCCAAGGAGAAAACAAAAACAAAAATAAAAACAAAAAACCTCTGTACATTTTTCCTGTTACACCACGCTGCTTCCATTTCTTCCCCTCAACTATCTACCAGTTAAAGAAAACAACTACGAAATTACACTGAGGCCACATACTAATGACAGAATTTCTCCAAGCCACACAACGGTCTCATTTCCCCGTGGTCACAGTGCATATGCATTCAGTGAAAAAATCAGGGTCTGCTGTGAGCACCACTCATTGAGGATTAAATTGGCCCAGATATTTCAGGTTATCTTTTATTCCCCAAACTTTATAGTCAATCGAGGTTCTGGCTGGTGCAAAAACTACTCAAGATTTTCTTGTCATTTTCAAACTTCTATTTTGTACATCAAAGTTCATTGGACAGAATACCATGGAAGATTGCTTTTAATAGGTTACCAAACAGCATCTTATGAATACTGGTGCCACAGCACACTGCTGCACATCGTTAAGCATTGTTTATGCATTCAAGTTCACGGTACTAATAGGGCAGTAGGATACTTTTAAATTTTATATCCTAAAGCTTATCAACTTGTGTGTGTTTGGCATAGCTCTTGGCATACTGCAGAAACAAGCTAACTAACTAACAAAACCCCCTATACTCGGTTGGATAGTGCCCCCTAAAAATTCATGTCCACTCAGAACCTGTGAATATGGCCATATTTGGAAATAGGGTCACATGTGATCCAGTTAAGATGAGGTCATCTTGGATTAGAGCAAGCCCCAAATCCAGTATGACTGGAGTCTCTATAGGAAGAGGAACATTTGAACACTGAAACAGAGACACAGAAAAGATGGTCATGAGAAGACAAAGACAGAGACTGGAGTGAAGAACTTACAAGCCAAAGAAGGCTAAGGTTTTCCAGCAACACTAGAGGCTAGAAGAGGCAAGAAGTCTTCCACAGAGCCTTCAGAGGTCATATGGCCCTACCACCACCTTGATTTTGAACTTCTAGCTTCCCGTTGTTTTGAGCCACCCAGATTGTGGAACTTTGTAATATCACCCATAGGAAACTAAGACATCTCCTATAAATATCACCTGTGATATGCAAGGTGCCATGTTTAATATTGAGAATACAGAAGAGTGGAATTAAGCCTGGCTTCTGAGGTCCATATCAGGGCCTGTAGATGTAGGGAGGAAAGCTCAAGAGTATTCCTCTTCCTTTTAGTTCTAGCCTTTTACTTCTAAGGTGCCACATGCAATTATTCCTTTCCTCCCTCTTCCTTATGATTTTTGGCTCCCCAATTATAGCTGCTACAGTGGAGTTCCTAGGATTCCCTTCTCTTTCCAATATTTTATGCCATATAACTGAGTTTTCCCCGCAATATAATAAAATGGCACAAGGTGGAAAGGCAAGCTGCACATAGAGCACATATCACATGTTGGTTTTATCAAGGCATGTGTCCCAGGACCTGAGCTACGTGCAATCTCATTCAAGCTCCTGTAATGCACGTGTGTGCCCCACATGACTGTGGTGGGACGAAGGACACAAAACTATTATCAAAAACAACAATGACAACAATAACAACAACAAAAACCATTAAATACATAGTAAAACAAATAGCACTCAAAATCATCCAATGCATGAAAACAACACTTGGACATGCCTTCCATGTTTTCCAGTTTTCCCTGTTCCATCACAGCAGCTGAGTGTCTCTTCCTCCCAAACTCTGGGATCACTTTTTATAGGAGTTAGTAGCTTCTAAAATTAAAAGAACCATCAGAACGTACCCCATTTAGAGGAAGGAAGGAAGGAAGGAAGGAAGGAAGGAAGGAAGGAAGGAAGGATGGAAGGATGGAAAGAAGGAAGGAAGGAAAGAAGGGAAGGAGGAGGGAAGATGGAAGAAAGGGCGGTTGAAAGGGAAAAGAAAGAAAACAAATGATAACGAGTGAATTTCAAGGATTCTTAAAATTCTTAACACTGGTTTCCTTGGTGTTATAAATTAAGGAAACATTTTAAGTGTGTATAGTATCCAATGACTGTGTTTAGAGGTTTATATCAGACATTACAGAAAATTACAAGACCACTGAAACACTAACGTTTGGATTGAGCTAACAGTCTTGAGTGTCTATGCCATTTAGACACTGCTCCAGAAATCTTTATATAGGCTTTACAAGAATCTCATTGGCGATTTTGCTCAATTACACAGGATAAATTCGAGGTGCACAACAAAGTTTCAATAATTAGTATACAGCCATACACTGTTATAATAAATAGAGATCCCGGGCCTTGAACTTAATTGGATCTTCAGATTTGAAAATTTAAATGTTCTTTCCACTAAACCATGTGGCCTCCCCAAATATATTTTCACACAAATCCTAGGGCACATGTTATCACGAGAGAATACAGAACAGGCACATGGCCAAATAAAGAAAAAAGAAGTCTTACAGTTTATGGTATAAAATCACACTGTCACACGGCAACCTTCAACAACAAAAATAGACAACTTCACACATACACAGCATTTAAATAGCAGTTTTCCAACAATGAGCCACAGCTAAAATTGTGAGTATTAGTACTTTGACATCAAGGCTCCCATCAGGTGAATATGTTCTAGGCGGAGGTTGCTCTCGCATTAGGGAGAATCAGAAGTCAAAAGTATGGAAAGAAGCTATAGCATGTCAAGGGTTTCCTCTAGAAATCAAGGACCTTCAGATGTAAATGTGATATAAACCAAGAATTCACCATCAAAACAATAGCTTGGAACACAGGAATCGGAAAACTTGGAGACTGCGGAACTAGTATGTTCCAGAACAGGATACATGAGAGGTATCTATACAGTAAAAGGATGACAGCCACAGACTCACCTAACACAAAGATTACTCCAAGAAAATCTAGGGTGTCTAAGTCTTAATAAGTTCACTTTGCATATCTGACTCCCCACAAAATTACTGTCGTCAAATAAATTTTAGAAAGTGCATTCTCTATCACTCTGCAGCAAATTTATGATGTGCTTTGGCCCATTAAATGCTCTGTAAAGCTTTGCATTAAAGGAAACTGGTAAACCCAGGGTTTACAAAAGTAACTCAAAGATTCTGAGATTTTGTTTGTTTGTTTTGTTTTTTTCCAATTTAACACTGATTAGCATCTCTGGTGAAAAGACACACTTGAGTACAGAGTTACATTTGGGTAACACCGAGCTTAGATAAAACCATGTATTCATGAAGAACATTGAAGAGATCTGCCCATAGTGACAAACTTAGCTTAGAGTAATACATCCCCCTCCAGGTTATAAAGAAAATGTTTTTACATTCTTGAATCACCAAACTTCCAAGTACAAAATTATTTACATGTTGGTCCAAAATGTACTTTGCCGAGGGAACAAAAGAGGATTTTAAGTAATGCTGCCTCTAATATTTGTTAGATTGTCTACTTCAAAATTAATATTGTTAAAATGTCCATATTACCCAGAGCAACCTACAGATTCAATGCAATCCCTAACACAATACCAATAGCAGTTTCCACAAAACTAGAACAAATAATAAACAAACATTTGCATGGAGTCACAAAAGACCCTGGATAGCCAGAGCAATTTGGAGAAAGAAAAACAAAGCTGGAGGTATCACGATGCCAGATTTCAAGATATACGTAAATTTCAAGTAAAGATTTCATGTAAAACGTTGGATTGCAAGTAACTTGTTCTGTGAATGTTCCACAAGATGAGCAAATATTTCTAATAAATTTTAACTTGACAGAGGCGCCTGGGTGGCTCAATCGGTTAAGTGTCCGACTTCGGCTCAGGTCATGATCTCCCGGTTCGTGGGTTTGAGCTCTGCATCCAGCTCTGTGCTGACAGCTCAGACCCTGGAGCTGCTTCAGATTCTGTGTCTACCTCTCTCTCTGCTCCTCCCCCCTCTCATGCTCTGTCTCTCTCTCAAAAAAAAAATTTTTTTAACTTGGTAAATGAGTGATATCTTGCAATACAAGTAGTACATGATGCTGAATGTCACTTGATCACAACTGAGCCAATGGTTCCTCTCTCTCTCTCTCTCTCTCACTGTGGTATTATGGGTGATTGTTTCCCATGCTTGGATGCTTGGTCTCAGGCCATGGTGTTTGGCAAAATTCAGTAATTTTTCAGAAAGTTGGAAGGTCCCCACATCTGGCACTAGTGTATTTTTTTGTCACTTCAAAGCACCGATGGGCAGTCCTTTGCTTTTCTATACAAGGGAAAGCTTAGGAATGCTTTGTTTCATTTTAAGTCAGGGTGCCTGAAGATACAGACCCTTTCCTCTGCTGCCTTATTGCCACTTACATTAAATACAGTGTATGACAAAAGTTTATTAATACTGTAGGGCAGTCAACATCGTGCGAGTGTATACAATGGCCCCCATGCAGAAAACGGTTGAAAAGAAAGGCAGTAAGAAGAAGGAGATGATTATGGTGGAAGTTAAGAAGGAAATAATCAAGAAGCACCAACAAGGTATGTGAGTGGCCAAAATTACAAGATTTTATAAGAAGTCTATATTGACCATTTGTACAATATTAAAGAAAAAGAAGAAATAAGGGGGCTAAATGCAGCAAAATCATTTTTCATGACAATATCAAAGCAATGGCCAGGTGTTCTGGAAGATGTAGAAAAGTTGCTTCTGGCTTGGATAATGAGAACCAACTAGTGTGACTGAGAACTCTATCTATGAGAAGGCAAAGGCCTTGTATACCAACCTCCTAAGTAAACTGCCAGGTACATCAACAGGAAACAAAGAAGGCTTCAAGGCAAGCAGGGGATGACTTGACAACTTTAAGAGGAGAAGTGGCATCCAGAGCGTTGGGAGGAACAGAGAGGCTACAAGTTCAGACACTAAGGCAGCTGAGGCATTCACTACTGAATTTCAGAAGCTCATGGCTTCTGAGTGCTACCTGCTGGAGCAAGTTTTTAACTGCGATGAGACAGGGCTTTTTTAATAAAAGATGCCAAATAGGACTTACATTACATAAGAAGAGAATGCAATTCCTGGTCACAAGGCAATGATAGACATCTCACCCTTTTGTTTTATGCTAATGAAAGCAGGGATTTCAAGGTCAAGCCCCTGCTCCTGTAACATTCCAAGAATCCAGGAGCCTTCAGGAAATGCAAAGTGCAGAAGAGCCAGTTAAATGTTAGGTGGAGGTCCAACAGCAAGGTTTGGGTCACTCATAGCATGTTTATTGAGTGGATCAATGAGATGTTCAGTCGTGTAGTGAAGAAAGAGCTTTTAATTTTTTTAATGTGTATTTATTTTTGATAGAGAGACAGAGTGTGAGCAGGAGAGGGGCACAGAGAGAGGGAGACACAGAATCCGAAGCAGGCTCTGGGCTCTGAGCTGTCAGCACAGAGCCCAATGTGGGGCTCGAACCCATGAACTGTGAGATCATGACCCGAGCCAAAGTCAGATGCTGAACAGACTGAGACACCCAGGCACCCCAAGAAATAGCTTTTGGAAAAGAATCCACCCCTCAAAGCCTTGCTGGTTATGGATAATGCTCCTGCTCATCCTCCAGGCTTTGAAGACGACTTACCCAAGGAATTTGAGTTAATTAAGGTCAAGTTCCTTCCTCCCAACACCACTCCAATCCTCCAGTCCATGGATCAGGAAGTCATTTTGAACTTTAAAAACCTTTACACCAAAGCACTATTTCAGTGATGCTTTGAGGTGACCAAAGGAACAAACCTTATTCTCCGAAATCTTTGGAAAAATCATTTATACATCATGAACTGCCTTAAGATCATTGATAAAGCATGGGATGGAGTCACCAAGAGAACCCTTAATTCTTCTTGGAGAAAACTGTGGCCTGACTGTATTCTTGGACATGACTTAGAGGGCCTTGCTGATGAACAGGAGCCGCCAGTTGTCAATGAAATTGTGTCCTTGGGCAAGACCAGGGGGCTGGAGGGGACTGAGGACGACATTCAATAGCTGGTAGAAGAACATGGCCAGGAGCTAAGCACTGAAAATCTGATGACTCTGCATCACGAGCAACAGCAAGAGGTTATGGAGGAGATCTTGTCTGCAGAGGAGGAGGAGAAAAAGGTGGAGGAATCCTTCACTTCAAATGGGATTAGGGAGATATGTAAAATGTGGGAAACAGTGTAACATTTTGTAGAAAAACACCACCCAAATAAGGCTGTAGCAGTGGATCTGTTTAACGACAATACACTGTCACATTTTCATGAAATCCTCTAAAGGAGGCAAAAGCAAGTGTCACTGGATAGATTTCTTATTGAAGTTGCACGAAAAGAAAAAGATTCCACTGAGCCAATAGATAGGTTTATTAATGGTTCATGATCACATTTTATGCGTAGCCAAGTTACATAAGACTGTCCTATGATAGAAATGGCTTCCTCAAAGGTGACCACCACCCAATGTGTGAACTTGCCTGGTGTCTTGATATAAAGGTTACCCAAAGGTGATATGAACATCTCTGGTAGTTCCCAACAATGAAAGTATATGAATACTGGATGGACTCTCATTACAAAACTGTTCAAGGCTTGCAACTTATAACTTGGGGTCGAAGATATTTTAGGCATCAAAAACATATATCTTTTTTTTAAATGTTTATTTATTTTGAGAGAGAGAAAGAGAGAGAGAGAGAGAGAGAGAGAGAGAGAATGAGTGGGGGGAGAGGCAGAGAAGGAAGAAGAGAGAGACTCCCACACAGGCTCTGTCAGCACAGAATCCAAAGCAGGGCAAGATCATGACCTGAGCCAAAATCAAGAGTTAGATACTTAACCGACTGAGCCAACCAGGCTCTCCAAAAATATATTTCTGAAGACTTTCAAGAAAAACTTAAAAAAGAACAAGCTTGTAAAATATTCAAAAGCTCGAGAAAGGTCAAATATGCCATTTTAGTTGCAATTTGAAGACATGTTGTAGCACATTTCAATAAAATAGCAAGAAATTATATATCTTAATTAGTATGTATATGAAATTACATTTATTGTCATTTATAGAATGTCATAAAGTAATAGAATAAAATTTAATAATAATAAAATATGATGGATGTTCTATACTTACTGGGGTGTATTTCACAATATACATATTTATCAACTAACAATATTGTACACCTAAAATTAATACAATGTTATTTGTCAATTATATTTCAATAAAAAATAAAGGAAGGGAAAATAATATACAATAAAAACAGTGATAAAAATGAAAAGTGAAATTATCAACTTAGAAATTATGTTGACATGAAGAAAATACCAAAAAAAATTAGGTTACATCAAAGGAATGGCTATAAGTAGAAGAGATATATTTTGACCAGAAGTAATGTATGGGCTCTTAGATTGATAATTCAAGTAATGAAGGGAAATAAATAATGTATCAAATGAATATTTTGGATAAAAAATTCAGTATTAAAATAAAATAACACAAATTACTGATACTGACGAAATAACTCTTAATACACTACTAACACAAGAACACCAATGAGAGACAGTATTAATAAATACTGTCAATGATGACTTACTACAACAACGTTTGAAATATTATGAAAGAAAATCAATAGACATTGTCTCTCGTATTTGACAATAATCCAAAAAATATATATATTATTATAAATAATGTGTTGGGAAGATCTCCCAATTATAATTAAAAAAATAAATTTCTATCAACTCTGCTGTAACTCTGAGAGCTATATTTCTATTCTCTCTATAAGAAATATTACAAAATTAATAGTAAGCATGAGCTAAGAAAAATATTACAGATTAATTATATTTAAAACATGTTACTGTTTTAGTTTTTTATATTTATGTAATTTATCAACTTTCTAAAATTTATAATTTTGAAAGTTATAATATCTCATCCTAAATAAACTTTCTTCAACTTCACACTTAATTTTATATTTTATTCATGTAATCTTTTTCTTAAAGGGAGTCCTAAAATTGTATAAGCTTCAGACCCCACAAAACCTAAATCTCCTTCTTTATAAGGGCAAGATTAAATGACTTAAGTAAACTCCAAGGCCAATCTGAAAATAGTGATCTAGCAAAGTCTATGTAATGTGATTTGTCAGAGCTGATGTGTCAGCTTTAACATATCAGGGGGAATCATTGACACTGATTAATAGAAACACAGACATATAAAACTTTAAAGATATTGTATTCATTTTATATCTCTGCACAATAAGATACTAAAAACTTAACAGCTGAAAACATTATTCATTTGTTATTCTACTGTTCTGTAGTTCAGAAGTCTGGGCAGCCAGCCTTCATTTTCTGCTGAGGATCCCACAAGGCTGAAATCCAAGTGTCAGCTGGCTGGGTGCTTATCTAGAAATTCCAGGGACTAATCCACATCCAGGCTCATTTGGGTTACTGGCAGAATCCAGTACCTTGTGGTTACAGTTCCTAAGTCCCCATTTCTTTGTTGGCTGTCTCTTCTTGGGGTGCTCCCATGTATTGACTGTCTGTCCTCCATTCCTTTCCACATGGCCTTCCTCATCCTCCAACTGTCAATAGTACATTGAGTCCTTTTCATGCTTTGAAGCTCTCTAGCCTGTTCTTTTGCCACCAGTTGGGGAAAGCTCTACACTTTCAAAGCATTGTGTGATTAGATTAGGTCCACATAGAAAATCTCCCTATTTTAAGGTCAGCTCTGACATGTAATATAATCACAGGAATGTTAACTCATCATTTTCAAAGATTCAACCCACACTCAAAGAGGAGGGGATTGTTCAAGGGTGATGGGTCACCGGGGACCATTGTGGCTACCAAAGACATTCTATCGTGGTTATGTGATTTCATTTTGTATGTATAGCGTATGTCAAGGGGAAGCAAAGTTAACTATTTTGCTGGGAGTTTGAATCCTGGTATACATAAGGTCAAATAAGTAAGTCAGAGAGTACAAGAGACGAGAAGAGTGTAATTTGATAGAGTGGGAGAGAATGCAACAGACTTGTCATGACCTGCAACACGTTGTATATTATTTTTCTTCACTGATTGGCTAACTAATGCTCTCTAGAAGAAGATATAAAACATTCCAAAATGCTTGTTTTTCTTAAAAGTCATTTGCATCTCCTAATTGGTATGTCATTTCATAATTACACTCTGGTACCAAATCTGAAGTTTTCAGCCATTCTTATGTCTTCCTTTCCTGTTAAGTTGTTTATGCTGTGGAATGTCTGAGTCTGTAATTAAATTATTGTCTCAAACAAATTAACCACATCCATGCATACATTACCATACCATTATAAATGAGGAAAAACATCGACGTGTGCTATAGAAAGTCAAGCTAAATGATGCGGCACAGATCTAGGCTTGCTTTTCTAATAACTGCCCTCCGATCATAGGGTGGGAAGAGGCAGAGAACATAACCCGAAGACATAGAGAAAATTTACCATGACCTGAAATAAGAAGGTGGTCATTGGAAATAGTTTTGAGCAACTATTTATTCAAAACCCCTTTGTTTCTCACTGCGGGAAAAATATTTTCCTCAGTCCACCGACATTGGATTTGGCCACGTGTCTTGCTTTGGCCAACAGAACCTTAGAGACTATGATCTGAAAAGAGGCCTTGAATGTATTTGTGAGGTTTGACTTGGCTCTTGTGCTCTAGCTTATCCACTGTGATGAAACCAAGCTCTCTCAAATTGCACACGAGGACACATAGATATGGAGACGTGACAAACCTGAGCCTCCCAGCTGAACCTGATCTAGATCTGCTGAACCAGAGTCACCTGCACACAGGTGAATTGGAGGACATTCACTGTTGCAAACCCACTGAGTTTGCGATAGTTTGTTACCCACCATTATTGCAACCTAGTTGACTAATCCAAAAGAGGAAGTAAGGAAAAAATCTAGAGATGTATCTTTAGATTTAAATCTGGTTAAGCTCAATATATACATATTCATATCACACATTTACCACATTGTATCGATGTATACAGCATATGTGCGTGCATGTGTGTGAGAGTAGTGTTTTCTTAACAGTGTATCACACTTATATATATATATATAAAAGTGCTCCCTTTGGTAGAGCTTCCAATGCTAAAATTTATATGTAAAGCGGTCTTTACATGACACTGTTGCTCACAACGAAACGTAACACAGTGCAGCTGGAAGTGTTAGCTCTCCCTGTTGGGCTATAAGCCACTATGTTCCCCTGGTTATTCACAATTTTAAAGGGCTCTTATAACTCTACAAACATAGGCATATACAGGAAAGTGCTTTTTGCAAAGGCTCTAACCTTCTACGTGATCTCAGGTATATATTGCATCTAATTTTGTAAGATTTGATGTTTCATTTTTATAAACAAAAGAAAAATACTTGCAGATTATATCAAGCTCACAACTGTCCCCTTGCACCAATACAGCATTAAAAAAAAAAAAAAGGAATACTGGGGGCAGGAAGAAATCTTTAAAAACACTGTTGAAATAAATGGCAATGGTTGGGAGAGACTTCTGCTATTTCAACATTTATAAAACCACATGACCATCTATTAAGACTTCTGACACTAAGATTTCCTTTTCTGTCATCGTGAAATCAAAAACAAGAAAAAGCTATATATATATATATATATATATATATATTTATATCCAAGTGAATAACCAATATACACAGTACTAAAAATGTATACCTTCTTACAAACTTTTGTGTTAAGAAAAAAACTTGGATCATTTGAAATTGTTGAGATCATAACAACCAATTGTGGGGAAGAATGAAGGGTGCTGACATCGTGTAAATATATCTTACGTACAGGCTTTAAAAGTAGGGAGAGCCCATTATAAGATGTTCAGCCACGTTTCTGGCTTCTACCTAGGAGACGCCAGAGCACCGTCTGACCTTGAGCTCAGACAACCAAAAACATTTCCAAATGTCCCCTGGGGGTAAATCTCCCCGAGTTGAGAACCAATGATCTAGAGAAACACAATGTAATCCTCTCTTTCTTCTAATACTAGATTCTAATAACAAGCACACAAGTAGCCACAATATGATGTTTACTATTTGTCAGACACATTGTAACTCATTTTACTCTTCATAAAGCTACTTGCCTTATTACTATTACTACTTCTATCCTATGGATGAGAAATTGATATAGAGGGAAGTTGAGTGATTTGCTTAGGCAGTAAGTAGAGCTAAGATTTGAACACAGGGCAGTGGGACTTATGGGGAGAAAGTCCCAAGTGGAATGGGCGTTGGGACATCAGGATTCCAGCTGGACCTTGGACACTTGCGCAGTGTCTCTTAGGAGCTCTCTTTGCTCATCTGCTAAAACTAGAAACTGAGCTACATGGCCTCAGAGGACCCTTCCACTGCTACCAATTTGTGAGCACCTAAATTGCAGTTAAGTCTATTTTGCTACATTTATTTCAATAAAGGCAAGCGGACCACACATCAGATAATGTCCGGCTACGGCAGCCCAGTTCCTAATGGCTGCCATCCATCTTCACTGATTTAAATTCTTGGGTCTTTTAGTGCATATATTCCCTTAAACCTGTTTGCTAGGAGAAAATTCTGCAGGGAGGAGAGGCTGCTTGCAAAACAGTCTTACACATTTCTCCATGGATCTCACCTCAAAGTTTTCAAGGTCATGGCCAATCACAGACAAGGTTGCAGAGAGTACACATAAATTCTCCCTTCCTGCACAGCCAGTGAGAGAAAAGAGGTAACTGCTGGCCAGATGACCATGAAAATGAACATTTGAAGTAAGTACCAGAAAACTTGATCAGTCAAAGGGTGTTAATTAAATTAATAATGACCACTGGAAGAAGGAACCAGTTTCCTCACCTAAATGGACTATGGTAACCCCTATGCTCACAACAAATTAGAAGATTACAGTGCATGAGAATATGCTAAGATCCTTTCCATAAACTCACTGAAAAATGTCTCTTTACTATTTTATCTCTAGCCTCTGTCCTTCCCCAACGAATCATTTCAGCTGCTGCTCAAGCCACCTTTGTGTTAGAATTACTGCTCATGTCAAATAATTCCTTATGGTTCATTACCACATCTGTCCCTGATGGGTCAAATTCTTGACCATATAACCTCCCTACCCACAGACATGATCCCACACATTGATTCTTACAAATCTCAGTGGAAAAACAAAGCTTTGTATGATTACCTACATAGTAAGCTATCTTTTATATAATAGGGCATTCCAGGGGAACTTTGGCCTGAATTTACTAAATATAATTTTTGACAGAGACATTTTACACAAGTAGGCTATAAACATAAATTTTTAACATTTTAAAAAGAGAACTGAGTTCTCAAATCTTTCAGAGCCAGAAACTCCACACTGCTCTGTCTCATCCCAAAGGTGCCCTTCTCTGTCCTGTCACACCTAGATGCATTACCACACTTTAAAATGCTTCAGAGGGTCACTCATGGTCACTTACTGCATATTCAGGTAGTTTATAACCCATGTACATTCTTGAAGATTTAAAAGACTAGAAATAAACAAAAAACAAGCAAACATGAGACATGGTTTTTATTATATATATGCACATATCACACAATGTGATATATATGATATTTGTTAATAATTGCTACATGTAATATGCATCCTTTGATACACAAAACTGGAAAATAAATGCTTTTTCACATCTTCATTTCAAACTCTGAACTATTTGTAATAAATGTTTAATAAGGGCCTGATTATATTTGGAAAATGTATAAACACACTTAGATTATTCAAGAGGAATGCAATGAAGCAAATAATAAAGTTGACAGATGTCTAATTGAAACTCTTTGGTTCCTCCAGTTTTTAATGATACATTTTCCCTTGGTGGGTAACTGTGATTTCTACCTGTGCCCAATCCATAGCCAGTCTCACATCTCCTTGTCATTAATATACTAGGAACTTTCCCTGCTGAATTATTCACTGATCTTTGGAGTTGGCTACAGTTTATAGAAATGTGACAGTCCTATGCGTCTTAGTGCTATGAACTGTTACCAAAAGACTAAACATCCTTGACAGGCTGATAAAATATTAATTATTATTCTTTCAATGGAAAGGACACACCCTGCCAAAAGCTGTTAAGTGTGGAGATTTTAGAATTCTCCATTTCTCTCTTGGAGAGGGCACGCTAGGATTTTTCATGAGGATTAAATAGTATCCGCAAAATATCTAGCCTTGCCTAGCACATACTGGGTCTTTATACCTTCCTTCCTTTCATTGGCCCTAGAATTTTTTTGTCTTCTTTCCTCTCCAAATGTGAACACATCTCTAAAGAGCAGAGGTAACAGTCCAGAATGGAAGAAATGCTGGACTGTGAGAAAAGACACCAGTTGGTACAGTTAGGATATGTAAATACTCCAAGCAAGTTCTTTCCTCAGGTGAGCCTGTCTCCTTGTTTGTAAAAGTGACTTAAGCCTGTCTGGTTCTATCTGTTCACTGGGTTATTCTATAGATTGAAAAAGATAGGGGAGGGGCACCTGAGTGGCTCAGGTTAGGCATCCGACTATGGCTCAGGTCATGATTTCACAGTTTGTGAGTTCGAGCCCCATGTCGGGCTCTGTGCTGACAGCTCATAGCCTGGAGCCTGCTTCGGATTCTGTGTCTCCCTCTCTCTCTCTGCCACTCCCACACTCATGCTCTCTCTCGCTCTCTTTCTCACTCAAAAATAAACCTTAAAACCAATTTAAAAAAGACAGGGGAAACTTTTTTTAAGCCTATATGTGTTATAAAACATTAAGTATTCTTTTTTTTATAGCTAATAGGTTTGAAATTAGTGTAAAATTATGTTAATGAATTGTGTAGTTAGGAAAGGTGAGTTCAATGATTGATTACCTAAATTCCATTTATTTGGAGACAAACAAGCTGCTAACCTTACCGTTTAGTGATAACACCTTCAAACCACAAACATAAGATCCTGGAGTAGAAGTATTAATTAATTCAGAAATGATGTTATCAGATATAACAGAAGTACAGTACAGGTAAAAGATTAATTTGAAAAAAAATAATGAAAGACATTAGTCTTTTTCCTTTAAAATTAACCCAGTGGGTTGAGGTAGTTTACCAATTTTGCATTAGAGGAAGTATTTTAAACATCTAAAAATGAATCATCTGAAGACAGAATGAACTCTGTGCAGAGAGCTCTTGGCTCCTTTCTCCCGTTATCACAAAGCATAAACAGTCCCTACCTGTGGAATTGTTCTTGTCCATACTCTAATCACATATAACCACGAGTCAGAAAGTCTCTCGAACTGAGAACACTTTTATTTTCAAAGAAGACAGAGGTTGAGGAGGATGTGAAGGGCATAGTGTTATCTGTACCCGCCACAGCAAAGCATATTTTATTAATACCTAGTTTTCAGGCTTTTCTTGGGAGACTGACCTTTCCTTAGGGTAGCTTATCTTTCTGCAGAGCTCTCTTCGCAGGCCCCCTGGGGTTCCCAAAGCAAGGAAGAAGCAGTGTCAGAAAGTAAAGGGGATGTGGGGACAAAACATATACAAACAAAATAAAGTTTCAGCTGAGGGAGACCGAGTGTACATGAACCACTGAAGCTCCAGATGTGGCTCTACAACTTTTTGGCTCACATCCTACTCAGCTGTCTGGAAAAAAACCCAGCAAGAATCTCAGGCATGGAGAATAAGCACTAGGTGGTGACTGATGGGAAAAATAAAAGCCTTCTTATAAGGACCGAGAGAGGACGGATGGAAAAGGGCAGTGAGCACAGCATAGTTGTAGAAATCTGGGAAATCACACCTGAAAGGTCAAAATGGGGCACAAAAGAAAATAAACTCACTATGAGCACAGGTGTGCAAAGTCTGAAAGTTGTCTGCTGTGGAAAGATCAGGAACTTCCGAGTCAACCAAGCAGACTTTACAGTGCCTCCATCTCTCTTCAGCTCTGCACTAATATCTGTTTTCTTGTCTGTAAATGGAAGCCAATGACAGGAGCTTCACAGAAGTGTCAGGAAGACTGAATGAGACAGAAAATACCTACTATAATATTTGCATATCATGCAGTCCCAATGGAGGTTCGTTTCTCTTCCCTGCTACTAACGCCAATGTTAGAAAGCACAGATCTACCAGGAGCACAGAGTTGGAGCTGGGCCCACCACTCTAGAGGCCTACAGAGATGCAGGTGTCCCACCTGAGACCCTATTCCACTTGATGAGGTGTCTTGGTAGTAGCTATGTGATCTCGAGGCATGCCACTGAAATTTTTGTGAGCTTCAGTGATTGTTAGGAACATTAAAGAAGAAAACAAAAGCAAATCTCTCCATATGTTAATATTAGCTCTTATTTTTATCATCATCATCCTTAGTACAGGGCAAGAGAGTCAAGAGCTTTATCATCCCCCTTTCTCTTCTCAACACCCTTGTCATTGGATTTAGGGCCCACCCTAAATCCAGGATGACTTCATCCCCAGGTCTTAACCTTCATTACATCTACAAAGACCCTTTTTCCAAATAAGGTCACATTCATAAGTTCCCCATTTAGGAAATAGGTACCTTTTTGGAGGATAACAATTCAGTCCATACAGGAAGTTAGAGGCTAAGCATATAAACTGATGTATTACATAATGTCAAGGAGTGATAAGTACTCTAAAGAATAAGGAGTAAGTAGGAGATTGTCTTTGGAGAGAGCAGTCGGTAAAGGTCTCCTGAGGCTGACATCTGAGCCAAAAGCTGAATAATACTGGAGACCACAAGGCATGCAAGTAAGTAAATGGGACATATGTTTTGGCAGAGGGAGCAATGAGTGCTAAGACCTAAGAGAGGAAAGTCAGGAAAGTGAGGGTAGCTGCACGTGCAGGAGAACACAGTGCAGTAAATGGGAAAGACATGAGGGGGTTGTTAGGGACTCAATGCATGATCCCCCCAAAACTGTATGTTGAAACCCTAACTCCCAATGTAATGTTAGAAGATGGGGCTTTGGGGGGATAATTTAGGCTCTATTCCCAGGAATGGGATTGGTGTCTTATATGAGACCTGAGAGCTTTCTTCCTGCTTCTGCTTCTGGCCATGGAAGGACACCGAGAAAAGGCCTTCTGTGACCTGGAAGTATCTCACCGGAAGCTGACCATGGAAGCTCCCTGAGCTGGGACTTTCAGCCCCCCGAACTGTGAGAAATAAGTTTCTGTTGCTGATAAGTCACCCAACCTATGGCATTTCATTACAGCAGCCTGAGCTAAGACAGAAGCATATAGGTCACAGGGAGGATTATGTATTTTATTCCAGGTTTGGTGGGGAGCCATGGCAAGGCTGAGAGCAGCAGAGTCATTTTCATCTTTAGGGCAGACCTTCTATTCCAAACCAAACCCCAGACATGGACGTAAACATTTAAAATATTTCATTCTCAAATAATTTGCTCTAGTAATGAGACAAAGCTCCAAGAGCACCTCTTTGCCAATATTAAAAACATATTCCATTTTCCCTACCATTTATTTGCATCATCTTGTGCTTTTGCTGAAACTGTCATGCGTTTGCATAAGCGATTCCTTCAGCCTGCATGCCCTTCCCGTTTGCCACCTCCCTCTGCCATGGCTGGTCCTCTGTCTCAACTCCCCAGAAAAGCCCACTCACTCTTCCTCCATACCCCAGGGCACTTATTCCCCTGAGCATTTCCTTCACTGTATTTTCACCATCTGTCTACCAGACTGCCGCCCCTACCGGACTATATCATTCTCCATGGTCACATCTATGCCTTATTCAAGCTAGTACTCCTGGAAACTAGCACATTCCACAGTCGGCGCTGAAAAAATGGTTGAGAAATGTGTAAATGAATCTTGGCCTCATTCAGTTTGATTATGCCTGGGTTTATTTATTCCATCCCACTATTTAATTAAAGATAGACTCTCGTCTAGTATCTAATGAATTTGTAGAAGTTTAATACCAGAATACAATCTAGACAGTTTTCTAACTGTTCACTAGAATTGCTCTCAACTATTGGCCTATTTTCCTTGGTTTGCAAATCCCTCAAGAAGTAGATGAGGGTGTTTTCTCCATGTTACTTGAGATAACAGAGACAGAGTAGAGGCATTAACCTGTCTGAGGCCACCTACCAAATAGTGCACCAGAATAGTGATTCAGGGGGCTTTTTTCTTCCATCCCTGTCCTGTACTGAGTTTAATGAGCCGTGTTGTATTTGTCATGCATGAGTTTTGAAAAACCAATAAAATCTGTGAACCATACCTCACAGACATACACATAGAAACAGTGAAAAGTGTCTGCTCTCTCCAAGTACGCCAGCATGAATGGATTTAACAGCTGTGGCCTTCAGTGAGATTTCTAGGGTAATGGTGTCTTTAGAAATATTTAATTTTTTGATGTGTCTAATGCTCCCAATTGGACTTTTTCTAATGAATACCCCAAAGTTGAGTATGTGCAGTGTAGTAAAGCATGATAGTTGAGTGAATAAGAACATAGAACCAGGGGCGCCTTGGTGGCTCAGTGGGTTAAGTGTCCGACTTCAGCTCAGGTCGTGATCTCATGGTTAGTAAGTTCAAGCCCCGCATCAGGTTCTGTGCAGACAGCTCAGAGCCTGGAGCCTGCTTCAGATTCTGAGTCTCCCTCTCTCTCTGCCCCTCTGCTGCTCACACTCTGTCTCTCTCTCCTTCAAAAATAAATAAACATTAAAAAAAATTTAGAACACAGAACCAAAGCAGGTGCAGCCCACAACAGGAAAACTTGAACCATTTAGACAACATGTATTCTCAAATATGGGTAGGCATAAGAAACATATCAGAAGGACTTCTCTGTCATGTTTGGAAAATATTTTCTTTTAAATAAATGTTGAATATATCCAGTTAGCATAAGTGTCTAACATAGAGAGGCCTCCATTATATATTTAGACAAAAATAGTATTACTGTGACCAATGTCCCCTATTATTTCACAGTTGTCAGAGTTCATATCTCAATTCCAGATCCAGTTAACTGGTCCATCAGAGACTGAAAGCTCACTGGGCAAGGTGTGTCTGTGGACCCAGCTGTATGCTGTATAGAAATGTATGCTTAGCTAACCCCAAAATGACTTCAGATCCCAAATATCACAAGGCAGAGAGAATCTTTTGGTTTGTTGTGTCTCAATAAACAATTGAGATAAATAAATTTTGTTTGGCAAATCTGGAAAGCAGACATATTATCTTAAGGGAAGAGAAATACATATGTATGAAAATGGATTTTTGAGAACAATGTGAAATGTTCACAGAGTATTGGCTTTCAAGTTGGAGAGCCTTTAAAGGAGAATTCCAATGCTGTTGATACAATAGCAATTCTTTTTTACATAGCTCTTGCATTTTGTGAAGTGTTTTATCAACAAATAGGTTAGGTACATGGTTCAGCTATCACTATATCCAGTTTAGAGATCAGGATAATCCAGTCTAGAGAAGTTGAATGACTTGCCCCAGTTCCCATAATTGATAAATACATGTCAGAGATGGGACACTGACTCAAGTCTCTTGTCTCCTGGTCTACATGGGAATAAAAAGTCAAACCTCCCAAGACAGGTGAGCCTCCTCAAGGATGAGATGGCATGCATTCTTTCTCCCAGAAGATTCCAGAAATGATTGCTATTTCTGCTTTCTCAAACTGCCAGTCACATTGAAATGACTCTATAAGGCAGTTTACCAACAAGGGTTATGGTAAAGGATCCACGGAACACTAATTCTACAATATGTCAGTAGACATTACTCGAAACAATATTAAAAAAATTTCCAGGAAAATTCTGGTTTCAGCTACGTGAAACATACTTCTTTCTTGCAGCACTCACCACCATTTTAAAGATAAGTATGTGTGTTGCATATTTGCTAAGTAGTGACTAGAGTACACAGCATTTCCTAAGTATGTTTGACCACATGACTCTTTTTATTATTTTTACCCTAGGTAAATATTTGGGAATGCTTTACTGATGGAAATTTTAGTGCTCTAATAGCAACAGGCCTTTCTACATTTAATATACATGACAGGAAATGTATACAAATGTACAACAAATTATACTGTGACAACAGCAATGTAATTACCTTGGCTAGTTTCACCATGGATATTACCAGAATCACACTATTTCACACTCATTGAGATGTCAAGAAAGATCAGGAGAGTCAAATGCAATGTTGGGGAAAAAACAGAAAGAAAATTGTCTCCATATCTGCTTAATCTTTAAGATGGTTATAGGAAAATATCCTGTATAGGAATGCCTATCCTGTATAGGCTGGTCTAGTCAGTAGAGGGTATGACTCTCTTGAGCTTGGGGTTGTGAGCTTGAGCTGCACATTGGGTACAGAGATTACTTAAAAATAAAATCTTAAAAAAAAAAAGAAAATAAAAGAAAGAAAAAATTTCCCATATAAAAACTTATGAGCCCAATAATATTTAATAACCATTGATTTTATAAAAAAAATTCTCCTCTTTTAAGCTACCTGATAATCATTGGTTTGCATCTTAAAACCAGAAAACTAGAGGCAACAATGTATACTGGTGTCATGGAATGGAGAATTGAAAACTCGTTTCAAGTTTCAAATCCACCACTCACGTTCCAGTAGCACCAGTCCCTGGCTGACTATATTTACTACTTGGTTGTGTTCTGAGGACGTCCCTGAGATGGTGGAGTATCCTAGGTATTTTAGTTCTCATTTCCAATTTAGAATCCAAAGTCAAATGCTTCCCAAATGACTTAAATTGACACATTTAGGACATGGTGACTTCAGTTTCCTTCCTGTTTTTTTTTTTTAATTCTAGAAACACAAGATAGGCAGGTGAGGAAGTGGGGGAGATGATGAAGGTGATCACAGGTACAAACATCCAAATCTAAGATAAGTTCTGGGGACGGGATGTAATGTACAGCATGGTATAGTTCACAATACTCTACTGTATATTTGAAAGTTTAAGTCCTCATCCCCCCAAAAAAGGAACTTTGTAACTATGTGATGGATATTAACTAAAGTTCTTGTAATTATTTCTCGTAATATACATATATCAAATAATTATGCTGTACACCTTAAACTAGTACAATGTCATACATCAATCATATCTCAAGAAAACCAGAGAGGATGCAAAGAATGGTAAGGTACAAAGGAAGGAGGGGAGATTCTTCTACCACAAGTGATCAGTTACTGGGCCAGCAACGGAGAGGTGCACCTCGGAATTAGGGATGAGGAACAAGAGGACAGAATGCTGAATGGTGATGCTGACGTTCCTGGCTGATGGACTGAACAGAAGCTACTGGGAAGGGAAAGTGGTTCTGATGCCTTCTGATTTTCAAAGGTAGCTAGAGAGGTACTCTGTGGCCAGAAGTGTCTATGGCCAGGCATTTCCTATAAACCAGAGAGCACTACATCCAAGGGCAGTTCTACATATCAGCTTTACTTTGGACATTTGCAGGCATTGTGCTTATTACCATAAATGAGATGCAGTCTGCATTTTTCAGGACTCAGATTTAGCAAAGAAATACAAGCCATGCATCGTTAGCCTCATTAGGGAGTGCCACCTTATTAGGTGATATTAAAAAGAAATATCTAGGTACAAAGACTAAGGACATCAATGCCATATATTTAGATGCCAACAATCAAAAGTGAGGATTAAAGGGAAACAATGATCTCTTGCCTTTCCAGAGCCATGCCATTATAATAAATTAACTGGAACGTGAAGCGAAGATCATGTAGATTGTGCTTTTATGTTGTGATGCTAAAACTATGGTTATCAAAAAGAAGTGAGCACTTTGTGCATGGTACAAGCAGCTCTTATTCTGGCCATTTATTCTTTGATGATGTGATTTCCTAATAAACCTTTGCCATGCTATGCAATGTATTTCACTGAGTCAATAAAATTACTTTGACCCACATGCAAAAAGGGCTTTCTTGGCATCCTTCCACCTACTGGAGGAGAAGATGGGCTTCGGAATCTGGGGGTCCTTCATTTACATATAAGCTCTACCACCTGCTTTGAACAAGACAATCAAGTTTTCCAAACCTCTGCTTTCTCATCTATAAAAAGGGGAATAATAAGAGCAACCTAAGTAGGTCTATTTACAGTTAAATGGAATGAATATAAAGCTTTAGAACACTATGTGATACAGGCTCATCAGCAAATAAATAATGAGAAATAATTATAATGATCACCTACTTTTAAGAGTGTTGTAGGAAACTCAGAGTTCCTTGTTCAATCCAAATGTTTCAGTTTGAGTGAGGACATTGCATTGCTTAGTTGTAAACAGTTTCAAAGTACTTTTAAACAGGTCTTCAACAATATATTGCAGACCAACCCTTTGTCAAGCTCCGTGGCGGGCAGTGGCAATTTAAAGTATATACATTCTCCATGAAGGTAATATATACCTACTACCATGAAGGTAATATACATCTACTACCGTGAAGGTAATATATACTAGTTATTCATACCTAGATTTATTTGAGAACTAATGACATCTGTCCCTTGAGTTCTGAGGATACAGTAGGGGAATGGCCCAAATGATGCATCCCATAATGTAATGGAGATACAACAGTGTTGATGGAGCAGAAGAAATGACGGCTCTGCCATCAAAATCACTTCATAGAAAAGGTGGTGACCTATTGGGTCTTTAAGGAAGAGAAGGAGAAATGTGGACCATATCCTTGAAGGAGAAGCAGAGCGGGTATAGATTCCATTTTACTCATGAGAAAACCAAGAAACTGAAATGTGTATACACACACACACACACACACACACACACACACACATCAATTGTCCAAGGTCCCATAAAAATCAGGGGCAAAGCTGGGTCTAAAAGTCTACTCCTATGACCCATATCCAATAATACATCTACTCTTTAAATGCCACTCTTTTAAGTTTTATCTAAATTCTTGTTAGTTAACATAGAGTGTAATGTTAGTTTCAGGTGTACAATTCAGTGATTCAACATTCCCATACAACAACCTGGTGCTCATCACAAGTGCATTCCTGAATCCCCATCACCTATTTCACTCATCCATCCACACGCCTCCCCTCTGGTAACCATCAGTTTGATCTCTACAATTAAGAGCCTTTTTCTTGGTTTGCCTCTCTCTCTCTCTCTCTCTCCTCCTCTCTCCCTCTCTCCCTCTTTCCCATTGCTCATTTGTTTTGTTTCTTGAATCCCACACGAGTGAAAAATGACATTCTTTCTTTCATTCTCCCAGAAAAGTTATATCTAAGTTTCAGAAAGAAATAACCATCAGTTTTCTTCCACGGGGGATAAATTTTTACACAGTTTCTTTGTTTTTTTGTGGAATTATTTCTCTTCCTTGGTTTATGTCTTTACTTGTAGATTTCATTTTCTTTTGACTTTTCCCTTCTTAATCAGGTGATGCTCCTTTGAGAATATTTCATTCTCTCTCTGTACATGGCAATTTGTTTTTCCTCCCTGGAGAGCTAATTTATGTATATTCTAAAAATAAGCGAATAATGTAAATGCAAATGGGCTTCCAAGGATACCTCACAGGGGTCTTAATTGACCTTTCTTTCACTTGGTGTTGCCTAATGCACAATGTCCTGACCTTAAGGTCATACCCCATTAGGCTATTCTAATTGTAAAATGAATTCTGCATCTGATTTTCAGATTATTGGACCTCCATGTTTATCATAACTCTGATTAAAGGCCGCTGCAGCAAATGGACCATAGCTGTTTTTTGCAATTGAGCCTTATTAAAATTTAAAGTGTATCCATAAATACATAAGTGCCTATTATAGATCAAAGTTCTGAAAATTAAATATTCACAAATACAGCTCATTTTACAAAATCAGAGACAAAATTACTGAGAGGCAGATAATCTTAATACTTAGTACCAAATAACCTTAGTTATTTCATCAGTGTGCACACCGTGTTAATGTTAAGCAACTTCTTTTGCAGCTTGAGAAGACATTTTATTTGGGCAACTCACAAAATACAGCTCTCTGTGGTAATGCTAATGTCTAAACAATGGTAAGGTACCACCTAATATTATTTTTATTGAATGCATCAGCAAGGATACCATTCTGGGTTTATGTACTTCACTGATTGACTCGATTCTCATCATGTGAAAAGGTTAATACATTCGGGCATATTTCTTTTTATGATCATTCACAGAGAAAGCAAGCTTTAATTTCTGTAATCCTCTGTAAAAGTTCAGCCAACAAGCACAAAACTGCATGTGGCAGTGAACGTTTAGATGGATGCCTCCATAAACGAACAATGAGGACTTGTTCTTATTGATAGTAACTAGATTTTACTACATAATTAAGAGGGGGGGAAAAGTCAATGCTGGAAAAAACCACAAGAGATACAATTAGAACTACATTTTGATTTGTCTTAGAAACATGTTTTTTTTTTGGTATTAAAGTTACTGGTCTATTAAATTGCATGGTGGAAAAATAATAGAACTCATTACATGGCGTGTGCTACTTTGCCACAGCTAGAGTCTGGATTGCACGCTTACTAGTTACGTGCACTGGAGCAAGTTGAAGAAATACAGATTAGCAAGGAAATAACCTTTCCCATTAGGGGATCTTCAATATCCTCAGGACCTTTTAGAAGATTGGTGCGTATATAAAGAAGAGCAAAGTGTCTGTTCGCCACCCATTGCCCACTGTGGACAATAAGCACTAGAAAAAGATGGCTTCTGTTTTAGCATCCTTCCCAATAGGAAGGAAAAGAAAAAGGGAGTTACACAGAGCATTCATTAAAGACTGGAAAACAGAGGAGACAGATACCACTAAGACGGGAAAGTGTGTTTGATAGTTTCCTAAGACCAAACACTAAAAGAAACTTCTAGAATTTTTTTAATGTTCACCTAGCCCTCAAAAATAATCTCAGGAACAACTCCTTTTCAGTGAAATCATTTAAACTCGATAAATGGCAATTGTTCCACGAGTATAAGGGACCAAGCCAGTTTGATGCACACTATGTATTCTTCCAGAAAAACCAGACCAAATTCATTAAAAAAGCAAATACTAAGGTAATCATATTATTTACTATATTTACGAAGAAAATCATTATGATCGGTGTCATTAATGGAGCAGTTATTACTAAGAATGGTATGAAGTACTTCACATACATTACAACATTTAATCCTTTGTGTCAGCCTCCCTTAAATCATTTTTTGTTTTGTTTTGTTTTGGTTTGGTTTTAATAAAAGAACCCATCCTTGCTTTATGGAACATCACACTGCCTACTATACTGTTTATTTATGAGGAAGACCCACCCCTTGGTTGGAGGGTGAACATTATGACCCAAGGATGGTAAATAAGAACTCTAGGACAATGATTAGTTTAGACATGAGCATGTGGTTACAGCCTGGCCAGTGTGACAGAACCCTGGGCCTTCGCCTGAAACCGTTCAACTGTGTGACAATCCTCTGGTCATCTGTGGATCTATGACTAATAAAGTTTTTCCTTCCTCTCTTTCTATATCCCTCGTCTCCCCCTCTTAGTCATATTAGCACCTAGCTTATTCACCATGAAAACAACTATGGATGAATCATTTTTATATGCAAATGAAATAAATTGAAGCTTTAAAGTACTTAGTTTGAAAAGGTGCTGAGCCCTGGGCTACATAAGGCTGTAGAAGTATTATAAAAGCATATATGTGATTCTGAAAGAGTCAGAATGAATGATTAGAATTTAAGTGGCTATTATTATCATTTAATTTACAGAGGTAGATAAACCATTTACCACTGATATTAAAGAGCTATTACTAAGAATGAACATACGTGCGTATTATATCTAAATGACTCCTCCACCTCGCTTTGGAGAGCTTCTAGAAACCACTTCTAACCTAAAAGAGTGTTAATTGTTTTACCTCCAATAATCATTTATGCTGAAATTCCTCTAATCAAATGACATGTAATATTTGGGGGGTTTATAATGATGACTTTTTTTTATTCTCAACTTAGCTAACATATAGTGTAGTCTTGGCTGCAGGAGTACATTCAGTGATTTGTCACTTATATGTAACACCCAATGCTCATCACAACAAGTGCCTTCCTCAATGCCCATCACCCATTCTCCAAATCCTTCCACCCAACTCCCCTCCATCAACCCTCAGTTTGTTCTCTATATTTAAGAGTCTCTGGGGTGCCTGGGTGGCTCAGTCAGTTGAGCGTCCGACTTCAGCTCAGGTCATGATCTCAGTTTGTGGGTTTGAGCTCCGTGTCGGGCTCTGTGCTGACAGCTCAGAGCCTGGAGCCTGTTTCCGATTCTGTGTGTCCCTCTCTCTCTGCCCCTCCCCTGCTCATGATCTGTCTCTCTCTATCTCTCAAAAATAAATAAACGTAAAAAAAAACTTTTAAAGAGTCTCTTATGGTGTGCTTTCCTCTTTTTTTTTAAATCTTATTTTTCCTACCCTTCCCCTATGATCATCTGCTAAGTTTCTCAAATTCTACGTATGAGTAAAATCATGATAACTGTCTTTATCTGACTGACTTATTTTGCTTAGCATAATACCCTCTAGTTCCATCCACATTCTTGCAAATGGCAAGATTTCATTACTTTTCATCACTGAGTTATATATATGTGTGTATGTGTATATATATACATACACACACACACACCTCATATTCTTTATCCATTCATCAGTTGATGGACATTTGGGCTCTTTCCATACTTTGGCTATTGTTGATAGCACTGCTATAAACATTGGGGTGCATGTGCCCTTTTGAATCAGCATTCCTGTATCCTTTGGATAAATTCCTTATAGTACAATTGCTGGGCCATAGGGTAATTCTATTTTTGGTTTTTTGAGGAACCTCTACACTGTTTTCCAGAATAGCTGCACCACTTTGCATTCCTACCAGCAGTGCAAGTGGGTTCCCCTTTCTCCATATCCCCACCAGCATCTGTTGCTTCCTGAGTTGTTAATTTTAGCCACTCTGACCAGTGTGAAGTGGTACCTCAATGTGGTTTTGAATTGTATTTCCCTGATGATGAACGATGTTGAGCATCTTTTCATGTGTCTGTTAGCCATCTGGATGTCTTCTTTGGAAAAGCGTGTATTCATATCTTCTGCCCATTTCTTCACTGGATTATATATATTTTTGGGAGTTTTGAGTCTGGTAAATTCTTTACACATTTTTGATACCAAACCTTTATCCCATATGCCATTTGAAAATATTTCCTCCCATCCCATCAGTTGCCTTTTAGTTTTGTTGATTGTTTCCTTTGCTGTGCAGAAGCTTTTTATCTTGATGAGGTTCCAGTAGTTCATTTTTGCTTTTATTTCTCTTACCTTCGGAGACATGTCAAGTAAGAAGTTGCTGCAGCTGAGGTCAAAGGGTTTGCTGCCTGTTTTCTCCTGTAGGATTCTGATGGTTTCCTATCTCACATTTAGGTCTTTCACCTATTTTGAATTTATTTTTGTGTATGGTATAACAAAGTGGTCCGATTTTGGATGACTTTTAATATCAGAAGCAAATAATGAATCATGTGTTTATGTGTATCAAGAAGAAAAGTGAAAAATTTCCTAATCCACACAAAAGGAAAAGGAAAGGAAAAAAAACGTGCAGTAAACTTTGTTTTACAGAAGACCACCACCAACAAACCTCTCTCTAATCAGTATTTTGTTTTAAAACTCAAGAACATGTGCACATACAGAGGTAAGATTGCATCAACAAATTTCAGATTTTGACTCAGCATTAAAAAATGTTGTGGTCTAAAAATTATTTTGAGCTCAAGATACCAAAGTGAACAAAAATACCTTCACATTTATATTCCACCTCTCAACACTTGCGCAAATACACAGAACCCAAAATATCTTTTGCAATTATCTTAATTACTGTTACCTTTGATTTATCTTACAAGGGTAATGCATTTGAAATTATAATTTCTCATTAATGTCAGCTAGATTCTACAGGATTTTAAAAACATTACTTCTTTGTTGGTTGGTCTGATATTTTAAATGTGTGTGATTCAATGAATAAGAGATGTTAAAATAACCAGTTTTCACCTCAAAGGATGTTTCTATACGGCCATGATTCTGCAATGCTAATAATTATTAAATTATTTTTTGAACTCTTTGAAGTTTATTTATTTATTTTCAGAGAGGCAGAGACAGCGTGAGTAAGGGAGGGTCTGAGATAGAGGCAGAGAGGGAGAATCTGAAGCAGGTTCTTCACCATCAGCACAGAGCCTGACACGGGGCTTAAACTCATGAAACTGTGAGATCATGACTTAAGCCGAAACCGAGAGGCAGACACTTAACCAACTGAGCCACCGAGGTGTCCCATTATTAAATTATTTTAAATATAGATGTATTTTCCCTCAAGGGTTAATACTTTGAGGGTATATATTATTAGGGTAATCAATATAGTAAACATTGATCTTAAACTCAAGGTGACGTCTCTCAACTTAATGCATTGTACTTTCTATGTATTCAAAGCATTTCTCCAGATAGGAGGGATATAATAGTGGAATGTGCATTGGAAAGAGAAATCTGGAAAATTCTTATTTTTATTTAAGGTCTATAACTACACTGCTGTGTGAATGTGGGCATACTGCTTGACCTCTATGGTTCTTACTATCTCCAAATTGAGAATGCTTTTACTTCCATTATAGATATCCCTATGATATGAGAACCAAATGGAATAATACATATGAAAGGCAGTAAAAATTACAAAATACTAAATTAATGGGTAGCCCTGTCCTTCATTTAGTACTTAAATATTTAATGAGAAACTACTAAATACAGAGATAATTCAGGAAAAATACTCAAATTTGACAATGGGAGAAGTATATAAAATATGCCAACTGCTATTAAGAACAGTTTAGCTCAAATGTTATGGGAGTTTATAGGAGGGAAAAGATAATTTTGACTAGGGAAGAATAAGCTCAAAAGAATAAAGCAAAACAACTTATAATGTATTAGAATGGGAAATACTAGGACCTAGATTTCAGATGAGAAGACATACAGCAGGTTGAGGAGGAGGTTATGGGTTTGCAGAGATAGGAAGATCATATCATGTGCATTTCACTTCTTCAGTCAACTGAGGAAAATCACCTAAAGCTTTTGAAAGAGCAGAAAAGGAAGGAGGAGAATAAGAAATACTTTGATCAAGTACCCTTTACTGAACACTTAATACACCTAAGATCTTAAGTGTTGTTATCTAGTATCTCAACGTTTTGATAGAAGTATTATTATTACATTTATATATGGATTAAAAACTTGGAAATGTACCAATAATTACCTGAATCTAAGATCAGGCCCCTCTACTCCATCTTACCCCAGGATCCACTTTTGCAAGTAGATTGTGGTTCATTTTATTTCCTGAAACACTTTTTACATTGTTCTTTTATGTGGTTGATGGATGATTTCAGAGATATGTTCAAATGAAAAGCAGCAAGCTGACCAAAGGGGTCTTTCTTCAGTAGGCTTAATCATGAATCGGGGTTCAGAAATAAGCATTCACATGCACCTGCTCAGCCCTCCAACCACCCACTCCTCAAAGGACTGAATTGTTGATTTAGTCGGAAAAACTCTTTGCATCTTGGAGAAGGATGAGTATACGACTCCTCTGCCCATGCCCCAGGAATCATAGGCATTTGAGAAGTCCTCTGGCTGCCCTTTCATATGCAGGTTCCTGCTCATTCCCATACCTGCCCATGGTTTTCTAAGTGAGGCATCAGAGTATATCCATGAGGAGCATAAGCTTTAATTCAAACAAATGTAAAAGAAAGTCATAATTCTACTTACTAGCTGTATGATCTGAGGTGTGATGCATAAGATGGAGATAAAAATACCATACAATCATTTGCAGCTTTCCTAAATATGAATATGTGCACTGCTTAGCCTTAAGCCTGGCATACGAGTACTCCAAAGTGGCAACTATTTGTGTTGTATGGCTCTTTGAGTTCATACCCACATTGCTACCATCTCCTTCAATATGCACCTAAAGCAATTGATTTATACATCAATGACATCCATTGTAGTTTCAAAGCTATTTAATAATCATTTACAAAGGACCCTATGTGTGAGGCACTATATTGAGTACTCGAGAGGAGAAAGAATATAAAGAGATGAGTAACCTCAAGTCCCTACCTACTCTTGAGAAGTTCACAGGATGGTGAGGCATCACCAGTATTCTAAAGAAACTACTGGAATATGAAATGGGATAATAACATGGAGGAGACTTGTGTCTAATTTCTGTTTGAGAAAGTTAATAAAATCTTCAGTGAGAAGTGACATTTCAGGTGAATCTAGAATTCCTCTACTATATAGGACAAAGCGGGTAGGATTCTCACGGTAGAAAAAATAGTATCTATTAAGCAAAGATGTGGGAACAAGCTAAGAATTTCAGGGAAACTCAAAATACATTAGGAATCATTGGAGCAGTAGTCACATATAGGAAAGGGTAAAGAAATTAGAAAGTAGTTACAGTTGAGCTCTGGATTGTCAAGAGTCCTCTTGTGCCACAATAAATATATGAGGAAAAACCAAATGTATATTTAAGTTAATGTTGGCCACAGTGTGAAGGCTGAGCTGGGCTGGGAAGACACTGGCATCAAGGAGACTAATTAGACAAAAATGATCGATTGAAGACAGTAGTGGAAACAAGAAAGAGAAACAAAGGGAGGTATTTAGGGATAAAATCAATATAGACTTATGACTGGATATGAAGCAAGAGAAAGAAGAAAATGTTAAGACTTTTAGTCTTAGAAACTATACATATGATGAAATAAAGGAAGGAACCAAAAAAATATAAAGAGGAGGATTAATTATTTGGAGTACTGTTAGCCTTCTTCCCACTTTTTCCTGGCCCCTAGCCCAATTCATTCGTATTAGTAAGAAGGAACTGGACTTCTCATCATATATTTCTTGGATGTAAATCATGCTGAAATTAACCTAGTAGGGTTCTAAGTTACGTTAAGTTTTAATTAATGTCCCACAATTAAATGCATGATAGATCTTACTATTAGACTATAGATTTAACTACCTGTGCAAGAATACTGGCTCTCATTCATGTTTAGCAAGATTTGTATAACTTGTCCAAAACAGGTCTTGAATCCTTTTCCTGTTGATCCTCCAAATGACCCAGTGAGCTGGATAAGTGGACCTAAAGCCCCCATCTGGGAGTAGATTAAGAGATTAAGTTCTGCAGAAAAAAACCCAAAAGGTGGACATTGGCTGCTGGGGTACAGTCAGACTTTCTGAATGGATCATCAAGGAACCCACGAATGTAACCTCACAGACATACAGGACTTGGAGACAAATTGCAAAGACACTGCATCAAACTATCCTCATATTGTGTAAGATCAGATTTGTGAAAATCAGTAAGGAAGTGCCAGGCTCACCAACTACCTCCACAACTTTATATCATGATGACTGTTCATACAGGAAGATGGCATTCCCTGTTATATTTTTTAAAGTCATATCAACAGAGATCAATTATGGACAATGAGCATTTATTAATTACCTTATAATCACTGTGACATAAATAGCTAGTTACCAATCTGATATCCATTCTTGCTTCTACTTTAAGAACAGAACCCTGATTTATTAAGATTAGCAAGCTGCCCAATTTTTTTTTCCATTTTCTAATGAAACTAGGAGAGGCAAATGAAATATAGAAGAAGTCACTGAGTGGGGCATCTGGAGAAACTTGGTAGAAGCGGCTAGGCTTCTGTGGAAAAGGAGCCCTTTTGACCTCCACCCATTCCTCTTTCCTGCTTCTTAGACTCTATCTATAAGGGTCAGAGCCAGAATGGAAATATACAGGAGTGCCTGGGTGGTTCAGTCAGTTAGGCATCTGACTTCGGCTCAGGTCATGATCTCATAGTTTGTGAGTTCGAGCCCCACATCAGGCTCTGTACTGACAGTGTGGAGCCTGGAGCCTGCTTCAGAGTCTGTGTCTCCCTCTTTCTCTCTGCCCCTCCCCTGCTCACACTCTCTCTCTCAAAACTAAGTATTAATTTTTTTTAAAGATTGGAAATATACACTAATCCTTACAGAGCAAAAAGAAAGAAGGAGCCCAATTTTCCCTAACAGCCTGTTTCAGCCTACTGCTGACCTTAGTACACATGATAAAAAGATACAGCACTAATTCATACAAGCTGATGTTATTTGGAGTTTCTGATGGATGCAAACAATCATAATTAACATGTGATATAGTCAGCCGCATGCTTAGAGCTAAGGAAAGCAAAGATAAGTAAAATTTATAAATGGTATCAGAGATCATAGGAGAGAGGATGGAATTCTAAAAGCATTACTTTTTTAATCTCCCCCAAATAGTCTAATATAACTGAAAAATGGATGAAGACAGAAGTTATATTTATAGTTAAAACAATGCTAAGTATTGTAAAGAGTGAGCACTCTATCCCATAAACTTGAGTAATCAGTCTGAGGGTATCTTAAAGCCCTATATTTTTCTAGCTACCAGTGTGGAAGAAACACATGATCCTTACTCCCAAATACTTAATAAACAGAAAGGGAGACAGACTAGTCCTTAATAATAAATGGCATATATTACAGATATTACAAGTGCTGCTGTGAGCATTCAAGTCAACAAATATTCTCCTTTAATGAGGTGTCCTGAGGAGAGAGACATGAGTGAGAAACCATACTACAATACTTTAAAACCTAGGCTCCTAAGAAGAAAGATATAATACAAGTGTTATTATAATATAGTAGACTTGGGGAACCTGGGTGGCTCAGTTGGTTAAGCATCCAACTTCGGCTCAGGTCATGATCTCGCGGTTTCTGAGTCTGAGCCCCGTGTTGGGTTCTGTGCTGACAGCTCAGAGCCTGAAGCCTCCTTCAGATTCTGCATCTCCCCCTCCCTCTACCCCTCCCAAGCTCATGCTCTGTCTCTCTCTGTCTCTCAATAAGAAATAAAAATGTTAATTTTTTCAAAATAATATAGGAGACTTGCATGAACTCAATAGCTATGGTTTCTACATTTTACAAGTAACTTCATTATGGGTGGAACTGGATCCCCCAAAATTCATATGTTGAAGTTCTAACTTTTCAGCACCTCAGAATATGATCTTATTTGAAAACAGGGCTGTTGCAGATATGATAAGATGAAGTAATACTGTAGCAGAGTGAGTTCCTAATCCAATATGGCTGGTGTCTTTGTAAAAAGGGAAAATTTGGACATATTACACATACAGGAGGAACATCATGGGAAGATGAAGGTGATGCTTCTACATCCCTAGATATGTCCAAGATGGCAAGCAAACCACCGGAAGTTAAGATAGAGGCATGGAGCAGATCCCCCCCGCCCCCTACACACAGGCCTCAGAAGAAACCAAACTACTGCAGACTTCCAGGCTCCCAAACTGTGAGTCAATAAATTTCTGTCAGTTAAGATACTCATTTTGTGGTACTTTGTTGTGACAACCTTAGCAGACTAATGCAAACTTGAGTGGAATCTATATGTTTGCTAACATACCACATGCATTAATGACTCATGGTCTCAACAACTTGGCTAGTGAGCAAGCTCAAATTTTTCTATTTCAACATAATAACACTTGGGAGTAAAAGGCAGGGGAACTTTGCTATTTGAAAAGGAAACAACCCTCTTCAAAATTGATAACAATGAGTGCTAGTGCTGGAGCTGAATAGAAAGCATAGAAGTTTAAAAAGCTGGTGGTAGCGTATGAACTTGAGGATTCATGAAGTTCTTAGGATACATTTTCAAAGACTAAGAAATATTTTTTTGTGCAAAGCAAAGGAGATAAAATTCAGTAAGTGATGTAAAAATAAGCACTAGAAGGGGTTTAAAGGAGGGTAAGAATCAATTGTGGAGTCAGAAAAGGAGGTGGCATTTAAGAACAGCTCCGAAAGGTGTGCCATCAGTCAAGGTCCAGCCAGGAAAACAGAGGCTGTGATTGGTGCCCCAGACAGAGGGGTTTACTCCTCGGCATTGGTTATTCAGGTTCATGAGGTCTTCTCCACTATGCTGATATACCTCAGAGGTCAACAGTTTTAGAAAGTAGTCACTGTCACCCGGGCTGATAGAGAAAAAGAGAATTGAGGTGGTGGGGTTCCCTGAAACTGGTGGTCATATCTCACACAGAGGGGGACATGGCACTGCAGGTACTGGTAAACAGAGGGGCTGGGCCATTTTCTCAGACCACCCAGAGGGGCATGGCTGTGTGCTGGAAGGACTGATACTCTTCCAACCTCAGGTGGAATAAAGCCAAGTCAGTAAGTTTCCACAGAAGTTGGAGGCTGAAACCAAAGTTCTCTGCCTCCTATGGAGAGTGAGACTCAACCTGGAGGCCAGAAAAAAAAGTCCAGCCTCCCAACCTGCCTCCTTCCAATCCTCTGTCAATGTTCTCCAATGGCAAACCCTACCTAGAAATTGGCTGGCAATGGATTCTGGGAAATGTAGTTTTGGGAGTCTCAATCTCAGCTTCTCAGAAAAAAAAAAGATTAGTGTGTGTGTGTGTGTGTGTGTGTGTGTGAGTGCGCGCATGTGCCTGTGTGTGGAAAGGGGTGGGAGGTGGAGCTTGGAGCTAAGGTGAAATAGGTGAAAGAGGAAGAGAAGCAAAGATTTTGGTTAAAACAAAGAAGTCAGTCAGAAAAAGACAAATATCATATGATTTCACTCATATGTGAAACTTAAGAAACAAACGAACAAAGGGGCAACAAAAGATAACCCCCCAAACAGGCTCTTAACTATAGAAAACAAACTGCGGTATCCCTGAAACTAATATAACATTGTATGTTAATACACTAGAATAAAAAAAAATGAAACAGAGTAGAAAGTGGTATTTGAAGTCTCCTGAAGTGCCTGCACATAGGCAAAGCATCTGGAATATACGGAAAGGTCAGTCAAATTTGCAGATTCCCTGAGTCTAGGTGCTGGAGATATTAAGGTGAACAAAGCAGACAGTAGAGACTAGTGGATTATTTAATTCAACTTGAGCATTGAATGTGTGGTAGAAAAACAAGACTAAAAAGGGAGAAGAAAAACCTAGACTGTATTCTGGATAGGCTGGGACATCACTAAGGGATATGTCCAATATCCCTTATGAAGGGATATGAAGAATGTATAAATCAGTAAATCATGGTTACCTTCAATGGTTTGTGTCTGTCTGTGAGTTAGCAGCATTAATTCAGAGTAAAAGATTCACTTTTTCCTAATAGTTAAATGTATTGTTTTATCATCATCATCTTCGTCACTGTTATATTATTTATCCAGCACTGACTATGTGACAGGAATTGAGCACTTTCTTTCCATCACATCAGTCCCTCCTGACAGCACTTACAGAGTAGGTTTTATGACTCCTGTTTTATATGGAAAAAAAGTGAAGATGAGAGAACATAAATTATTTGGTCAAAGTCATGTTGATTATAAGAAGCTGGACCTGGATTCCAACCCAAGTCAGCCTCCAAACCCCTTTCTCTTAAGCACTGTACCTCTAACTTGTCTCAGAAAAGTCGTCCAGACTCCCACATTCTTTCCAAATATTCTAGCCATCAAGGTCACTTCAAGACTCCATCAAGTACATCCTAGCAGCTTAAGCCACCTCTCCACACTCTTAGCTCAGCTCATATATAATCCACTCTAAGTATTTCCTCTCCTTCTCAATTGTTAGGATTTATCACAGTCCTCGGATATGACAGGTAAACAATGGTGGTGAGAATGTGATAACATAGGGGCACCTGGGTGGCTCAGTCAGTTAACTGTCCAACTCTTGATTTTGGCTCAGGTCAGGATTTGTGGGATCGAGACCCATGTCGGACTCTGTGCTGACAGCACAGAGCCTGCTTGGGATTCTCTCTCTCCCTCCCTTTCTGCCCCTCCCCTCTCCTCTCTCTCAAAATAAATAAATAAATAAATAAACATTTTTAAAAAAGAATGTGGTAGCGTAAAGTTTACAAGCAGGAGAGGTTGCCAGCAGTGGGCACAAAGAGGTTCACAGAAGATGCATCTGGGAACGAGCAGCCCCAGCTGTTTCAACATATGTGCAAATTACCAGCGTGCCTGCACACCCATGCAGACCTGATCACAGTTGTTCAGAAGAAAGCACAATTAAATTTAGAAATGCAAAGATACAGGCTGTAGTTGCTCTTTTTCCCAAGCCTTAATGGCTTGGCTCTTTGTCTTACACACATAACCACGGTAGACAAAACCTCCAAATAAATAAGCAGCAGGTGCACTGGTATTATCTTGCCAAGATATTATGCAAGTGCTAAACCCAGCAGAAGCACACATCCATCGGTTTCATGGCAGAACGTGGGAGGAAGAAGGTAATGTTGAGCAGACGGGTTAAATTAAAACTCATCTGGCTTTTAGAAGGGCCACTTATTACCCAGAGTTGGAAAGTGCCCAGGCGCACAAGGGTTGTAATTGTCCTGAAAGAAGACACAGAGATTGTGAACTCTGGAAAGTTTAGGATTTAATGGGGAGTGTCCAAACAAATGCAAAATGATTTAGCAAAAAGGAAAGCAGTTGTGATAATCCGAATAGCTTCTAGCAAGCACTGGGCTCAGTGTCTTGCTTATATTAACACCTGATTATCACATCAAACTCATAGAATATGTATATGTACAGCACACAATTTTACTGATACAGAAACTTAATTTATAGATATAAAGTACTTTCCCTAAAATACATTTTAGAAAACTATATATAACAATACAAGGAAAATTAGATGTAGAAAGAGAAGTTGAATCTAGAACTAAGTTAGTAATTCCTATAATAAACTGTCATATTTCAGGTCCTGATTGCTGGAGGTCCCTCCACCTGAAATAGCCAGATTACTTATAAACATAAACTTGTACTCCAAACCACCGCCACCTACTTCTAAAAGGGCCTGCTATCTGTCAAAAATTCTGGCAAATAGGTGCTTTGGTGATACATATGTTATGACCACTTTGAAGTTCTTATTTTAACAAAATTTGCTGCTTATTTTTTTTAGATACCCTTAGTTTGTTCTGCCTGAAGAGTTTAAAGTACATTTACTATAGTCTCTTCTTCCATCCTACAGTGCACTCAAACTCTAGGGTGAAAGAAATTTAAAGCACAAATCCAGGGCACGCCATTTTAAAATTGTGTATGAGATTTCATGCAAATAGGCCAATAAAAAGCACCATAAAACATTTGCCAAAATGGGTCTTCATGTCTTCATATATGCATCCTGATTCATGCAATCCCTTCATTTCTTGTCTTCTTCCTTTTAACCTCTGTGCATATGTTATATAACGATAGTATTGAAAAATGTATGGGTCCACTGTGATCTCTCATCTTTCTGTACATTCTGTTCTCTCATTACCTTTTCCCCATTTCCTAATTGGACTCTAAATTCAGTTTGATTTCCATCTATTCGGCAAAGCCTCTCTGACTTCTCTGTCCCAGATGTTCCAAGAGCATCCTGGACAAGTTTAGTTGTAACAAGTATTAGCAGTGGGAGAACTCATAACAGCAGACTCGGGTCTCGATTACATGACCCTGGGAGTCTCCAGGTTATGCTGGCCTTTTGCTTTTTAGCTTTGCTTTTTTTTTTTTTTTGTTTAATGTTTATTTATTTTTGAGAGAGAGGGAGAAAAAACAGGGTGTGAGCGGGGGAGGGGCAGAGAGAGGGAGGCACAGAATCAGAAGCAGGCTGCAGGCTCTGAGCTGTCAGCACAGAGCCCCATGTGGGCTCACAGACTGCAAGATCATGACCTGAGCCGAAGTCAGACACCCAACCGACTGAGGCACCCAGGTGCCCCATTTCAGCTTTGCTTTTAATTTGTGGCTGTATTATATGGTGACCAGCGAATGTTGTCTACATTATATATTTAAATAATCTACTGAAATGTGTGTCGGTGTGTGTATGTGTGTGTGTGTGTAGCTCTAAACGTAGCCAATCTTGTCAAGGTTACATGGGCATTGCAAAGGAAGTGGTTTCCAACTTTGGAGGGAACAGAGTCCTTATATACATTTAGGAGACCCTCAGTAGTCTTTAATTTAAATGGGACAATAAATAAAATAAAATTCTGTAATCCTAGAAGATAAAAAATTAGAGAAAGAGGACATGAGATTTGAAGGAGACTGACTGTCTTTAGTTGTTGGAAGTGAACACTCAAGCCAAGAGTCTAAGGCAGAATATCAACTTGGGGAAACTGAATGAAATAAATGGAGAATAACAGAAGACTAGATTTGAGGATGGAATCAGAAAGAAGTATCTCTAAAACAGAGCACAACCTTATGTCCAGTCATTCCACTCTCTTCCTACGTCTGTCTTGAGTATTTCCATTATTTTTGCCTTAGATTTTTGTCATTTATGAGTATCTGACAAGTTACATCTACTATTTTTCACCTAACAACCTTCTTTAAATCTGTTTCATACCAATTCACTCTTTACATAGCACTGCTTTAAGTAACATTATCCACGAAATAATGGAATGATATGATGTATATTCATGCCATTAAATATGATTGTTAAGAAAAAGCTTGTCTATGTCTCTTCTAAAATTACCTTTTGTACATAAGACTTTGATAAACACTGCGTAATCAGTAAATGTTTTATACTTTGTCTGGCACCTGTGGTAGATGGGGTATTGCCCTCAGGCTGACTGTAGGGAGGTGAGTCATGGAGGTGAGTGAGCCATGGGGCTTGAATTATAAGCCACCTGAAATAAGTAGAAATAAGTAGATAAGAAGCTAGGGATCTAACACTTGTTGAATTAAGAGTCCAAGATGATTTGGAAGTCTTCTTGAGACAGAAAAGTTTAGGACAAAAATCACTTATTCTGTTTTGAATTAAAATCAATGCTTTCTACAATAGAGGTCAGATTTCCAAGAACTTAAGGAAGAAAATATTTCTCCCTATAGTTTCTTCTATCCGAGAACAATCTAGTTATTAAAATAGAATAATGTCCAATAATGTGTTTATTTTCCCCCACTGATTATTTCTTCACAGTTATTCAGGCATAATTTGAGTTTTCTATTATGTACACAATTTAATTGTCATCTCCACAAGGGACTACAATCACACAGTCTCTAGATCCACTGCCCTGTACTGATACTTGTAAATACTTAAGGCACATTTTTTTTTTAATTTTTTGAAAGTAAACTCTGCCCCCAATGTGGGGCTCGAACTCATGACCCCAAGATCAAGAGTTGCATGTTCTACCAAATGAGCCAGCTAGGCACCCCAAAGCACATTTTATATTACAATCTTCATGTCACAGTTTATAGCAAGACAACTGTATTTCATTAGTTAATAATAGAATAGGTACACAGGGCTTAGATAGTGTGAAAAATATCACAAATTATATGATTAGAAAAATAAATACTAGTTTTCAATTATTGAGCATTTTGCATCAGGAAAAATGAAAACTGAATGTGAATATTTTAACATTGTCAACAAAAATATTAAAACTGAATGTCACACAAATAAGGAAACAGCAGAGCTGGGGCTACAAATCAATACAGTTGGGTTCCAAAGCCCACGCTGCTACTAGACCTCAAGATGAAATGATCCGATAGACCGTGAACTGGATTCTTGTCTTTAAATGTTGAAATAAGTGCCACAAAACAGTTTCTTGGGATGTCGCGTATTTTGTTGCTATGCACTGAAGATGAAATGAACGAACATGCCTGTCTGCCCCATGCAGCATGTGTAGATTCCATGCATCGAATTCCTTTCCTTCCTCAGAATGAGTAGCTCGTGCAGACAAGTTCATTACCACCCCCTGTCTTTTCCTCCTTCTGCGTATGGAATTGGAGTACGTCTACCAGACTTCTAGGAGTGGCCGCATTACTGAATTCCAGCCAAGGGAATGTGAGCAGATATGATGTATTCCACTTTCAAACAGTCCCATAAAAATCTCCTGCATGTGATCATCCAATACAGATGACCTCTAGAGTGGCCTTGACCATCACTTAGTGAAGATGGTGGAGCCAAAAAATAGAAGGAGCTGAGGTTCTGAGCCACCACTTGGAGGACAGTTATTTAAGTGAGTATAGTTTTGAACTTTAGACAAGTAAAAAAAAAATACATAAATTTTGATTTGTTGACACTACTGAAATTCTTGAGTTTGTCTCTCACAGAAATGGACATATTGTATTAGGTTATGAATGCCTTCTGGCTGAAAATAATCCAAACCCCTTGAAAAATTTGGATACCAAAGTAGAAACATTAGACCTGGCTTGCACACTGACTAAAAACCAAAGTCCTAAAATTACTTAATGGACTCAAAATTATTTGAAATGCTGCCCAAAGCTGTTTCTGGAAATATATCTCAGGGGTGAATTGTAAGTCTCTGGTAATTTATCAAAGTTTTAAAACTTTTGGAAGATTTCAAAGTTATTTATTTAATTTTGATTATTCACTTTATCAAATTACTACTTTCTTTAATAATACATTTTGCTCTAGCCCCTGAATTCATAACATTTAAAGTGCTATAATTATAATTATCTTATATTAATACGTTAATTTTTTAGAGATTATACTCAACTGAAACACTTAAAAGTTTTAACCACTATATATTTAATTAGGTTAATTAAAATACTATTGTATTATATTTTACTTTATGATTACCCCATTATCATTTAATGATTTTGATAATAGTAATAGAATTTATTATTTATGGAGCATACTTTTTTTCCTAAAGCATTAGTTTCATGGTTATCTTCATTAAAAACAATCAATCAGCTACATACCCAATGAGCTTTTGCCTGTTTTTCTTTAGTTTGATAAAGTCTACTCTATAAACTAACACCAACCTACTTTTCCTGTCATAACCTGCATTATGCACTAACAGATCTCTTTAGCTGAAAGGAGTTTACTTGTACCCTGCATTTCCTTTGCTGGATGCTTATCCTGTGACTTTAGTCAAGCATTTTGGCATGTCTGGAAAACCCTGGATTCTTACAAGGAAAGCAATAATAATCTCTATCAAATGTCAGTTTCTCAAGACTGCAGATTTCAAGACTCTTGATGATCTGGTCTGGCTTAACTCCTCTACCCCCTATTACTTTCAGAATTGAATTCGATAAATACACTCGATTCTCTGGTCTCTATGCCTTTGCACATACTTCTTCCTCTGCCATAACTGTCATTCTGTACCTTGGCCACCTTTTAGCTCCTTTCCATCTTTGGAAACTGTTCAGAAGATACTTTCCATGGAAAAATTTCTCATTCTTTTCTTGGTATGATTCTTTTTGACTCTACTTGCTTCTAACATCATATGCTGCATATTGTATATGCAAACACTAAACTAGACGTTTATGTATATTCATGAGAATTCTTTCAGAAAACTCATAAGTTTAATGTGGTTATATTTTAGAGGCAAGAAAGGTTACCTATTTGTTCTACTAGTGAATGTATAGCTTCTTAGAGCCCATGTTAGCTAAACATGAATACCTCTTGATTCTACCCAAGTTCTGTCTGCTTCTAGAGCCCAGAATCTTTTATGTTACGGTAAACAAACATGTAAATAGACACATATTTGCTTGTTTCCATGTATGTGACTGAAAGAGGGAATCAGAGGGAAGAGAGACAAAGTAAGAGATGGAGCAGATAGGATTTAAATATGGCAGATTCCTTAACACACCATTCTACTCACTCAGGTGAATGACCAAGAGTGAGTGAGCCTGAGAGAGGAAGGTAATTCTCCTACTCACTCATGCCATCTCAGTTTCTGGGACCTCACAGAATATGAGCATCTTCCATTCCTGAGTTTAATTCTATTTTTAAGGGATTCTTTTTTTTAATGTTTATTTATTTTTGAGAGAGAGAGAGTGCAAGTAGTGCCTCCATTTCTTAGTATTTCTTCCATCCCTAACTTAAACAACTCTACATCAAAGATTCTAAAGGATCAACTGATTTAAGGCTGTTTCATATAAAGTGTCTTTTATGAGGTAGAAACCCAAGAAGCATGAAAATCTGGTGCTTTGCTTTGCTGCTTACGCTGGCTTGCCTAGGCATATCATAAGCCAAGGTCACACCAGCACTAAGCCAGAACACAGTTGTCTTATATCTTCTGATAATACAGAAAAACACACTTAAAGCCACAGTGCTGTCTAAAGATAACACAAGTACAAGATGAGCCTGCAAATGTGTCCAAAAGAAAGAAAACTACTTTAGAGAAAAGTTGTCACATTAAATTTATTTCATACAAAAAGAACGCATTAAGAATATAATTTGCATCCTTTGCATGCCTCGCTCCTATTCAGATTCTTTCATCCGACGTTAAATATTGATTTAATCTTACTTATTTATATCTTACTTGTGAATTGCTTGCTATGCAGCCTATTAATGTATTTTAACTGAATTACATATATTCATTTAAGTATTTGTTTATCCATCCATGGATAAATGTTTCGCATCACTCCACATTTAGAATTCTGGATGCAGTGACCCAGTAGGATCAACTCCCCTCAACCACCCTGCTTTTCATTGCTGAAAACTTTTATCCTATATTGAGGGTAAGCCCCACTGATACTCTCTATATCCTCAAAGTCAATGGATAATTCCGTACATGTTGAATATGATGACATTCTATTTATTATTCTCTATAAACTGGCTTTCAGCATAGAGATAAAAACTTAATTTAACTAAATGTTTTCATTTTATCCTGACTCATGTAGCAGAACAAGAATATATAACACAGTGAAAAATACTTTTGAAAAATAATTTTTTAGCTAACTTGGACACTATTCAATAGAGCTCATGGTTTCTGATGCAAGAACTCTTAAATAAGTTGAGGTCCATTATGTTTTACAAGAATCATCAACAAACCCCAACTACAACTAAATGTGTCACTTCCAATTATAATAATAATAGTACAAATCTATGCTATAATAAAACATCTTTATTTATGGGGTTAATGTGACAATATCTATGTACCACCGAATTTTATCTAGGTGACTTTAAAATTATAGCAGTTCTAAGTATATGCGTTCACAGTGTTTGCGAACAAAAATGAATGAATCTATATTCAGCCTTGACCTTGAGCCAGGAACTCTTTTCGGCTTTATGTATCTCACTTAATATCCACAGTACTCCCTTTGAGTATTACTGGCCTCTATTCCTCATAAAGACACTTCAGTGCAGAAAGTTTAAACACCTTTCCCAAGGTTACATCATTAACAGGTGACAGAAACTACATTTAACTCCAGATATGTCTTATTTTAAAACTAGCCTTCCTTGTATAGGAAAGTTCTGATCAAGATTCTTTTTTTATTTTTTTATTTTTTTTATTTTTTTTTATTTTTTATTTTTATTTTTTAAACTTTATAGTTTATTGTCAGGTTGGTTTCCATATAACACCCAGTGCTCTTCCCACAAGTGACCTCCACCAAGACCAACACCCCCCCTTTACCTTTTCCCCTTCCCCTTCCCCCTCAGTTTGTTTTCAGGATTCAAGAGTCTCTCGTGTTTTGTCTCCCTCCCTCTCCCTAACTCTTTTTCCTCCTTCCCCTCCCCATGGTCCTCTGTTGGGTTTCTCCTGTTAGACCTATGAGTGCGAACATATGGTATCTGTCCTTCTCCGCCTGACTTATTTCGCTGAGCATGACACCCTCGAGGTCCATCCACT
>CM053567.1:175448535-175515671 GCA_028646485.1 Cryptoprocta ferox | reverse complement strand
TAACTGTTTGTGAAATGTTTTCATGAAACACCATTATATTTCTAAACAAATGAAAACACACACCTTGTTGGAGAGATGGCATAATAAAAGACCTGCAGGAGATTTATTTTGTGATTTTCAAGGGAACTGACAACTTGAAAAATTCACAATTCTAAATTCAAACTGTCCTTCTTGTTAGAAAGATACCACGGCCCCCTCTCCTGAGAAAGCTGGAAGAGAGTACAAACATTTCTTTGGCCCCGGGTTACTGATCCATAACAAAATGTGCTGACCTTTGCACAGCAAAAGAAAGCCTATTTTTTGATGGAAAGAAGATACAAATGGAATGGATGAAAGTTTGGGCGTCAGTAATGAAAGTCTGGGTGTTAAGTCTGGCCTTTCCAGTTACAAGCAATGTGAATGTAGAAAAAGTATTTTCAAAGCTTTAGCTTTCACGACTATGAAACAGTGATAATAAATAACACCTATTACATGTAAATGGTTGTGAAAGGGTTTAAATGATAGAATGCATTCAAAGCAATGTTTTTCATAGGGCATTCAAAATGAAATTGTTCACTATATGTACACTCTCCTTATTCTTCATATTGGTTGGTTCAGAGCCACATCATCTCTCTTGAAGAACTACCTCCTTGAATCTGTCCACCCCTAAACACTTGGCCAAACTTTTATTATGTCTTTCTCGTGTTCATTCACCTCTTACAATAACCTACTATTACATATACACACTCTAGGGAATGGTCCACTAATGGGACAAGAAATCAATTTAACGATGACTAAGGATGAGACTTCAAACTAAAAGAAGAAAGAATGGAATTAGAATGGAGCAGAATGGAATAGAGTAAGCACTATCAGAGCACATCACACACAGTAAAGGTGAAGATTACTGTTGAAACCTCTTACTACAGTTAGTGAGTACATGTACGCATGTGCCTGTGTGTGTGTGTGTGTGTGTATGCTGAATTATAATCTAAAATATATTTTATTACTAGGTGATAATAAAAAAAATCTGAGACGCACTGGACCGGATGATATCCAACTTTTGGAGCTCTATCCACCCACATGGCAATTAGTCTTGTCTACTCTATGCTCATGACCCACAGAATAGGAAGTGAATACCATGCATTTTCCTCCCTTTGATTTCTAAGCAGGATAAGTCATTTAATACGATAGGAATTAGAGTATAATAAGACATGACTGTAAAAGTTGGTGATTTTATTACTAAATTTATTGGTTCATTAATGGAAATGCATATAATTTTGAGTTCAAGTGTTAATAGTGCCAGATCATGGCCCTTCCCACTCCACCCCATAGAAAAATGAATATAATCATTGCTGAATATATTGTGTGCCAAGAATAACACAAAAATAGCAGTTTAAAAATTTCAGTGACCTGGAATTTTTTTTTGTAATTTTAGAATAATGACTTCACATCTGTTGGATGAAAATATTTATCTACAGAGATGCATTTTCAAAGGAAAACATTTCCAACACAAATCCATATCCACCTTGTAAATAAACCATGATTATATGATACAAAGAATGTAAACAGAGCATCTTGTATAAAAATATACCCCCCCCCCACTGCAAGATAACCAAGAAGTTTCCATTGAATATTTAGATAGTCACTCAAGCATGATCCGAGTAGTCTTTGGGGAAGAATGAGAAGAAAGAGGATCAAATATATTAAAATTAGTGTGTATATCCCTCCCCAGATCACAGTATTCTTAGTTTCAAATATCCTCATTGTCTTTCTTTCTCTGTAATTTCAGAGAAATCAGGGTAGCTTCAAGGAATATTCATAACACTAGGAATTGTCTCAAAGCAGGCCCTTCGCTAAAAATCTGTAACTGCCACAACCAGTAAGAGAGAACCCAACTGCAAGTCAATCTCATGTACATGCTTCAAGTATTTCCCCCCCTTTGAAGATATTCCCCTTTGAGAAAAAACTGCCCTCAGAAAAACCAGAAGTGAATTTTAATGCGTATCCATCATCTTTAAAAGCCGAGTTTACAAATCAAGCACTGTGAACAATTCATAAGCATGTTAGTTATAAGACTATGTAGCAGATTTCCTCTCTTTTTAAACAGACTCTTCAACATAGAGAACAAACTGATGGTTACCAGAGGGGAGGTGGGTTAAATAGGTGATGGGCATGAAGGAGGGCACTTGTCCTGAGGAGTACCGAGTATTGTATAGAAGTGTCGAATCGCTAAATTATACACCTGAAACTAACATTACAGTGCATGTTAACTACCTGGCATTTACATATAAACTTAAATAAAAACTTAAAAATAAAGAAAGACTGTATAGGAGGTTTAAGGGCCAACGGTTTCAGAATTCGATAAATCTGAAGTTAAAAAGTCTGTGTTCAAATGCCGAGTCAATTATTTTTCAGCTCTGTAACTCTGGGAAATTAATTAGGCTTTTTGTGCCTCAGTATCCTCATGGGTAAAATTAGGATAGCAATATTTACTTTATAGAGTAGGAGTGATGCTTAAATAAAACAATATGTATATAACAGTTGTGTCAGGACCTGACATGTAATAAGTGCTCAATAACCGGTAGCTATTAAGTGTGAGAATAATCATGAACAAATCCTAGGAACTAGCTACTTGGTAGAATGCCAGGATTATAAACTTGGCCCTTTACAAAATAACTTTCATTAGGGAAAACATTTTAACATCAGCATTTAAAATCACGATGCATTATTTTAATGCAATTGTAATACAGATTTATGTTGGAAGGACAAATGTTCAGGTCTGAAATACTAAACAAAGCCCATTACAAAAATGCTTTTATTTTACCCATTCTTTTTGAGCTCTGAGCAGGGGAAAAATGGAGAAGAAACATAATGAGTAGAGGATTTTATTTCATGAACTCCTGAGAAACTGAGATTGACCTATCATGACATGGGAAGAGTTCCCTGCAGAGAGAATCAACACCAGTTCACTGAATGAAGACTCCAGATAAATATTTCATTGTAAGATTATTTTTGTATAGTTATATTTCTATTCTTTCCCTGCATTTGTCCACTTCAAACACAAGTTATGCCTCACTCATCCTCATATCCCCAGGGTCTCCACAATGCCTGGCAGATAGCTGGCACTCACTGGAGTGAGTGATGAATGGTATTGATATATGACACACAGAAATAATTACACAAGGACTTACTGCTCAGTCATCTTCCTACTCCATGGTTATCAGGCAACTGGAAGGTAAATCACTGTGCTCATTTTTATTTTCTTTTCCCTCATTACCACTTATGCTGTAGTGAAAATAAAGTTCAATGAGTATATTTTTCTTCCCAGGGTGTTCAGATCTTAGGCCTAAAAGGTCTATTTCTCTTCTAAAACATAAAATCGATTTTGAAAGATGTAACCAAGTTTTAAATTTTGTTTAATTCATAGAGGGCTGCCCCACACCAACCTGAATTACCCTATGTATTTACCCAAAATTATTCTAGTCGTCAAGGATTCACATGCTTTAACAGAATCTGCCTTCAAGAAACTCAAAATCCAAATCAATGTATACACACAAAAAGATTTTAGTAAAATGACCAGGCAGAGTATAACTAAGTGACAATTGGATAATGTAGACTGTAAATTGACTGGATTAATAATAAATACCAAGTATTGATCTAAATACCTACCATTATTACTGATCCTTAAAATGACCAATTAGCAGACCTTCTCTCCAAATGAGACAGAGCAAGTCTCAAACTTGGAAACTGTGCCTTGCTACAAATCACACAACCAGGGAGGGGGAAATCCTAAATTCTATCCTAGGTCTGCCAAACCTCAAAGCTTGATTTCTTTTCACTATACTTCACTGATGGAATAAGAAGGAAGAAACAAACCAAAACAGAATAAGGAAGGGAGAGAGGGAGGAAGGGAGGAAGGAAGGAAAGGATGGAAGCAAGGACAGAATAAAGGAAGGAAGGAAAGGATGGATAGATGGAAGGAAGGAAAGAAGGGAGAAGAAGACTGATTATTAGTGATAAGAGAGAAATAGTAATTTGAAGGAAAGATAAAGGAATGAATTGAAGGAATTTGAACTTTCACAGAAGGGCAGACTCTATTACCTTCTCCAAGCAGGCCTGACCATTTCCTGTGACTGACTTGAGTTTCATTTTATTTCATTTTTAAGAAGAAAACAAACAGGCTGGAGAAGGCAAGTGACCCAAGGGCAGAAATAGCCATTGAACAAAAGCTTAACATAGTAAATCCTTACACTTAACACAGGACTTGGCAAACATAAGTGCTTCATAAATATTCCTGGAATATTCAACAGCAATAGCAAGTATGCATTGAGTTCTTAGTACGTACCAGGCACTGGCTAAGTATTCTGCATGTATTAACGGACATGTTCCTCATGACAACACTGCAAGGGAGATGCTGTTCTTGTCTCCGTTTTCCATGAGAACTGAGGAGACATGTTCAGAAAGCATATGCTACATGCTCATGTCGCAAATGCAGGCCAGTGCAGAACCTGGCCTGACCCAGGAACTCAAGCTTCACCTCCCCAGTTACTACCCGCCAGGCTTCACTGAATAAATGAAATAATCACAACTTTCTTAGCTTACTCCAATTACTCCTAAAACAAAGTTTTGTTTTAAAAATTAATTATCAGGGCACCTGGGTGGCTCAGTCAGTTAAGCGTCCAACTTCGGCTCAGGTAATGATTTCAAGGTCCGTGAGTTTGAGCCCCATGTCGGGCTCTGGGCTGACAGTTCAGAGCCTGGAGCCTGCTTCTAATTCTGTGTCTCCCTTTCTCTCCGTGTCTTTTCCCCACTCATGCTCTGTCTGTCAAAAATGAATAAACATTTAAAAGAGACTTTTTAAAAGTTTATTATCAACAATATATTTCTCTTACTACTTACACAATTGAAATGAAGTAGAAAGAAAGGAAAGGGATTGCCACACATTTCATGGTATCGGGAGAATGACAACCCTTGGGCCTGGCAGATGTGAAGCTTCTACTTTGCTCTTTAAACAGCATGTTATGCGGCTGTCGGGAAAAATGGAAAATATGCTTGAAAGTTCATCAGTTCACATATATTACAGGAAGCATTTGCTATGAAAACAGCTGTGCTTGAATATATAGTAAAATTATTAGTGTATAAAGCCCATTATTCCAGAAAGCATAAAAGGAACTTCCAAGAAGCTTAATTTATTGACTATTATTTTTATAAAATAAGGGTATTGAAAGGAAAGCAAAGCTTTGAGATAATGGAACAGAGACACGTAAGAAAGAAATACCGGTAATGAATGTCAGTTTGAAAGACTGCAATGGACCATGATGAAGATTAAATCAAATCATTGCCAATGACTACTCATTGATAGAAGAAACATTTAGCTGAAAAGAGGGTCTCCAGCCCTTGGGAAAGGAGAAAAACTGCTTTTTAATCTATGAATAATAATATCATTGATTAAAGGTAATGCACCTTTTTGACACAGTATGAAGCATTCACCCACATAGTGTCGGTTAATTTTCTCAGCGATGAGTTAAGTATACCAAAGTCTCCAGTGTATAAACCAAGATGAAGAAATTAAGAATTTGACTTACTCTAGCAAAATCCTACAGTTTTCAATAGTTCAACTAACTTAAGTGAATGTCTGCATAACCAATATTGGAACATCTCCAAATATGGGGGAACTTACAACTTTGTGGATCAGCTGCATTTAATTTTTCTTATGTGTTTGACTATTTAAAATGTCATTTTTGCATTTTCTTGAAATCTAGTTTCTTGTTGCTTCTATCTATTGGTCTTGGTTGTACCTTTTGAGATCCAATTGTACAAGTCAAACAACTATTCCCTGTGTTAGCCTTTAAATATTTAAATTATCCATCATCTGTTATCTAGTTCTTTTCCTCACTAAAACAACCAAAATAACTATCAACATCATTTCTCTTTTCATATATAAAAAAGAAGTAAAATAAATTTTATGTAGATAATTGCTAGTCTCTGCCAATGAAATAAAAATTATTTAATGAGCACCTATTCAATTTTTTAATGTTTTTTTAAATTTATTTTTGAGAGAGAGAGAGACAGCGTGAGCAGGGTCAGAGAGAGAGGGAGACACAGAATCCGAAGCAGGTTCCAGGCTCTGAGCTGTCAGCACAGAGCCCGACGCGGGGCTCGAACTCACGAACCATGAAATCATGACCTGAGCTGAAGGCGGACGCTTAACCGACTGGTCCACCCAGGCGCCCCTATTTCATTTTAAGGAAAACTAGAATCTTCTCTGTACAATGAACTCTCAACTGGCTGTATTTATTGGCAATATGTATCTACCATGCTATGGGTGGTAGGAAATTGTTACATCAAAGGCTGGTATGGTTAAGGGAAAGTCATTAAAATAAACCCAGAATTTATTCTCACTTGTCCCTGATGTGTCCTTCTCCCCTCATCAAAGGCACGCTCAACCCAAAGAGGAAAGAGGAGAGATTCTGATGCTGATTAGGCATTAAAGCTTTACCTCCTCTGATATCCCATGGTATATAACACCATCTCAGATGGGCCAAGATTAGAACCCTACGTATCCCAAGGCCTATATCGGACACTGAATTACCCAGCTTTCAAATATCATATGTGGGATATTTCAATCTTCTCAATCTTTACCTATAGGGAGCTGTGATCCTAAACCCAATCGAAGGGGCCCTCTACCTTAACAGAGGTACTCTAAAACATTTAGCTGATAATAAGAGAAATAATAAAAACAAAATATGCAATAGTTGTCATTGAAATATACCTGTTTTTAGGAATATTGTTAGATACCTAGCCAAGAATGAGGTTTTCTGTTTATGTGAATATTTATATTTTTGTTTGTATATCACAATATTTACAATTATATCCTATACACCAGGATTCTGCAATGATAATTTAGAATATTTCCCCACATTTAAATTCAGAAGCATGGCAGACTTAGTAGAACAAATCACTTTTTCATCCATTCAAAAGCTGTTGAGAATCTCCTTCTATGAGCCTGGTGCTAAGCTAAGCACTGAGAGAAGAAATAAAAGATGGTTTCCAATAGAATGAAGGCACAAAGGAGATATATATACATATAATTAGACTGCATTATGGTTGAGAGGAAAGAGCAGTTAGGCAATGATTCCAAAGAAGGTAATAGCTGGGTTGAGTCTTGAAGGACAAAAAAGCATATGAGGCATTGTCTAGACCACAGTCTAATTCAGGAAACAAGAAATAAAATATTAATGAGAAGGGGTGAGTTGGATAAGCAGATTGTAAATACTGTAAGCTAGGGAGAGAAATATCAAGAAGTAACATGTAAAAGGTAGCCATTTATCTGGTTTTTGAACTAAGTATGAGGTTTGAATAGTCAGAGGACAGAGGCAAATTATGTTCCCTTTAACTGTCTCCCATAATTATTAATTATCTCCTTTCATGAGATTCTTAACAAGTAGGTAATTACTTATTAAATATCTCTATCCCCTTCTAAGCTGTAAATTACATGAGGGTAAAAGCCAAATATGTTTTGTTCTCCTTTGCATTGCTGCAGTATTAACATAGTATGTGTCAAGGAATGTGTGTCCAGTAAATTTTGTTAAATACTTGAATGATTGAATTAATGAACCGATTTGCTAAAGATGCTAAAAAATGTGAAACATTTTATAACCTATTCATGTGTTAGTGAATTGATAATACTATGCATATTAAAAGTAAAACTTGGGGAAACAGCAGGAATTAAGAAAGGGATTAATCAGAAGATAAGAGATTACTATTTGCAGATCAGGCAGAATTTAGACCTGATACTGTAGAGATTTTTTTTAGTGTCCATGTGATGTCATGAAAAAGGTAAATTATGAGTTTCATCAGGTCCTGTATGCCAAATGAATTAAAGAGGGAGTCTCTAGAGTCAAGTAAAGAGCTAGCCAGCTGCCGTCTCACTCAATCTAGTTAGAAAGGAATGAAGCCCTATTCTAAAGGGTTTTCACTGAGAGGTGGGGACGAAGGAAAGGAAGGGCTACCATGAAAACTGTTTGTGAATAGGATAGCTTAGACTTGATTTGGTCAACAGGAATAGCTACATAATTTGCTAGGCCCACATCAAAATTAAATCTCAAAGCACCTTGTTTAAAAAGTATTAATAATTTCAAGCCAGTGACAGTGGAGTATTAAAATAAGCACAAGCCCTTCTAATCCTGAGCAGAAGCTGCACACCCATCAAGCTAGTCCTGTTGGCAAACATTCCACATAAAGAAAGAAAAGAAGAAACGAAGGGAAGGGAGAAGCAAAAAGAAAAAGTTTAGAGATTTTACTTGACCATAAACTCAAAACGTATGTCACGGATACATGTAATTTTAAAATAACCTGAAATCACGTGGTCTGTCATAATTTTCAAGTGTCACTAATAGGTAATTCCAATAGGTTACTGCTGTCTGTGATGCACATTAGATGTTATTAGTTTCTTGTTTTATAGAGAAGATAACTAGACTTTTGGACGATTGTATCAGTTAAGGCTACCCTTAGAAAATCGGTCCCCAGCCTCACCTCAGAATCAGGTGGTAATATTTTAAGCTACATAGATACCAACAGTATCCAATAAGTGTCTCATTCTCCCACTGAAGAGTACCCATCTCAGAACTACTGTGGCGATGCACTTATAAGTATTCTACTATAAAACACATCGACTTGCCCTTTAATTTCTCATTTTATTCTCAATAGTTCTCCTTAGACACGAGAGAGAATGATTGATGGATTGATTGATTGATTGGGGGTTTTAAAAGGCCCACATAGCTTAGTTAGAGTCGATAATCACTCTCAGGTAAAAAGAAGAACTTTGGTATTTAGATTTCTTTTGAATAGAGCTCTCAGTAATTCTGTTGAAGGTTGTCTGTATTCTAGGAATTCTTGAATCCAAACTCATGCCTGAATTCCTCCTCCTTATAAGGTACCCACTTATACAAAGCTGCACCTTCAATCTTCTATCTCACTGAAAAAGACATGATTCTAATTCTTCTAACAAAGCAAACATGCAGGCCAAACTAATAATTTTCATTTCTGTTTAGGGATTTAGCAAAACAGAAATTAATGAAAGAGATGGCAAATGCCTAAGAGGAAATTTAAGAGTAATTTTTTGGTGTTTGGGATGGGCAGAGAAGAAACAACAAGTCATAGTTAAGAAGCCATTTAGTTTTCCTTCCAAGACACAATCTCATAGTTACATGAACAACTGAAATGAGAGAACTAGGAAGGAAAAACACATGCGTTTACTGATACCATCATATTATACAAGGGTTCTGAGCAGTAATATGCAATCACTCTCCAAATCCTTTTTATCTCCTCCAAAATGCTGCATTGCATATATTCATCTTGCAATTTAAGTTACGTTTGCTCTTTTTAGAAAGTGAAAAACAAACAGCAAAAAAAGACACTGTACTCCATAGGTCACGGGGCAAGGAACAGAGTAAATGTTTGTGTAAACACATCGAAACTGTAAAATCAAGAATGCAATCTAACTTATGTGGCCACTACTGGGCTAAATGCCCATGCTGGTTATCTCTACCTGAAAACTGCAGGAATAAAATATGCGATGAATTTATTATCTATCAAAAGGCAAAGACAGAGTGGGAGCCACCAGCGGTTTTGTGGTCTGGGCACTCGGCTCATGTGCTGACAATCTGTCAGTGGCCTGTGTCTTTCTCAACCGTAATTAGGATTCTCAATTCAGAGCTTGCTGCCTGAACTACTATGGTCTCCAGAACCGGGACAAACATGGCTAACCCCCTGCCCTGGAATGACTCACTGCGTCCCCTGCTGTCACCTAGTAGCCCTGCAGCTTTTGCAGCTATCTCTAGGTCAGGTCATATTCCCCACTATCCCCAGCGTCCCACGGCACAGTCGAACCAGCTGGTGTGAGTTTCCAAACCTTGCTTCAGAGGGCATTTTCCGGAAACACACAGGCCCTGAAGCGGAGCTATGCCAAGACCCGAAACGGCATTTTGTGCAATTCTCCCAGTCAAGGAGATTTTGAAAACTCTTCTTCCAGAGCGGCATTAATACTACGGCCACAAAAAAGAAATAAAGCAAGGAACTGTCACAGAGTGCGTCATTGTTAATGCAGTTCTTCCGAGCTGAAGAATCCTGTTTCTAGTGGTTTCAAAGTAAAGTAGGAAGCATTTGTTTTCAAAATAACTTTTCAAAATCTAGCACTAAACAATATGCTTATTTAGTAGGATCTCGGGGGGGCCTAGATGTGTGTGGTCCTGCCTGAGGATGGAAAATGAGGTTTGTGGAGCCACTGGAGGGAGACAGCTCAAGTGACTTGCAAGACATGATACCAAGTCTCTTGCGACTGAAAGTAACTCAACAGGAACAATGTGCAAAAAGAAAGGGAGTGGTATTTGTTCTGTGAAAGAAGCTGTATTCTATGCTTTTAGTGCACTGCCTCATGGAATTCCGCGCTACACCTCATTGAGAGGTTACAATACTATTCTGAAGATGTGGAAATAAACACTTCTAAGTTTTTAATGAGCAATCAGTCAAGATTGCAAGAGAATTCAACGACCAACAATAAGAACAACAAATAACAAGAAAGGATAGCATCATAGTTATGAGCAAAGGCTTTGGGTTGGAAAATATATGATTAATTACTTCATGACCTTGAGCGAGATTTAACCTTTACGTAAACAACAATAGTATCAACCTGCAAGATTGATGGGTAGACTGTTTAAGATGCGAAATGCTTAGGGCAATATTTGGCAGAGAGTAAGTCCTTAGGAAATGGAAGCCAGCATTAGAAACTATAATGGTGAGGATAGAAGAATGCAGGAGGAAAAAGGGAGACAGTAAAATGCAATCAGTCACTCAATCAGAACAGAACAAAATATGGGTGAATATCTAATTTGATCTCAGGAAGGAAAGATGCTGCCTAAGCTGAAAATTAATGGAAGAATTCACAAGAGATTTAAAAAAAAATCACTGAAAGTGTCCACATAAAAATTTAAAATTTCTACACCCAAGAACTAACCATTAACAGAATTAAAAGGCAAGTCAATTACAATTATCGGTACCAATTATTTGGAGAAGAGGAAAGAGTAATCAGAACATGTGAGTGTACCATTCTTCCTCCCATGGTGCTTAGCACTTAACTGGAAATTCAGACCACATTCACATATGATAGTTTATAACTACAGAATATCAGAAACATGAAAATATTAGAAGGAATTAACTATGTACATAAGTCTGACTGAATATTGCTAAAGAAATAAACTACCAGATGGGACCAAGGCCAAGTGGCTTCCGGGAGTCTAGTGCATCACATATGGCAGCCAAAATGACCTGACCCATGTGGATTGCACAAAATTCTTATTTGTCCTACCTGACTGGGCTTTACGAGGTTACAGTAAGGTCTCACATTTGGAGTTCTTCTCCTTCTATTCAGAGGTTGGCTGGCCACTTTCTAAATATTATGAAAGATGTCCCTACATTTTTTGAGAATTTGGGTTTGAAAATGAATAAGGTTATAGAACTACAACTACACTTGGTCTCTTTCTCTCCCAGAGAGGCTGAAATGCATCGCAACACAAATGCACAATTCCAAGTGTCTCTGGGGCAGGACAATACTTATAACAAATGGATTGTTTTCATGATACATTTTAAAAATTCTTCAATGCTTTTTGCCTATATACATTTTGTGCTTTTTAAATTATGTCTCTAAATTAATTTATAGTCTGATCTCCCTGACAGTTCCTTATAAATGGTAAACAACTTATAGTCTTCTGGTTCCTTGTTGGAATTACATTCATATTTAGACCTTCATTACTTTCCCATCCCAAATTTGGTTTTGCTCCCCAGTTCTGACTTTTGAAGCAAGTTCTGATGTTTGGACAGGTTTACTATTCTAAGAATATATATGTGTACTGCTCAATGCCTCCGTTTAATTAAGAGAATTTTGTTACTAATAATATTCCTACTTAAACACTCTGCAGCCTGTGAGCTATAAACCTTCCATGTCAGTATCCCTCTCAGTACTTACTCCAAGTACAGTTGCAGGATAAGGATATACACGCTCATGAACCTGCCATGTGGCTGATTTGTTTCCTTGAGGTCAGCTAGTGAGTGGTGATATTGCAAGTTGCCCATAATATAACTATCATACTGATAACCCTGAAAATCACTTGGTAAAACCAACAGTAAATGATTAAAAATATGGACCAGTGCTACAGAGCAGAGTCCTAGAGACTGGTGGTGCTCAATGATAGATGCCACTAGCATCCCTGGGGGGACTTTGAAAACAATACCAACGTCCTGGCCACACACCATTTCTAATGCTGAGGACCACTAACCTGATCTACGAGAGAAGAGCCAATCTGAGGAGGTAAATGCACCCCATCCTTAACGCTGACTTCATCACCACCCATGAATGGCTTTAGCACAATTTATATGGCAAAAGCCAGGAGATTCTCGGACTGAAAAGAAGTTGTAAACAAAACTGTGAGTTCACTTCCTTGTAAACTGTGGAATTCTAGGTCCTGATGGACATATCGACGAAATCATCTTGCACAATATCACCATCACTATGTCGACACTTTATTCCCAACTGAGGTATCCGATAACACTCGGCGCACTGTTTCCTATCAAGAAAGAGGCTCCCTCTTCCATTTCCATCAGCTCACCTAGCCAATGGAATATGGAATCTTTGGGGAACACAGACGGGGTACAGGTTGAGCTCTGAGGAAAATGAAAAGGTGCTTTCTGACGTCCTCCTTCCTCAGAGTAACAACACATACCCTCATCTGGAAGTTCTTTCCCTACACCCAGTTTCTCCTTGGAGCATCTCTTCACTGGAGCCTCACTGACTCAGAATAATGTGATAAGCCCTGTTCTGTAAGGAGTTGGCCGCTACCATGATAACAACTGCATAAATACCTAATGAAATGAGAACTGTCTGTCTCCTCCATCCTCAGCCAGGCTCGTTGCCTCTTAGCCAAGAGAATATCCTGAAGGAAGCTGCCTAGACAGAGTGTCTTCTGCAACAGTTCATGTTAATAACATTTTAAACTAGGGACACTTTTTCATAGTCTCAGGAACGATGGCATTAGCGAGGGTGCTTGCTTTTGTCTAGTAGTCTACTAATGAAACGCTCATTAGTTATGTCCTTCAGGGCTTATCACGTTTAAGACCATCTCACCAACAGGGCAACTAGAATAAAATCAAAGTCTAAATGCAGAAAAATATCTCTATAATAAAGCAGGAATTCAAGTCCACTTTGTCTAGTCAGAGCTCCACATACAATACTTTTTCTATTCAGGGTGGCAACTGTCAGATTTCTTCTAAGAGCCTAGTTCTCCTCTAAAATAGAGGAAAGCTGGGGCACCTGGGTGACTCACTCGGTTGGGTGTCCAGCTTCGGCTCAGGTCCTGATCTCACGGTTCGTGGGTTCGAGCCCCGCATCAGGCTCTGTGCTGACAGCTAGTCCCAGAGCCTGGAGCCTGTCTGCAGATTCTGTGTCTCCCTCTCTCTCTGACTCTCCCTTGCTAATGCTGTCTCTCTCTCTCTCTCTCAAAAATGAATAAAAAAAACATTAAAAAATTTAAAATACAGGAAAGTTGAAATGTGATATTTCACATGTGCTTTATCAGATGGCTTTAGTTGCACACCATAGAAAGAGGCTGATTACCTTAAATAGAAAAGAAATTGTGGGGCTGCCTGGGTGGCTCAGTCCATTAAGCCTCCTACTCTTGATTTCGGCTCAGTCATGATCTCATGGTTCATGAGTTCGAACCCCATATCAGGTTCTGCACTGATAGTGTGGAGCCTGCTTGAGATTCTCACTCTCCCTCTGTCTCTGCCCCTCCCCTGCACTTGCTCTCTCTCTCTCTCTCTCTCTCTCTCAAAAAATTAACTTAAAAAATTTTAATAAAATAATAGAAAAGAAATTGACTGGATTTTTGCAGTATACTGCTTTGATGGGAACACCGACTTCTAAACAAAAGGTAGGAATCGAGGCAATAATGGGGGCGCATGGGTGGCTCAGTGGGTTGAGTGTCCGACTTCAGCTCAGGTCATGATCTCACTGTTCTTGAGTCCGAGTCCTACATCCGGCTCTGTGCCGATGGCTCAGAGCCTGGAATTGTTTCAGATTCTGTGTTTCCCTCTCTCTCTGCCCTCCCCCTTCTTGTGCTCTGTCTCCGTCTCTCTCAAAAATATATAAACATTAAAAAAAAAAGAATCAAGGCACTGATGAAAGTCCAAGTATTGTAAACCACTTAATGAACTTGTCAGAATGCCACAGCTGGAATAAGTGAGCTCCAGATATTCTCTCCTTCACCCTTGGTAGCAAGTTGACTGCGGCAGCTCTGTGACATCATGATTTATAATAAACATATATATTTGGTCTCAGACTTATTCCAGGCACACAGCTCCTAAAAACCTTGCAATTTCCTACGATAAGAGCAATAAAAATGTCTTCTGTTAGGTTAGTGAAGTGATTTTCTAAAAGTTATCAGGGAACCTAAGTTTGGGGGCTTGTTGGCAGGGGAACCAACCATCTGCTTAGAGGGTCTGGATTTTCAGTCACTGCCCCCTCCTCCCAGTAGAGGAGAGGGACTAGAGGCTGAATCAATGACCAGTGGCCAAAGACTCAATATGTTATGCCTATGTAATGAAGCCTCCAGAAAAACCCAAGAACAGGGTTAGGAGGGCTTCTAGATGATGAACACATGATCTGGGGTGGCGAAGTGTTCATGGAAAGGGCAAGGAAGTTCCATACCCTTTCCCCATTCCTTGCCTTGTGCACTTCTTACATATGGCTGAGTTATATCCTTTGATAATAAAACTGGTGAACTAGTAAATGCACGTTTCTCTGAGTTTAGTGAGTCACTTCAGCAAATTAATTGAACCTGAGGAAGAGATTGTTGGAATTTCTGATTTATAGCTGGAAGAGAGAAGTACAGGTGAGAACCTGAACCTGTGATTGACATCTGAAGTCCAAGGAGGAGGTAATGGGAACATCTAATCTGTGGTCAGCTGGTCAGAAGCACAGGTAACAGCCTGGGCTTGAGGCTGGCATCTAAAGGGGGAGGGAGAAGGAGTCTTGTAGGACTGAACTCCAAGCCTATGGGATCTGACGCCATCTCCAGGTAGAGAGTATCAGAATTGAGTTAAACTATAGGACACCCATCTGGTGTCCAGAGAATTGCTTGATAGAGTGGAGAAAAGTCCCCTTCCACGCATGGGAAACTGAGTCTCAGGACACCAAAATTAGCTCTAACTTTATATATATTCAAGTTGAGCGGGAAAGAGAAACTGATACTTTCCTGACAACATTAATGTAAATCCCATCCTGTGTCATCAGCTGCAAGCATCAAGTGCCTATCTCTGAAGCAATCACAGAGACCAGAGAACTCAATTCTCTAATTGGCCAGGCCTCACTTCTTTACTCACTCCTCGAATAAGGGAAGAAACATCATCAACTCCATTTAAAACTTAGAGTCTAAGAGTTGAGAAGAGATGGTTCCCCAAGGAAGCGTCCACAGTACCGTCATAAAAGAAATGCAAAGAAGACAAAAAACACATGTGCGCTGTCCCACAAAGATTTGGAAGTATAATACAAAGATAATGAAAGGCAAATGAGCACCCCAAAAGATGTTTGATATCATCATATGTCATTCTGGAATTACTAATAAAAACAAAAGTGTGATACCACCATACACCAATTAGAATGGCCAAAATCCAAAACACTGACAATGCCAGATACTAGCAAGAAAGTGGAGCACGAGGAACTCATGTTCATTGCTAACATGATGCAAAGTGGTGCAACCACTTTAGAAGAGAGTTTGGCAGTTTTTCCCAAAACTAAACGGACTCTTAAACATACAATCCAGTGAAAGGAAAACTTAAGTCTGCAGCTGGACATTTATAGAAGCTTTATTCACAGTTGTCCGAATTTGGAAGCCACCAAAATGCCCTTCAGTAGGTGAATGGATGAAGAAAGTGTGGTCCATCTGGACAATGGAATAATATGAAGTGCTAAAAGAAAAGAGCTGTGCCATGAAAAGACATGAAGGAATCTTAAAAATGTATTACTAAGTGAGAGAAGCCAACTTGAAAAGGCTACTATTTGCATGATTTTAACCTATATCACATTTTGGAAAAGGTAAAATTATGGAGATGGTAAAATCGGTTGTGGGGAGTTGGGGGTGTGGAAAAGGAGGTATCAATGCATGCAACACAGAGAATTTTTAAGGCAGTGAAAATATTCTGCATGATACTATAATGACAAATACACGTCATTACACTTTTGTCCAAATCCATAGAACGTAAAATACCAAGGATGAACCACTGTGTAAACTATGGCCTTTGGGTGATTATGATGTGCCAATATAAGTACATCAATTGTAAGAAATATACCCCTGTGGTGTGGGATGTTGACGGGAGGTGGGGGGGGAGTTTGTGCAGGTGTGCACGTAGAGGATATATGATATATGGGAACCCTCTGTAGCCACTCTCAATTTTGCCATGAACCTAAATTTGCTCTAAAAATTAAAACTGATTAAAAAATTAATAAATAAATAATAAAGGTCTCAGAAGCTGATACTCCTGACTTCCTTCTTGCCCTTCTCATTAGGACCAAGGTCGCTGATAAACCATAAAAAGCCAAGGCTTTGGAATTAATGTTAGGTTTTCATTCTCCCAGCCACATTTTCGTAGTAGTCTAACCTTGAGTAAAACACCTAACCTTCAAAATCTGGGATAAAATGAGATAACCTGTGTAGACGACATAGATAAGCATCCAGTAATCTTAACAAACACCTACTGAGCTTTAATTATGTGCCAGAAACTGAAATAAGCACTTTGTTTACAATAACTCATTTACCAGTCTCTGAACCCTGTCTGGTAGGTACTACTGTTCCTAACTCAGAGAGAAATAAACTAAGGCTGAAAGAGGTCAAGCAAGTTGTACAAGATCACATGGCTGATGAGCATGAAAACTGGAATATTGAACCGAGATAATCCAGATCTGGAAACTTTGTTTTTCCCAATATGTTCAACTGCCTTTATGCCCCCCATTCATACAGATTAGAGCTTACAACTCCTAATTTCCTTTTCTCCTTCCATTTGTTCCATTGGATAACAGGTGTTCCAGTAAATGTGGTGGTTTAGCAAGTTTACAAGTAAATAAATGGGACAAACTAAGGTAGGATTAGGAATTCTAGATTCCAAAAGGCTTTGTTATGATTGGATCATAACTTCGAATAGATTTTGGTTCTTGAGTAAAAAGATGTATATCTCAGCTAGCATATCATATCTAAGATCCGATCCTGGGCCAGTATTTCAATTCCTACTGAATTGTTCCTATTGCCACCTTTCTATTCATCTTTTCTTTCAGAAATAAGGGAAGAGTAAAAATAATTTCTAATGCAGGCTTTTGATATGAGACAATTTTGATCTTTGAAAGGAAATCCATTTATGGAACAAAAGAATCAAGTGAAATGGAACAAGGACAGATAGAGAAATAACACTTAACATTAATCTGGAAGTGATGAATATTCAGAAAAGAAACTTTAGCTTCAGGTACAGACAAAAACCCCACTGCTCCTGTCTTCTGTTCATGGATGCTGGCTTCTGTGACAGATTGATTCCTGCATCAAGTATATCACAAGATGGTCAACAATATTCAGTCTCAGATGAGACTGTGTAGGTAAAGTGAAATCATTTTTTATAAGCAGTTAATTATTTTTTAAGACACAGAGTTTGTTGTTCTTGTTTTGTTTGTTTTTCCATTTTTTGACTCTTGCATATGCCCTACTCCAATGGCTTTCTCTAAGATAAAGCACACCTTCTTCTTCTGTCCTCCCTTCTCCCACAAGCATTTATTAAGCATCTATTATGAATAGTATTAGGCCTTGTGAGAGACATAAAGATAAGATATGGCTTTTAAAAGATCAGAAGTATAGCCAAACACAACATACTAGAGTGCACTCACTGGAACAATGACATTAACCAACCTGCTCAATGAATATGACTAAGATTACCCTTCACAACTAGTTGAGGTCATTCAACTAATTCTGGCCATCACACTGTGAGTGGAAATAAAACCTGTCATTTACAAGCCAAAGTATTTAAATGTTGATAGAAGATTTTTCAGCAAATTCTTTTTTGTCTGGATAACTGAAGAAGCCCCAGGTTCTAGACTGCCCAGTTTCAAAATGGGGAAGGAGTGATCAGTCTGGGTTGACAGGAGATTGTATGGAACAGAGCTCCCCCAACGGCCAGTGCTGGATGGGCACCAAATGTGCTTTGAACCTTTCATGGGCCATGAATATGCTTTGAATCTCTGTGCTTTATCAAACTGAAACTTCATGGTTAATTTGGGGGCACAACATGGCCTATTCTATCCTAATACATTCATAATGTGGGTTAGACAACACCAGAAATGATAACAACATTTATGAAGACTTTACTATGGACCCAGAACTATTTTAAGCTATTACCACATACCATCCCATTTCATCCTTACAACAACCCAATGAAACAGGTGCTATTATTATTATTCCCATTTCACAGATGTATAAACTGAGACACATGCAGGTAATCGACTTGCTCACAAATATTTAACTAAAACGTTAGACCTGGGAATTAAACCGAAGTCATCTGGCCCTAAGATTCATGATTTTAGCAATACAATAAGAAAAAAGAAAAAGGTTGTGCAATTGTACAATGGAACAGACTGTCTGGAGGCTTCAATTGGAATATTTGTGTTACCTATTCCCTTGAAGAACATTTATTGAGAACCTACTGTGTGCTGACCACTGTGTTCAGTGATGATTCTCAGTCCTCTCCATGGTACTCCAAAACAGAACACTTGGGAGCCCATTGCGTGAAGGCACCAAGAGGTTCACCCCAGACTGCTGGCTCAATAAATCCCCAAATATGAAACTGTTATTAGGACATAGCTGATTTCTCCTTTGGCACTAAGGACGTGTTGTTCCATGGCTCAGCTCTCCTCATTGTCCAACGCTCACTCTCGGCTCCTTGTGTACCACGATGGTCTACACCTCACAGAGTTTCGAACAAAGACAGATAGTTGGGCTATACTGTAAATCGGTCTATAATCACACTAACCTAATTCATAATCACATTTTGCAATTTTACACTAAAATTCTTCAACTGGATGAATTCTAATGGGCAAATATTTAAATAAGCCATAACTGTCTTTCAAATGCAACATCATTCATGCTTCATTTATAAACACAAGAGGTCTACCGACTCGATAAATGGTGACAACTGTTAAAATTGAGTTTTTTTTTTTCCTATTGTTGCTTTTGGGACTTGCCCTGCCTCTCTGGGATAACGATGGCCCCATTTAACTCGAAATGTTGCTAAAGTCATCACCATATCAAATTACGTGCGCAATGTTCTGATATCCTCCTGGCCCCATCTACTCTTCTGGGAAGAAAAATTTTAAAAAATTTTAAAAAAGAATGAAGAAAGAAAAACAAAGCAGCCTTCACCTGGCTTTGAGCCTGGGAAGAACAAAGCTCTCGTTATTGCTGCTATTTCTATCCCTGAATTACTCTGTTAGAAAGATGGGGCCTCGACAGGGATGGCCTTCTGCTTGCTTAGCACAAACCACACCTTCCCCCACAATAAAAGCCTTACCTAAAATAATACTAAAGAGGGAAAGAAGGTGCCAAGTATGGAGCTCGAAGCTGAGAAAGAACCAAGTGACTGTGAAGAAGATATGGAGAGCCAGTTCGGGGCAGATTTGGGAGCAGGGAAGCTGAAGGTGAGGGGGATGGAGGGATGGGGGGCTGAGAAGGCGCCTGTGGGGTTCTGAGAGGAAAAGAAGTGTCTAACGTGATTTCATCAAGCAACACATGATGGGGGTGGGTGGGCGTTGGGGAATGTAAAACCATCCTACCTACGGTATCTCTGGTACAGTACTGCTCATAAATACCTCGGTACAACTTTCTAGGAAGAAGGACGGTTTTAAGATTAGCACAGTTCGATGAAAGCCAGGCTTCCCTCCAAAAGCTGAGAGGAAGGCCACCAAGCCCGCCATCGAAGGGCACTGCCCTTCAGTCCACAGACTTTATTAAAGTATAAAAAAATACTTTTCTTTTGGTTGGTCCCTTCATTATCCACAGCTCACTGGGGGCTCTGTCCCAGGTCTTCTGTATTCATCCACTTAAAAGTTTCCCTCTCTTGGCAGACCGGGGTGACCAGAAACAAAAGCCTGAGGGAGTTTTCGAAGAAAGAAACAAGCAAAGAGGCAAAACCCTTATGCTCCCCATAGTGCTTCAGCAGCAAGGCGCCCAGACATCACAGGCATTCATGATGCTGTCTTTCGGGAGAAATGAATTAGATTCTCTGTGGTAAATACAAAAAATAAAGAGGCTTCATTTGATTTACAGAGAAACAAACATTTTACTGAAAAAGAAAGAAAAAGAAGACAAGCAAAGAGAAAAGAAAAAATGCATCTCGAATCAGGACCGTCATAAATAATTATAAACTACTGATTCGGCGAGGAGAGCAAATTATTTCTGTTATGTCTGAAAATTTAGAAAGCTGTAAAATCACCAGTTAGCATGTCACCGACTATTCTGGATAAAAGCAGCACCTGTCACCATTAAGTGAAGGGAGAAGAGGCAGAAGAATGAAATATTATGTTCTATCCACAAGCCATATTCCAAGCACCAGGTTAGAATAGGCAAAGATCATGTAAGATTGGCATCATTATATCCATTTTAATGTTGAGAAAAACTGAATCTCAGGGGAGATCATATATAAACTCCCAAAGTATAGAGAAGGTATACATTTAAGAGTTTTTGACCTCCTGGGGCACCTGGGTGGCTCAGTCAGTTGAGCGTCCAACTCTTGATTTCAACTCAGGTCATGATCTCACAGTTCATGAGTTTGAGCCCTGCATCTGACTCCACCCACTGACGGTGTGCAGTCTGCTTGGGATTCTTTCTCTCTCTCTCTTTCTCTGCTCCCTCCCCCAATCACACACTCTCTCTTAAAATAAGTAAATAAACTTTAAAAAAAAAAGAGTTTTTGAACTCTTAACTCTATGCCAGGCTGGATATAAAATCATGCTCTTAGCACTCTTACTGTAAAGTGCCTGATGGTTAAGTATTTGAAGCTTTGCAGGTAATACTTCTCTGTGGTAACTACTCAACTTTGCACTTGCAGTGTGAAAGCAGCCACAAGCAATGTGTAAGAGAAAGAGAGTAATTGTGGTGTGCCAATAAAACTTTACTTACAAAAGCAGGCAGCAGACCAAATGTGACCTATACAAGATGATGGGACATGGTGGTGACAAATTCTCCCACCTCACTAATACATCCCAGGGCCTCCGATTCTGAAGACCTTGTTTTTCTTTTATCTCTTCTGTTTAGACAATACCTCCCCATCAAAAGGACAGATCTGAGATTTTTTTAGTTGAAGAGGTTTAACTGAGCAAATGAAGTATTTGCAAATCTTCCCATCTGCACCCTGGTTCTTTCCCATTCACGCACCCGTGAGACTTCATAACTCATCCAATTTATGGATTTTCAGTCTGTCTCTGTTTCTTCTCACAGTTTCTGAATCCAAGTGCAAACATCCTCCGAGCTGATTTTCTATTAAACAGAGCCACATTATGGCTCCTAGAAGGCACATTAGGTTGGTTTATTAGACTTCACTTCAGGGGACAGCGATCTCAGAACACATCAGAGTTTATAAAGTTGATACATTTGATTAACTGCATCATCCCTGCGGCCCTCTGCCTGGATTATCATTTCACTGCCAATACTCTTCAAATCATGATTTCAGCATCCTTGTAATATATTTGCCCCTCTTTTTACTCAGCTTCTATGTGGGGATAGGGACCCTTTAGAAAATGTTCTGGTACCTCCCATATCCTGCTTTGAGTACCCATCTCATCCTGTATCCACATGTTAAGACAAATAACACATTTTGAAATTACTACACATTTTTGAAAATTATATTTCAGTTCTGTGTGATCTTTTATTCATCTATGCTTTCTTAGATAGGGAAAATTAAGCAAGAGGAGCTTTTATGTAGTTTCTATGATAATTATGATTTATTACTTGTATAGTACTTGACTTCCAGAAATTTCTTAAACTGCTTTCCAAGTTCACAACTTCCACTGAGAAAAAAAAAATCAAAGAAGAAAAAGAAGAAAGAAGAAATGATAGAAGCTACCACGTATCAAGTATTAACAGGTGCCAAAGACTATATTTAGCTTCATAAATATATTGATTTTTATATGCAAACAAAAGCAGAGGAGGATACCCCACGAGCAACAGACAATCACACTGAGAAGCTCAGATGACAGATATGTAAGAGGGCACAGCGCAAACTGTCGTCCTCACCTGCCTCTTCCATAAAATGATACCTAGTGTGTGGATTTGACTAGTGCAGCTGTGGTTTTTAAGTATGAATGCATTAACTATTTTGAGCAGACTCGCTGGGACCAAGCTGACTACTGCCATCTTAACTTACCTTGTTTACCTACCAAACGTGAATTGTTCCAGGTGCTAGGGGACTTGACTTTAAGAGATCAGGATTTTGAAAAATTGGGGGCAGACTCAGAGAAGGTTCTAGGGAGTACTAAATATAGGAGTTGATTGCAAAGAAGCTGTATGCTCCCTCCCAGAGATGTTGATTAAGTAGATCTCAGTCATATAAAGGATTGTACTTTTTTTCTTTTTTAATAGAAATCCCTAGTGATTTGGTTGTAGATGGTCCTGAGATCACATTTAAAGAAATATGGATCTAAATAGAACTGTCTGAAACTGCCTATCTCTCAGGCCTTTTTTTCTCACTGCTAACCAGGTCCTCCCATTCGGTCTACTAGGAGGGCCCAGCCTTGATCACACGGATGTACTGCTTTCTCCCTAAAGCAGATAAACAATACAAAGCTTGCAGGCTGAGTCAATATCAACTTCTGACAACTGTTTGTGTTTTGTACCTAGATCTTTGATCCAGAACAATCTAAGTTTTGAGCAATGCTGCCCAAACTTTCTGAATTACAGACTTTTAAGGTTCATCTTATTTTCTAGCTTTGCCTAGATTCTTGACCAAGTACTAGAAAAACAGTCATGTCCATCCCTTTGTCTACAGGTCCTATATGATCTGGCTGCTAACTACTCTCGGCCTTCTTCTTTCCACTCTCCTGCTCATTCAAATCACTCCAACCAAACTGACTTCCAAACTGATCATAAAATGAGCCAAGCTAATTTCTTCTCCAAGAACTCAGCACTTGGAACCCTCCTACAGGAGGGTTTTCCCCCATGAATAGACATGTCTGGTTTCTACTCATTCCGATCTCAGTTGCTAACTCATCGGAAAAGTTCCTTGACCATACCAGCAAACACCAGCTGCCCCCCACCCACTGCCCAGTAACTCTGCATTACATTACTCTTTTATTTTCTTTACAGTGTTTCTTATTGTGCAAAAATCACCCTCAATTAATTAGTTTACTAATATATCCCTCCCCTACTCAATCATAAGCTTACCAAGGCTCAAACCACAGACTCAAAAAGCCTTTGTTGAATGCCAATGCCTTCGTATAGGTTATTCCTTCTGCTTGAAATATGGGTCTCCTGGGGCGCCTGAGTGGCTCATTCGGTTAAGTGTCCGACTTCAGCTCAGGTCATGATCTCGCAGTTTGTGGGTTCAAGCCCCATATCAGGCTCTGTGCTGACAGCTCAGAGCCTGGAGCCTCCTTCAGATTCTGTGTCTCCCCTACTCTCTGCCCCTCCCATGCTCATGCTCTGTCTCTCTCTGTCTCTCAGTAATAAATTTAAAAAATGTCAATAAAATAAAATAAAATGTTATGTTAAAAAAAAAAGAAAAGAAATATGGGTCTCCAATCTAGTCACTGATTACTTGCTCTGTTCTTGACTACACTTCAACCCTTTGTTCAAATAGCTCTTATGCATGGAAGTCTACTCTTCACCCCAAATTCAGTTGATCACATGCAGCTTTGGCTCTGATATGTAAGACCCACGCCTCTATTACACCGTCCAAATGTTTCAGAACTACTTTTTTTTGCATACCCTTCACCCTAACTAGGACTCCCTGGTATAGGGACTCATTCACCTTAGTATCCTCCATAGCACAATAAATTTGCTGCCATTATTTATACCATAGTGTAGATAAGACAGGGTCACAACTGTTATGGTCAGAGCTGAACTAAGTCAGAGCTGAAGTAATAAATAAGCTGAACTTAAAGCCTCTCTGTATATATGTGTTAGTGTATTTATTTTCTTTTTTTTTTTTTTAACATTTATTCACTTTTGAGAGACACAGAGAGACAGAGCATGAGTGAGCGGGAGGCAGAGAGAGAGAGGGAGACACAGAATCTGAAGCAGGCTACAGACTCTGAGCTGTCAGCACAGAGCCCGCATGCAGCTTGAACTCACAGACCATGAGATCATGACCTGAGCTGAAGTCAGATGTTTAAGTGACTGAACCACCCAGGCTCCCCTACTCTCTATGTATATAAAAGGTACACAGGTATTAAAACATGGATACTCCTTAAGTACAACCATCTAAAGAAATTATGTATTATTAATACCCATATTATATAGAATAATTTCTAAATATATTTGATCAGTTAGTGCTGAGTCTACAATAAGTTGTAGCTATAGATATTCATCTTGTTGGTTTACAGATGTACATAATTTTTCTAAAATGACAGGTTTAGAATGAGGAGGGAAGAGTAAGAATCAATTATAATGCATAGTCCACAGAAGTGCTTAAAATGCTTAATTGAATAAATGAAAATATTCTGTGGGGAACTAATTATTGGATTTAAGTTCTTCCATTTTAAATTTTATTAATCCCGTTAATGGATACAAAATAATGTCTAGTTGCATTCCTATGAATGTCAAGTGTAGGCTTGCATCTACAAACATACGCCATTTCAATTATCTTTTCTTTTTGGCATTTGCATTCTATATATTTATTTTCGGAGGTGGGGGGAGCACAACTTTAACAATCCTCAAGAGACTCATGATCATGTCTCTCCTCTGTTGATACTTCCAAGAGCTTTAAAACATCCTTTCTCACTCCTTCATTGCATGGATGAATAAGCTCATTTGGGCATTTATAAACTAACTTTTACAGTCTCTCTCTAGTTTTCTAAATTCCATGTTTTGAATCACTCTGCTGTGGCAGCAAGATGACTTTTGGCATGGAGTTGTAACCCCAAGTTAGATAAAATCATAGAGATAAAGGAAATTATTCAGATATTTTGAATATGTGTAAGCATGTGTGGGAGGAGGAAGACAGGAAGGGAGGGAGGGAAGGAGGATACAGGGAAGGGAAGAAAGAAAGAAGAACAAAGTAAAAATGCAAGACCTCGAATACCAAAAGAGAAGGAAATGCAAAATCCAATCAAGTGATTTACTTGGTTAAGAGATGAGCACAAACAGGCAATTACAGTAAGTGAACTAAGAGGTCAAATCCTTTTAAAAACATTTTGAAGCCCATAACACCTGCAACTGTCAGCTGAAATGAAATCACTGGGTCCAAACCTCACTCACTTGGGCAGGCATGTCCTGGGTGGCCACTCAACGTCCAACCCTAAGAAAATCAGAATTAAGTAGAAGTGATTAAAAATAACCTCACTGAGTAATGTATAGAATGTTGGATTGATATGCTGGATGCTTGAAAGTAATACAACATTGTACGTCAATTTTGTATGTCAACATACAATGTCAACATTGTATGTCATTACATGTCAATTACTCAATAATAATTCAAAAAATAATAATACTAACCCCTGACAGCAGGAATGGCAATGGCCTACCTTACTAGGAATGTATCTTTCATCCCAGAGAAGATATGAAATCAAGAGTAAAAAGATTTAACAAAGTTAAAATTATATAGAGTTATAGAATTGATTTCTCATGTCAAAGAATTTCTACCTTTTGGCAATGTACATCCCTGAAATGGTGAAAAAAATAATTAATCTATTGGAGTGATAGTACTGTATTAGAATTCAAATTATGAAATTAAATCATTGACACAGACATGTGATTTTTATATTGAAATTTTAGTGGACTTATGTGTTGTAATGGGAGATTGAAGAGCATTTTTTAAATTCATTGATTATAAGTGGTTAATTCTGGGGGGGCTTACAATAATTATTTAGTGCACAGGAAAGTTTAAGTCACTTATCTAAAAATGAATTACAATGTATTACTTATATAAATACAAATCTATTACTACATCTAGTTGGTGCTAATTAAATAGTAGTATCTTTTGCTGTGGTATGGAAGTCGTCTTTCTTTGCCTCAAGCCAAATAACCTGCCTAGAAACATAAGAGTGCCAAGTAAAACTGTACTCTTTGCTATTTTATTAACTACATTGGTGATAACCATTACTGCCCTTACTCTATGCTAGATAGCCCTTCAAGTGCTGTTCCTCTACCGTTCTGAGATTGCTGTTCTTATTGTCTCCATTTATAGATGAACAAACTAGAGAACATGTAGTTTACCTGCTCAAGTTTACACACCTAATTATTTTGGGAATCAAATGTTTTACTCAGAGTTGTGTGATTTCAGAGTAAAATGCTCAAATACCACAATCCAGCAATAAATGTCATTCCACCTCTATCTTGTTTAACCCAAGTCATTCTCCTCAAGTGTCAGGCATAAATGGAACTTTAGCAAATCAAAGTAAATTGCAGGTCCCTTTGCTATTTGACTTTTTCTAATAGTAAGTAATGACTATCACTGATCTTTTTATTTCAATACAGATGTTCATACACAGGCTCTATTTAAAATAAACCCAACTTTTCCACGGACTACTGAAAAATAGAAATTGGATGCTATTTTGTCTCCAGAAATTAAGGTGAGTTTTGATATCCCTCTTAGCACACTCGAATTTAGACAAATTCAAGAAATTCCTTTGAAAGTCACCGTGGGACAGAGATTGAAAGATAAACTCAGAAAAATAAAGGATCAGAGTAGAAACAGCTTTCACTTTGATCAATTATTTCAAAAGCCTCAAAGTTGTCAAATTACTTCTATCTCTCCAACTATATTAAAGCATTTCCAGTGTAAACAAGTATTATAATCCAGGTAGCTTAGTCTATGGGTTATGCCTTTAATATTCTCTAAATTTAAAAAAAAAAGTGTTTCTGGGGACAGAATATCAGATCTTCTTTGGTGGATTTTAGGGGTGACTGGTAACTGGAAGGCAAATGTCCTGATTGAAAGGAGGAAAAACCATCTGCCCAGGGCTTGGAAGCTAAGAGACCAAGAGACCAGGCATGTCATAAGCATGAACACCGGCTCCTCCAGGGGACAATGCCATCTGGTTTCTGGTTTGCTATAGACACACTTGTCAGAAGTAACAGACTCCTGAGGTCCTCTTTGTTCTGTTAGTCTGGGCTGTTAAAGTGGTATATTGAGAAAAGCCAGCAATATGGCTCAGAGGTGAGTAAGCTTTCCTTGGAGGTGACAAGCTCTTCCCCAGAGTAAATGAGCAAAATGTAATAAGAGGCAAGTGAATTTTAGGAATGAATCCTTATGAAATATCTTTGAATGATTCAGTCCCATGCCAGGCTCTACCACAGGTCAATGCCAAAAGCTTCCCAGGTGTGTTTAATATGCTCAGTATCAAAACATTCTATTTTTAATATTCTCTTCTAAAATACTTACTTTACTGAGTTTAAAAACCATTACAACTTAGTTTTCATATGAAAACAAAGAGAGTTACCAAGTTCCCCACCAGAAAAGTGAATTTGTTTTTGTGTATTAACAAAGATAGGTTACCTACCCTCCCACCACCAAGAAAGAAAAAGAGAGAGAGAGAGAGAGAGAGAAAGAGAGAGAGAGAGAGAAGAAAGAAAACAAAAGAAAAAGGAAGGAAGGAAGGAAAGAAGGAAGGAAGGATGAGATGGAGAGAGGGAGAAAGGGAAAGGAAAGGAAAGGAGAAAGAAAGAAAAAGGAAAGAAAGAAAAAGGAAAGAAAGAAAGAAAGATCAAGTAGTTTACCTGCTCAAATTTACACACAAAAGAAAGAAAGAGAGAGAGAGAGAGAGAGAGAGAGAGAAAGAAAGAAAGAAAGAAAGAAAGAAAGAAAGAAAGAAAAAGAAAGAAAGAAAAGGAAAAAGGGAAAGGGAAAGGAAAGGAATGAAAAGGAAGGGACAAATGGCAGCAATGAGTGGCTGAAAGTTGGGTTGAGTCTCCTCCAAGCCGGAGGAAGCCACCACACTGCCGTCCTAGAAATGCTGCCCAATACATTTCTTTCCTTCTACTATCTTCTCTTGGGGGTGGTGGGGGATATATGGAGAAAGAATATGAAATTCCTTAAACATTAAAACCAGCACTTTGGACAAGTTTATGGGAGAGATAAAACCTTGCATGAATAGCCAAAGAGAATATTTGGGTGGTGGGTTGGGGTGATGGTCATACAGATGTGGGAACTCAGAGAAAGGATATCCATAGATACAGCAGCTTCATAATTTCTAAATAGTGATCATTTGACTGGGGGCTATAGTAAGATATTAATCTTGAGACTCCATACATGGGGCAAGCACTTTTAACAAAGCCTTGAGGGTAGGTGGAGATGAGCGAAGTTTCCTTTCTGAGAAGCACTTACATGCCCTGAGAAGAGTAGCTGACAGATGCATTAGTCTGCTATCACTGCTGTACCAAATTACCACAAACCTCATGCCTTCCATCAGCACAGATTTGTTACCTTACAGTTCTATTGGTCAGAAGTCTAATGTGCATCTCACTGGAGGTGTTGGCAGGGCTCTGTTCCTTTCTGGAAGCTCAAGGAAGATTCCCCTTTTTGGTTCTTTTGCTTGCCACCTCCTTGCATTTGCAAACCCAGAGATGGGTTGAGTCCTTCCCAAGTCACATCACTCCAGCTTTGTCCACTATCTCCCCTTCCACTTTTTAGGAATCCTGTGATTACATTGGGTCCACACAGGTAATACTCTCTATTTTAAAGTCAATCTTAATTCTTTTTCTTCTTGGCCATGCAATGTAACATATACATAGGTTCCAGAGATCGCCATGTGACATCTTTAGGAGTCTTCATTCTCGCCACCATTGCAGCTGTGAGATGCAGGATATCTAGAGTCGTGTTGTCTACCTTCAACGCCAGTGTCACCACATACTAGCTGGGCAACTGTGGGTTAATGATACGATCTCTCCATGCCTCAGTTCCCTTATTTGTAAAATGTGGCTTAAAAAGTGCCTATCTCAGAGGGTTCCTATAAGGATTAAATGACTGTTGGAAATGTGCGTAGGACATTACAAAGTGCTCGATTAAACTCTACAGTTCTGATGTCCATCTGCCTTTTCAAGATAAAAGGCAAAATCATTAAATGTATAGTGAGTATCTAAAGGACTCTGACCCAGAAAGGGAGATTTGATTGCAGGTGTAGAGAACAGACACTTACAGTGCTTGCTCACAGGTCAACACTCCACTGCCCACGGACATAGTTAGCAAAGAACCTAATCTGGAACCTAATCTGTTCCCAGAACCTCCCGAGCCATTCATTCATTCTGGGAATTCTGGAACACAGAGGGCTGCTCACATATAAGCAATGCCCCTGTGTACCTCTGTGCATATTCTTAGTCCTCCTCCATTGATGGTTGGCTCACAGCTGCCTACCAGGTGCCCCTGAAGCCACTGCCCACAGCACTGCTGGCCCCTCAACCATGACTGCCTTTCTTCTAAGCCACTGGGAAACCTGTGCTGACCCAGGATTTTTCAAAAGCATTCCCACAGCAGAGGGGATGTGCTCCCTGGTTAAATAATGATTTCCACTGTCCCACAACTGTCTTCTTCACATGATAACCAGGCTCCTGGGAATTGGGGGCAGAGACACTTTAGGTGATGGTCATACACAGCTATGCAAGGTGCCTAAAACCACTGTCAGGTTCTAATTCCGACCTGGGTGCTTAGTCTAGTCCACTATGTCAGACTTTACATGCATGGCACTTTCCTTTTTTAAGGGCCTCATTATTTTTTTCCCCCACAGTAGTCTTTATTATGAACTTTTCTCTCTCTGCTCCTATACTAGTTTTCTATTGCTGCCCTTACAAATTACCATAAATTTAGCAGGCTAAAGAAACACTAATTTATTGTCTCACATTTTCCACAGGTCAGAAGAGTCAGGCAGGCTCAGCTAAGTGTCTATTTAGAATCTCACAAGGCTGAAATCAACGTGTTGGGTTGGCAGGGATGTCTAGGGGAACATCGTTTACCTTGATCATTCAGGCTTCTGGCTGAATTCAGTTCCTTGTAAGACTGAGTGTCACGTGTCCTTACTGGCTGTCAGCTGAAGGCCATCCTCAGATTCCCAAAACTGCCTTCAGTTCATGGCTTGAGGATCCTTCTTCCATATTCAAAGGCAGCAATGGTAGGTTGCTCCCTTCTTACATCACCTCTCTCGGACTAATTATTTTGCCTTTCTCTAGTACTTTTAAGGATTCAGGCAATCACCTTGGATCCACCAGGAGAATCTCTTTATCTCATGGTCCATAACCTTACTTACATTTGCAAAGTCCTCCGCATGTGTAACGTAATATATTCACAGGATCTAGAGATTAAAGCATCTCTGGGAGCCATTATGTAGTCAAGCACCTGCCCTGTCCCTGCCAGGCCATTAGGTATACATATGGCTCAACTCCTTGGCTCTAGTTCTTTCCCACAGAGTCTCTCTCTTCATGAACATCTAGGCATATGGCTGAGCACCTCTTAGCATCCCTGAATAGTGTGCGACAGCTAAGATGACAGCTAAGAATGTAGCAACTGAAGTCAGTTCATCGCAGAGCACCCGGACTCGGGGTGGGTGGTGCTTTCCGACAGCCAAAGCTTGGCCTCACCACTCACCTGGCCAAAAGCCATAGCTTTACCCATATTGGGAGATACACCAAGTACTGTGAGAACTGATGAGAGATAAACTGGCTTCCCTGCATGAATCAAACAAAAGGCTTCCAGGAGACTACATTTAATTTGAGCTCTGAAGTATGAACAAAGTTTAGTAGGATGAAGGAGAATGGACAGGAGAAATCATTTTAAGTAAACAGAAAGCAAATGCATGGCCGTGAATGTTGAGAAAAATAAATTTTGGAGAAAAATAAGTTTTGGAGAAAAATACACTCATGTTCAAATATGTCATATGAATATTTTCAGTTGATCAACCTTGAGAGTAAAATAGAGAGGAATTTCTTTCACACAGGGTTACACATAGTCCTCTCTTGGCACAGCCAGCACTATATTAACTGAAATCCATTCATATTGGCCAATTCCTCATTTTGCATGAGTCTCAGTTAGTATAGTTCTATACAAAATAAGGATTACATGTTTGTCTACTTTCAAAGATTAGGGTAATAACTAGAGGACATACTCATTCATTTAGAGTTCCCAGATAGGAAAACATACTAATGCTAAATAAAACAGACTAGATTTGAAAGTGATCTTGAAAAACTACAGCAATATGTAGTCAAAAGGAAGATGATATTTCTTAACAAGATGTCTCCAGGGTAAAAGAAAAAAGAACGGTATCTAATCAAAATACGGACAATGACTGGTTAGGGACAGGAGCTATAGTAAATTAATCCAAGGTACACTGGCCTACAAACTAAAGCAAGAACAAGGAAGACATGTAATGAACTCCATACTATATGCCAAAGTTGAAATAATCGAAGTAGTCTGGTGGTTATTATATTTAAGGCTTGAAAAATCTCTACAAGGTAGGTTTTATTATTCCCTTTGTATATATGAAGAGATTGAGATTTAGAGGAGTGAGGTAAATGTCTTGGTGCTGCTAGAGGTGAACTTTGAACTAAAACTATTTGACTTGAAACATAATCCCATTTCTATTATCCCTCATGTCATGCCAAGAATATTGGCATGCATGGTGTGATGTGCGGGGACTGTCTAGAAACTGTTACACACCTTTCAGATAAAATATATTGAGTAGAAACCACCATTTCCATACTCTGGATCTCCTTTAGATTCTAAAATCATTTTGACTACAAATTACTGTTCTTTTTTAAAAATGTTTATTTATTTTTGAGGGAGAGAGATAGAGGCTGAGCGGGGCAGGAGGAGAGAAAGAGGGAGACACCAGAATCTGAAACAGGATCCAGGCTCTAAGCTGTCAGCATAGAGCCTGATGCAGGGCTCAAATGCACAAACCATAAGATCATGACCTGAGCTAAAGTTAAATGCTTAACCGACTGAGCAACCCAGGCACCCCTACAAACTACTGTTATGTTGTAGGTTATGATGGGCCATACTCTTAGGGTCACTGCAAGCTTTTGGAGAATGGGGCTCCCTGTCTTAATACAGCAGATACAAAGATGGTAGAAGTATGAGATAAAGATTGGTAAAGGATGTTTGTATAAGGAGAGAAATGAATCAGAAAAATGCATTATTTCTGCTCTGAGAGAGTGCAGGGATATGAAAGCACAGTATATTAAATTAGCTTCCTAGGAATCCGTAACAAAGTACCACAGATTGAGTGGCTTAACCAACAGAAATTTTTTCCTCACAGTTCTGGAAGCTAAACACCCAAACCAAGGTCTCAGTAGGCATAATTCCTTCTGAGGGCCATGAGGGAAGGTTCTGTTACAGATCCTTCTCTGTTTGGCTTGTAGATGGCCATACTCTCTTTGCATCATAATACTGTTTTCCCTCTATACATACTTGTGTCCAAATTTGCTCTTCTTATAAGGACATAAGTGGTACTGGATTAGGGCTCAGCCTACTGGCCTAATTTTAATTTAATGACCTCTGTAAAGATCTATTTCCAAATATGGTCACAATCTGCAGTACTGTGGGTTAGGATGTTATGACTTTTGGAGGGGAACCCAATTCAACCTATAAATAATAGGTTTAATAATCACTAAATAAAGGAAGAAATAATCACATTAGGAGTTTTATCTCTATGAAATCAAAATGTATATTAGAATTCAAGAAATACCAATAGGAAGACAGAGTCATTTTTGTAACTAAGCAATCAAGGCATTAACAGGGTCCTGCTGTGGCCTATTAACATTACTGATGAAGACAGACATATAGCCACTAATATCACCTCTCTGTATCTTCACATGGTCTAAATTGTTTTTTTCCCCATATCAAGAGGTGCTCTACCTCTTCATATTGTAAACCTAAGAACAACTAAATAGAAGTACCAAATATATTTCTTGAGAAATGATATTCTTTAGTGTCACTGGGCTTTTCTTGGGCCAATACATGCCCAGAGGCACAGTCAGGGAGAAGACATCAAGAATGGAAGACTCTAATGACTCCAAGCATTACATAGAGGATAAAGATCTGGATCACTGTTTGCGGTGTTAGTAAAATAAACTCAGAGAAAGTGCATGATTTCACTTTTTTTCAATGCCCTAACCTTTCCTTAGTCATTAGATAGCCTTTAGAATACCCAACTGTGAGAGTGATGCCATTATTGCTTTTTAAATAACCACTCCTCAAAATGTGGGATACAGACCTGTCAACTCAGAGTTGGGGGGGGAACATTCCACTTTAATTCTATTTATTTTGTTCAAAAAAAAAAACAAAACCAGGTTTCTTTTTTTTAAACCAGTAGGCTTTTCTGTTTTGTTTTATTTTAGGCTGAAGTTGGCTTTCAGGATTGTGCTTAGTTGAAAAATTATGTGCACTGAATGAATGGAACTGGATTGTATCACACAGTATGTCCCAAAGTGAAAACAAAACAGCATTTTTGTACAGAAAACTACCACACTGATAGCACTGCACTGATTTGGGCTAAACCCTAAAATCACTAAATCATGGAACGTCAATGTTGGAGGCTGACATTTTAGGTTGTCTCTGGTGGGCACTTAATTTAACTCAATGAGATAGAATATATTTGATAAAAACAATTAAACCATGTCAGCATATTTTAGAAATGGCTTTGAATACATTATGGCCATTTAATGAAAACCTTGGTAATTATGTTTGACAGATCAATTATTAATCATATAGATGGGGCAGAAAGGGACATGCAACATCAAAGCTGATTAACTCAGCAAAGTCTTCAATAATATTGTCACTTTTTATCAAAGCCAATGGCTTGAAGCACAGTGGCTTGATGGAAGAAAGAGTGATCACAATAAAAATCATAATAAATGGCTAGTTCAAATCAGATGAAGCACTATGTAACGGATATTATGAAAAACAGAAGAGGTATATCTTGCCTTGGTGACATCAGGAAAGTCTTTCTCCTTATAGAGGTAATGGTGTTCTAAGTTTAACAGATGGCAAGTAAAGAATACATAAGTAGAGTGTTAGGGGAAGGGGAAATGCCCATTTTAGTGTTCCTAGGTCCTGTTTTCATCAGTCTAATTTTTTTCTTTTTTTTAAATGTTTATTCATGTATTTTGAGAGAAAGAGAGCATGAGCGGGGGAAGGGCAGAGAGAGAGGGAGAGAGAGAATCCTAAGCAGGCTCCACGCTGTCAAGCGCAGAGCCTGATGTGGGGCTCAAACTCATGAACAGTGAGATCATGACCTGAGCTGAAATCAAGAGTCAGCATTTCACCAACTGAGCCACCCAGGTGCCCCATGAATCTAATCTTGAATACCTGCTGCCTTGGGGACAACTCCACCAAGCTGTAAAAGGAGGGCTAATTAATACCTCTTCCTCAATCCAGGATATCCTATATTCATTATGATGGACTGTTATGGTCATGGACCCCAGTGAGTCAGCGTCCCTGTTCCCATTCTCATGGACCGACATCTGCCACACCAAATAGGGTGGATGTATGCTAACCAATAGGATATTATAGATATGAATGTGTGGCATGACAGGCTAGGTCATACAAGACACTGATTGCTCTCTCTCAGTAAAGATGGCCACCATGCCTGAGGACATTCAAACAGCCCTATGGACAACTCCACATGGAGAGGAGCCAGGGCCACTTGCCAACAGCCAGCACCAAATGACTGACCATACAAATAAGCCACCTTGACAGAGGATCCTCCAAACCATCAAGCCTTGAGATAACTGTAATCTCATGAGAGACCCAGGCCAGAAGAACACAGCTAAGTTCCTAGATTGCTGAATCACAGAAGCAGAAAGATAATAAATGATCATATTGTTTTGGGCCACTAAATCCTGAGGTAATTTATCATGCGGCAATAGGTAACGAACACACTGATACACCCTAACTCTGAAATAATCTCTTGAAATCCCCCAGTGTTGCCCAAGCACTGCCATTAAATATGACCTATTTCCATAAATGTATGTGGTGAGGAATGTTTCGTGCACATATTTACATTTGTCTCTGGAAGAATTTCTATGGGGAAGCAGTTCATCCAATGGATCCAGGTAGGGCTCCATCGACACTTTCATGTCTCCTGCTGTTCAGAGAAAATTAATTCAGCCTTGAGCTGAATAGAATAAATGCAAACTAAAATGATTATTAGAGTGTGACTTTGGATTTATGCAGACAACACTCTCCTTGACATGAGGGATGCAAGTGTTAAGGCATATTATATACAACCTGCCAGGGCATAAAACCATGCCAGAAAAAGCATATTCTGGTCAGGCAAGCTCACCCGCTGAATAGAAACTCTTTCACACCGATAGAAAATGGATGTACTCCTGCCTTCATTAGTGACTATCCCCCCAAGCAACCCCCAATAGAAAAAGAAAGGAAAAGAAGAAAAAAAAAACTTGATCATGTGAAATCTAAATCTCTCAAAAATACACACTAATAACACCCATTGAAAAAGCTAATAAGGAATTAATTTCAAGACACCCATGGGCATTTTCTGGGAAAGGAACCTTAATCATTAAGAAGCCCCATGGTGCCGGGGCACCTGGGTGGCTCAGTCAGTTAAGCGTCCAACTTCAGCTCAGGTCATGATCTCATGGTTCGTGAGTTAGAACCCGCACTCAGGCTCTGTCTCTCTCAAAAATAAATAAACATTAAAAAAAAAAAAAAAGAAATCCCATGGTGTCAACTTGTTTTTTTTTTTTTAATTTTTAGTATTTATTTTTGAGAGAGAGACAGAGTGTGAGCAGGGGAGGGGCAGAGAGGAAGACACAGAATCCGACGCAGGCTCCAGGCTCTGTGACAGCACAGAGCCTGATGCGGGGCTCAAACTCACAAACTTTGAGATCATAACCTCAGCTTAAGTGGGACACTTAACCAACTGAGCCACGCAGGCGCCCCAATGTGCCAACTTGTTTTAAGTAAACACAACCATGGGTCTTACTACATACAACGAACACTGAAGCCACAGCCAATCCACATCTCTCTGAGGTAAAGCACATCTGTGTGATGCCTGGAAATAAAGAATTAGGCTGTTCCTTTGAGTATGGCCACCTCGATGGGATGGGTTCCTGGATTAAAAACTAGCTCCTTAAAAGCTAGGAAGTTAAGAGTAATACAAGTAGAACGAAAGACTAAAAGAAAGGAGAAGAAGGAGAAAATCTTCAGAAATGAAAGTTATAAAACAGAAAAAAGGAAATAAAAGATAAAAAAAGATGAGTAATCAGAGGAAAATAAAGCAAAAATAATAACATTAAAAATAGACATCTTAGAAACAGAGCAAATATTTCCTAACTTATTCCATGAGGCCAACATTACCCTAAGACAAGGGCATTACACGAAAAGAGAGCTACAGACCAATCTCCCATACATACGAGTGCGAAAACCCTCAATAAAATATTAGCATATTGAATCAAAAAATGTACAAAAATCATTATATACAAAGATCAAGTGGGATTTATCCCAGGTATACATGGCTGGTTCAAAATTCAAAAATCAATTAATGTGATTCATCACATCAACACATTAAAAAAGAAAAATCACATGATCATATCAACAGGTGCAGAAAAAGGCATTTGACAAAATCAAACACCCATTCATGATAAAAACTCTCAGCAAACTAGGAATAGATAAAACTTTCTCAACCTAAAAAAGGCTATCTACAAAAACAACATACAGCTAATGTCATCCTTAATGTTAAGAAACTTTAAAGTTTCCCTCTAAGATCAGGTACAAGGTAAGGATATATATATATATATATATATATATATATATATATATATAGAGAGAGAGAGAGAGAGAGAGAGAGAGAGAGAGAGGGAGGGAGAGAGAGGGAGAGAAATTGGGAATGAAGAAATAAAGCTGTCTTTGTTCACATGATGTGTCGATGTAAGTTCATTAATCATAACAAATCTAGCATTCTGCTTGGGAATTTTGATAATGGTGAAAGCTATGCCTGTGTGGGGGTAAGGGGCATACAGGAATTCTCTGTACCTTCCTCTCAATTTTTCTGTGAACCTAAAACTGCTCTAAAAAATAAGATCTTAATAAATTTTCAGAAATAGTTATCATGTGAAAGCTTTAAACCTAGATACCAAACAAGTGAAACTGATTATGTCATGATCAAAAAACAAAGGAACAAAAATAAAAAGAATTAGTAAAAGAAGCATAGAAAGTATATCTCCAAAACAGAAGATGTCTGTTGTACCCCAACCCCTCAATCTGCCTCCACATTCGAGATGACAATTGCATTCTTCTAGAGGACAAAACTATAGGAGTCATCTCTTACACCCCATATCCAATACGCCAGGAGATCCTGTTGGCTCTTTCTATAATCTGACCACTCTTCATGGCTTTACTGTCTCCATCTTGGTCTAAGCATTATCTCTTGCCTGAATTGTGGAAATAGTGCATGAATTGGTCCTTTGACTCTATCCTCACCCATTACAGTTGATCACAAGTGTAATCGAATTGCAAGTGTTAATTCTTTTAAAAAGTAGGTCAGACCATGCCTCCATTGTAGTCTCCAACACATCCCCAATTCATTGGACATAAAATCACGCAAAGTGCTGGTTCCCCAGTCACCACCCTGACCTCAGCTTCTTTTACTCTCCCTCTTGCTCACTTGCACCATCATGACCTCTGGCTCTTCCTCCAACAAACTGGGATTGTTCCAGCTTCAAGTCTTTGTACCTGGGGCTTCTTACTGCCTGGTACATTCTTTCTTATCCCCTATTTTTATAAGGCTAACAACATCTTCACCGTCTTCACATTTTGCTTAAATGTCACCTTTATCTGGCCACACGTTTCAATATTGCTACCTTCTATCCCCCCTCCCTTCCACCTCTATTCTGCAATACTGACACTATCACCATCTCACATATAGTCCCATTTACTTACTGTTTTCACTTCCTCTTAAGAATCTAAACACCACCAGTGCAGAATATCTTAGTCCTTATTTTTTACTGATGTATTTCACACGTCCAAAACAGCTCCAGGGCACAATGTTGGTGCCTATATTTGTTTCCTAGGACTGTCATGACAAATTACCACAAACTGAGTGATTTAAAAGAATGGCAATATGGCCTCATCCTTCTCGAAGCTAGGTGTCTGAAATCAAGGTGTCAGCAGGTACATGCTCCCTCTGAAAGCTACGGGAAGAATCTTTCCTTGTCTCTTCTTTGCTTCCAGTTGTTTGCAGATAATCTTTATTGTTCTTTGGTTTGAAGCACTTCATTTCCTCTCTCCACCATCACACAATGCCCTCCCTGGTTGTCTCTGTGTCTCTTCTTTCACAAGGACAGCGGCCACACTCATTAAGGCCCACCCTACTTCAGCATGACCTCATCTTAGCTACCGCGTTAGTTATATCTCATTTTTTAATCTAATTAATGACCCTATTTTCAAATAAGGTGACATGGAGGTACTGGCAGTCAGGACTTCAGCATATCTTTTGCAGGGACAAAATCCATCCCATAGAAGTGGCCAAAAATATTCTTTTTCCAAAAACATTTTTAAATGAATCAGTGGAAGTATGACAGTGACATGTTGTTAGAAATGTCCTTTGGCTGCTGATGATGTGGGGGATCCTTTCTTATAGCTCAAGTACATCTGAGTGAACAGATCCATTAAAAAGGCAAACATGGGCTGCCTGAGTGACTCAGGTGGTTGAGGCTGCAAGTCTCGGTTTTAGCTCAGGTCATGATCTCACAGTTGTGAGATCAAGCCCCACCTCAGGCTCTGTGCTGGGCTGTGGAACCTGCTTGGGACTCTCTCTCTCTCTTTCCCTCTGTCCCTCCCCCATTTGCAGGTGTGTGTGCATGCTCTTTCTCTCTCTCTCTCTCTCTCAAAAATAAAATAAAAAGGCAAACAAAGTTGCCTCAGTAGTTACTTTTGAGTTTATAAGTATTTCACCACATATCCTTTTTTAATAAACACAGAAGCATTGTGTATTATTCCTTCTTTTAATATTGCTTTTACATTACAAAATAGGAATCGTGATTTTTAATGTAAATTTCAATTAAAATATTGAATATGTTTTTAAAAAACATACCACCCTGTATTCCATCTGCTATGAAAATCATAATGAAATGGGCTTCAGCTTCAGAAAGTAAGATGGCAACCACAGTGATTTTAATCTTCAAGTCAATGAGAGAAAATCTCAGCATGCTTTTATGATAATCATTGCCGTATTGTTCATTGGCAGAAATACACTGTCTTCTCATTTCCCTAACCGGCCGTAGCTTTACTTCTAAATCACATGCCATCATAATTTCTTTTCGGAAATTTAAATACTAAATCATTATTGCCTCATAAATAAACAAATTATAATTATTCATCTCCAAAGCCCATGATGATTCCCCTGCTTTTCACTTTAATGTCTCCTATTCCTCCTCAATTCAGTATTTATATTTATGACAGACACCAGTTTTCAGCAAAAAGAAAAGCAACTGTGAAGTTAGGACTAGGGAATATCTTATTCTACCCTCCATGGTCTGAATAAAAATGTTCAAAAAGTGATCTCCTCTTCTTCCTATATCCAAATTCCTACAGGCAAGAAGAGCTCCCACCTTGACTTCTGATTATTTGTATTAACTTTTGACATTAGCAAAGTTGTACAGGGAATCCAAAAGATTCTCTGTTCCTTCAGGCCTCTGTGAGCATGAATTACCTGACAGCTAATAGGAAGATATCATTTTTTTAAACAACAAAACTTTTATAGAAGCTAAAATGATAATGACAGAAGAAACTTCAGAAGAGACAACCTGTCCAGAATTTTCCACATTGTAATGGGTCGGGTACCATTGGTGGCACACAGGATGGTTTTGAGGTAGTAAGACCCTATTTAAAAGTTGATTTTGGCTCAGTCGGTTGAGCATCCAACTTCAGCTCAGGTCATGGTCTCATAGTTTGTGAGTTAGAGCCCTGCATCAGGCTTGCTGCTGTCAGCGCAGAGCCCACTTCAGATTCTCTGTCCCCCTCTGTCTCTGCCCCTCCCCTACTTGCACTCTCTCTCCCAAAAATAAATAAATATATTTTTTAAAAAGTTGATTTTAATAAGAATATATTTGTTTTACATGGGTATTAATTCATTTTGATGAGGTAGCCAAATAGTCAAAAAGTTAGTCTGTAGAGCTCCTGGCTTAGGTGGGGTGTTTTACCAAATGCAATACAAATGTATTGGAAAGAAGTATTTTTTCCAGGCTCTGATTTCACAGATGCTGTTGTTTAAGAGAATGCCTCTTTAAAAAAAAGTGAATTGACTTAATGTCCACTGAAAAGAAATAGATAGTGTAAAAGCAACACTTTGATCTATCAAATATATGAAAATGGTACCAAAAATTGCTGAAGTTTAGGAAACATTGATCCGGCAGGTAAGCAGACTTCAGAAAGAGGTAAGTGACTCCCCTCTTGGGAGTAACCAATGGTTACTGTCCCAAGCTGGAAAGTCCATCATTCTTTCCTGTTGGTTCTTTCATCTTCTCTCTTCTCTCTTTTCCCCCCTTGTCCCTCTCCCTCTTTCTATACATATATGTATTTTTACATTTTCTATATTATTACCATCTGTTCCCTTGTTTCCTCTACTAATCTGGAAGTTACTTGATGATGCCAAGATCTCATTTCATTTATCTGTGTGTAATCACTGACATTGATATGATGCCCAGAACACAATAGGGGTTCAGTACATGTTTGTTGAATGACTAAATAAGTGAGGCTCAGTTTTCAGGCCTCTGACCTCCCTCTCCCCTGCTCCTCTCCCACTTAGTCCAGAACTAGTTCCACTGTACCATGCATGCTACATTTAATGCTTAGATACTCATTTCCAAATTCAGAAGTTAAAAGAGTCATACCAATGCCTCCTACATTAAAACAGAAAAAAAGAAATAAGAGAAAAAAATCACATATGATTCTCCATCTAAAATAGTTTAATGTAGAACCAACTTTTAAAAAAAATTAGTGCTTGTTAAATATTAAACATGGTAATCCAACTGATTTAGAGCAGAATAAGAAAAATGACCATCAATATTTATTATTTACCTATGCTTTGTTCATAACCTAGTTGTTAACTTGTATTACAAGACATGTAATCACACAGTCCAAATTGCAATTTCAGTTTTGTGCTTTTCTTCAGTCTGGTGGTGTTCAGATTATTAATACCTTTCAAGCCTAAGAGAAGTAACAATTCTAGGTGGACAGCACCTGAAATAAACCAAACATCGCCAGGTTCCCATGGCCAGGCTCCCTCTGCAAACTGTATTTATCATATACAGACATTGCTTTCAAATATTTCATTTCATCATCTACTCAGTAATGAATCCCCTACTTATGAACCAGGGCTCTGCTCGGTATAGATGATCTGAAAATGAGTACATTTGTCTTCAAGTTTTTCACAGGCTGATGGAGGATGCAGCACACGGTACGTCAGAGATATTGCAGAGTGCCATGACAGACAAACTCCAATTCTTCAGGAATTCAGAATGATTAATTTGGTCTTGAAAAGACTGCATAGGATTAGGAGGAGGCAGCTCATAAGAAAGTTCCAAACTACCCCGAGCTACAAGATGAGAGTCCAAATTTGAAGGTGTGACACCTTGGGCCCTTCAGAGTTATAAAATTTATTTATGAAACATAAGAGTATATTGTAAGTATAAAATTATAGTTCTCTGAGCCTCCCTCTTTCCATCTGTAAAATGAGTACAAGAATACCTCGTTCCCAAGACTACAGCAGGAACAAAATTAAGCAATGTAAAGAGTCCAGGGCTGTGTTCTCCCGAGGAAGTACAGGTAGGCAGAATGCGTCGGGCATTCTAGCCTAAAGTGGCATCAACCCTGGGCCCCTCAGTAATCAATTCTGAAGATCCAAGAAAGAAATCTTCAGTAGGAATTAGAATGTGAGTTATTTTTTTTTAAAGGCTAAAAATAGTGAAGATGAAAAGGGAAGAAATCTTAAGTAACTAATGGACAGGTATATGCATAATATGGTAGATGGTAGAAAAAGTTCTTAAGACTTCTGTCCTTCTTTCTAAAGCTGTCCTCAAATGCTGTTACTTCAATAGAAAAAAACAACAACAACAAAAACAAAAACGGGGTGGGGGGAGAAGCATTAATGACTAATAGTTAAAAAAATCTGCTTAGCTAACTACCTAGCCCTAACCACATGTTTCAACTAGTTCCAGCCTGTCTTATGATATACCTTAAATGTGAGAGGAGAACACAGGAGAACACAGGAGAACCCTACATTTCTTGCTCTAGTTCCTACATCTGTTGCTCATGCTCTTGTCCATGGTTTGGGGTTCTGGTCATCCCCTCGTCTTTCAGGGTTGGCTTCTAATCAGTCCTCTCCACACCTCTCCTGATGTTCCACCAGATATCAACCTGGTTGCAGACCATGATTCCAGTGGTTTAATGAACAAACATCCTCTGCTTCCCAGCAATGCAGATATTCCAGGATCTGGAAAGAAAATCTTGCCAAGACTCACAGTATAAAACTGGGAACACAGACAAATACCTACAGAGGATGTAAAGTGAGCCAAGGAAAAATCAATATACAAAAAGTTTCAGAGTTGTGGCAAAGAATAGCCATGCTCCACCCAAAGATATTCAAGTTCAGTGTAAAAAGGCAAAACACCATTTCAACCAAACTACACATGTCTGCAGGCCGGGGGGCTCAGTCTGCAACGCTTAGATAAACACTTAGCGCTGCCTGGATCTCTCCAGTTGAATCTGCAGCTGCCTCTACCAAAGAGGGTGCTTTTCATATGAAATGTACCATCTGGGGTGCCTGGGTGGCTCAGTCAGTTAAGCATCCATATTTCTCGATTTCAGCTCAGATCATGATCATACAGTTTGTGAGTTCAAGCCCCATATCCGGCTCTGCTCTGAAGAAATGCAGCCTGCGTGGGATTCTCTCTCTCTCTCTCTCTCTCTCTCTCTCTGCCCCTTTCCTTCTCACTTGCATGCTGTCTCGCAAAATAAATAAATATTAAAAAAGAAAAAAAAAGAAAAGAAAACATGCCATCTTACTTCTTTTTTTTTTTTAACGGACTAGAAGACTTCACTGGTTTTCACAATAGACTGCAAGACCTAAGCTGGTTTTCTCAAGATCCACGATCCAGTGCCCTAGGGCACAGATGCCTGAAACTGGCCTCCTAGGGTTACATCACACAAAGGAAATAGCTATTTTGTTCACTACTGTTGACACTCTGAAATGTTCTAAGGTTGGTGCCAGTACTTGTCTTCTATTGGACAAGCAGGCCTAGTAATCAGTTTGAAGGACCTAAGAGGGCATAACCCCCCTACACTCATAAGAATGGCAAATGGCATACACCTAAGAAGACCCTGAAGGTATTCTTATCCTAATTAGGGCCTGCCATTGGCAATGGGGTTCCCCATCAGGAAATCTTGTTCCTCAATTTTGAGCGCTGGTCCATTCCTTGCTCTCCGTCACGGTCTTCATGCAGTTGAACTTTCTGCATCTTTTACTGATATTAAAGATGTGTCCTCTGCCTAGAAACATCAGTAGCTTCCTGTCAATCACTGTCACCCAGGTAGCAATTGCCAGGTAATTATTCACAGATGTACAAATGGTGTATAATTAAAAACTGCCTGTTACTCATTTTTTAATGGCTTTAACTCATTTTATCTCTGGGGTAAGAACAAAGCACCTTACAAATATACTAATTGAGACCATAATTGGCCGATATTTACAATCAATCCTTCCATGAGTTTCTCAACCTTTTGCTGCTCTAACCCATAATGCCTCCCCAATTAAAAACCAAGTTTATTAAATATATGTGTTCTTTTTTACTAGTGAGATCTCTGAGTCCCTGGAGTGCTACAGAAAAGGGAACACATCTCTGATTTTCCAGCTGCTAGGGGGAGATATGCCTGTGACTCATTAGGCAGAGGTTTGTATGAAATAAAAAAAATGTATTCATGATAACTGTTAATTTAACATGTTTATTTATATCACTGGAGCATGACTCCTGCATATAAAGGAAGACAGGGGAAAAAAGTGATTCAAGATAATTTATGAAGCTGCATAATTCTTCACGTTTTATCATTTTTAAGATACCAAAACCTAAAAAAGAGGCATCAACTTTAAAAAGTAGCTTGGAAATAATTTGTGCCGAGGAAGGGATGACCTGAATGTCACAACCTGAAACTTGCAGAGTACACCCAAATTGTCAGGGAAGGTTCTAATGAGAAAATTCAAATCAATTTCTGAATGTGACTTGTACTTTTCTACTAACTCCACTCAGACTTAACACTTAAGGGGCGTCTGGGTGGCTCATTGGTTAAGTGTCTGACTCTTGGTTTTGGCTCAGGTCATGATCTCACATTTTTGTGGGTCCAAGCCCTGCGTCAGGTTATGCACTGACAGCACAGAGCCTGCTTGGGATTCTCTGTATCCCTCTCTCTCTGCCCCTCCCCAACTCATGCTGGCTGGCTGGCTGGCTGTCTGTCTGTCTCTCTCAAAATAAATAAACTTTAATTTTAAAAAAATTTTTATGTTTTTTTTAATTTAATTTTGAGAGACAGAGAGAGACAGCATGAGCAGGGGAGGGTCAGAGAGAGAGGAAGACACAGAATCTAAAGACAGGCTCCAGCCTCTGAGCTGTCAAGCACAGAGCCCGACGTGGGGCCCCAACCCATGAACCGCAAGATCATGACCTGAGCCGAAGTCGGATGCTTAACCGACTGAGCCACCCAGGCCCCCCATAAAGTATAATTTTTTTAAAAAAGAACTAAATACCTGAGAAAAGATTCAAATACAATTGACGAAAATATATGATCATACATATTTTTGTGTAAATATTGTATTAATATCGCAAGTCCTATATAATCATTTAAATGGGATTAAAGAAGTTTGAATTTAGCCAAATACAATACTAACAGTAAATGATTCCTGATGTTCTATGCAATACTATAGTTTCCAAGACATGGTCAGCTAGAGTGTGAGTCTTTGTTTTAAAGATTAGGAAACCAGATTTAGAAACTTTGAATGGCTTGTAGATGGTGAATTATATCATACACCAAGTCAAGTCTGACTACTAAACAAGTATGAATAGACGAGATATGGAATGACATCATTCTACTTGCTAGAAAAAGTATTAAATGTAAGACATGCATTATGTGAAAGAAGATTCTAATTTTGAGGGCAAAAATAATGCCTTATTCATCTTTTCTGTTTGTATTCTACAAAGCCCAACTCATTATTTTGCAAATGGTAAATACTCGACAAACGTTGAATGGAATGGCACTTTAAATTCAATTACAATATAATTCAGCTCTCTCTCATTCTTAGTTCTTCAGCATATTCTCAAACTTTAGTTTTTAGTTTCACTTTAGCATCACCTGCGAGTTTATATTCTACCAACCTCTACTCTCAACATTCTTTTCAACTGGTACTGGAGAGGCTCAAGAAGCAGTAGTCTATTGGCCACAGTTGAGCAATACTGCCTTAGGAGTTACCAACAGTTCTTCTTTTTGGAGTAGTGATCAGAACCACTCAGCCCATGAATCAGAGTGGAGTTTGAAAGAGAATCTGCTTCTTTGCTCCATCCTAGTGAGGGTGGAGGGAGGGATGATTACACGTGAGTGTATACAAAGATCTATGTAGAAATGACATTTCTCCTGGACCCTTCGTTCCAGGCAGCTATCGAAGCTTTTCTGCCACAGAGGTGATGCATTATGATAGATAGGACCATAGCCACAGGACCAGACAGACCCAAGGAACTTTAAATCTTGCCTCCAACACCTACCAAGAGTGAATCTGGGTGAGTGATTTAAATTCCCAAGTCAGTTTCCTAACATATAAAACAGGGACAGTAATAACTCGCTATAGGTGGGGTGAAGTAAGTTATTTTTCACACCAGATGTTTCAGAACTATAACTATTTTTTTTCCATTTATAGACCCTAAGTTAAAGAAACAAACATTGTATTATGAACCACATATTCTTGTGCACCAAGTGAAATGTTACTGTGACTCCAAAAAGTGAGTGAATGTCATATATATGACCCTTAGTTTTCATTCTTAAGCTGGGATTTAACGACTCTGTGATTCACATGGATTTATTTACTGTGATAGATGGGATGTTTGTGTCCTCACCCCCGTTCCTGCCAAAATACATATATCAAAACCTAACCCTCAATGGGTTGTATTTGGAGGTAGTGCCCTTGGGTGTAATTAGGTCACACAGGCAGAGCCTTGTGACTGGGATAAGTGCCCCCAGGAAAGGGAACCCAGAGGGCTCTCCGGCCTCTCCCACCACGTGAGAACATGGTGGGAAAACAAGATGACCAACTATAAACCAGAAAGCGGGCTCTCACCTGGTGCTCAATCTGCCAACGCCTGCTCTTGGACTTCCCAGCCCCTAGAACTGTGAGAAATAAATGTGTGTTGTTTGAGCCATCCAGGCTGTGGTATTTTTGTGATAGCAACTTAGCTATAAATTGCTACAGGATTTTGCTAAATATTGTCAGTTGAACATAAATCACTTGGCGTGACCAAATAGTTGTCACATCTCACCTTTTAACAGATGTAAGATTTGACTCTTAAAATGTCTGTGCCAAAATCTCTGGAAATAATATTTATTTTTCGCTGGAGTCTTAGAAAATAATGAATAGCTCTGTTTTTCATACATAAAAGAGAAAGCATGAAATGTGAAAACACGTATTACCTTTCAACAATTGAGGAGAAATGCTAAAGCAGAAGATTCTTTAACACTGTAAATGGAATATCAACTTTCTTATTCACCTCATATTTTTCCTGCCTTACAGGCTTTGAATGCTCCAACATGCCAATGACTTGATAAAAACCTGAATATCCTGAAATTGACTATGACTAGTTCCCTTATGCTAGTTCAAAAATTGCCTAACTTTGTGCCAAAGTAACTGACAGAATGTGGCAATTAAGCCATGCTCACATTAGATAAGTGTTAATATATATATTAATAATATAATATAATAATATATAATATAATATGATATAATAAATATAATTATATATATAATATAATATAATATAATTATATATATTATATATAATATAATATATTAACCCAAATGATTTGAGGTTCCAAATGATTAAGAAGCAAACCAACAGTGTTTTCAGGGACAAATTTAATGTTTAAATAAATAATTGTGGCTTTTGGTTCTTCTTTTCAACGCACTAAAATCATGATGATTATGATAATGATGGTGATGATAAAATAATACACATTAAACGATATCTATGTACGTACATGGCTACTTAACTGCTCTGTACCTCCAGTCCACATCTATAAAATTCAGGTAATAGTACTGACCTCCACATTGTATGTTGAACATTAAGTTAACAAATCCCCCAAGTTTAGCACCCAGTAGGGGCTATCAGGATATCTGCTGTTACTATCAATAAAACCTGGGGTAATGGGTTTATTGCTTCCGAGTTGGAGGGTTGTGGACGCTGAATTTGACAAGGGTGAGAATTCTTGAAGTCCACGCAGGAAGACATCTGGAACCTGAATTTAAATCCCAGTCCTCTGATTCCATGTGTTCTTGCCCTCATTCAAAGCCCTATCATGGGGGAAATGCAGGGATCTGGCTGAGCCAATTCACCCACAGCATGAATTATCAACAACCTTAACAGAGGACATCTTCAGGGCTCCTGGGTGGCTCAGTTGGTTGTGTCCAAATTCAGTTCAGGTCATGATCTCATGGTTTGTGAGTTGTGCCACACATTGGGTTCTCTGCTGTCAGGACAGAAACTGCTTCAGACCCTCTCCCCACCTTCTCTGGCCCTCCCCTGCTCTCTCACTCTCAAAAATAAATAATCATTAAAAAATACACACACACAGAGGCAGTCTTCAACAAATGTTTGGCCCTCCACTCACCTTAAATCACTTTTAAGTATAAGAGACAGAAGTAATTCCGCTTTTCAGTTAAATGTATTTAAAGCAAAACCCTCAAGCGTCCCAAAGACTAAATGAAAGAGGAAATAATGGGCACCGTCAAGAGTCAATACCTGAGACTGAAAAATTACTGTCTCTGTGACAGTAAACCGTTACAGTATCCAAATACCAATTTACAAAGCCGGAGTGATCATGGCTGTCACGGTCTGTTCATCTCAGCTTTTTCTCATTCTGGATGAATAATTGGTTAGTTAGTCCAGCAAAAGTCTTTGACCCACAGATGAAGAGCTAAAATTGCCAAATTTAGCAAACAAAAATACAGCCTTCCCAGTGAATTTTTAATTCCAGATAAATGACAAATATGTTTGTACTTTTATATGTATATGTATGTTCCAAATGTTACATGGGGGCATATTTATCCTAAAACATTATTTGCTATTTATCTGATGTTCAAATTTAACTGGCTGCTTGGGATTTTACCCAGCAGTGGCCTACTTTTGAAATTTCCTTTTCAGGGATGATTGCCTAAGGAAGGAAGTTGTTATGAACTAAATATTTCTGTCCACCACAAACTCACGTGTTGAAGTTCTAAGCACTAATGTGCTAGCTGGAGATGGGAGCCTTCGGGAGATGATTAGGGTTAGATGGGGTCACAAGGGTGAGGCCTTCACAGGGGGATTAGCACCCTTGGAAGAAGAGACACCAGAGAGCTTACTCTCTCTCTCTCTCTGCATGTACTATGAGCATACAGTGAAAGGGTGGCTGGTCTCCAACCCAAGAGAAGTGGCTTCAAGAGAAGAAACCTACCCTGTCGGCACCCTATTCTTCGTCATCCAATATTCCAGAATTGTGAGGAGTAAATTTCTGTAGTTTGAGTCACCTGTTTGCAGTATTTTGTGCCAGCAGCCTACATAGACCAAGATGGAAGTACTGAATACTGTGACTCATGTCAGTAGCAGGTACATCCTGGTCTCACGCCAGGCTTTCACCAATGGTGATACCACACCGTGCAGATAACCCTTCTCTGCCTACATTTCTTGGGTCTCCGGAATGTCAAACCTCTAGCAGAACCACTGTCTGCGTAAGATGAGTCACACAGCTTTCCTCTCCCTGTCTCGCTGCAAAGTGTTTCCACATGATTGGTTGCCCTGGCTTCCATGTTCTTATTGTGCATTTCTAAAACTGGGTTCCATTTTGCTTTTCCCCAGACCACATCTTTCCAGGCTCTAGACACTGTTGTATAGTCTTATAAGCTGCCTTCATTTTCAAATCCCACCAATAATGGGTTATATACATAGATCCCTTGCCTACCATTTTAGTCCCTTTTCTCTGTGGCCCCTTGAATATGTTTTCATCTGACAGTGAGTTCAGATGACTGAAACTCAGTTCAGTTTCAGGTAACTGAAAGCAATTACCCTGAAAGCAATTGTTGAATTCCAATTTTCTTTTTCCCTTCAAAACATGTTTGTTCTAGAACTTCTGGAAAACTCAAGCCTGGATTTCCTTTCTCTCTCTCTCTCTCTCTCTCTCTCACACACACACAATAAGCACTAACTCTTACTTATTTTTCACTTGTCTTAAAGCATAATTAGGAAGTGCTAAACATGTAGCAGATACTTCTACATCAGTAGTCCATTATTTTCTGACCACATTAACCTGAGATATACTCAATTATTTCTGATTTGTGAAATTATTTCTCAGTTTTACCCTCTTATTAATCTAAGAAGAAAATAAGAAAAAGATTTTACCTGGAAAAAATATAAAATTAGTCTGAAGTTCTTTCCCATAAAATACTTGGAAAAACATATTCTGGAAAGAATTGTGTTTCATGAAATTTACTTTAGGCCTCTGGTATGTCAATCTTTTCACTCCAAAGCTGATTTCATTTTGGCCCTCTGCTTATACGAAGAGAATAATCGCCTGCTTGGATGGTTGTTGAGTCCAATAAGTGTTGATCATTAATAAAACCTTTTAGATCGAGATAATGGCTTAGGCAAAGCACATTTATATAGTAAAAGTTGAAGAGAAATGATTCTTGAGAGGAAGAGCTTTCGGAATTACGCAAAGAATGACATTTACTCAACTTTTAAAGATCCAGTGGGAAAGAATATGTATGTGCGTATGCTTGTTTAACTGACTCGGGTTGAGCTCTTCTACCGAAAATAGATACATTTTACGTAAGAATGGTATATATTGTTTTATTACAAGTTACAGGAAGGATGGTATATATTGTTTTATTACAAGTTACAGGAGCCTGGTTTAATCTGTAAGTATTGCTTACTTTACTTCATTTCTAATTCATTCTTGAATTCATGGCTCCTTTGCACTTTTTTAGGAAAGGATTTTTCCCCAACGAGTGCATTTTACTTTCCTTAAGCCTGCTTCTTCAACTCCTCTAAAATTCTAAATTCTGATGATCAAACAGGACTTAATGAGCTGAGAGTAGGGGTGTTCCTCAGCTGTGATTACCCGCTACGCTGTGAATCCCTCTATCCTGCTGTTTTGCAATCACCACATTGCTTGGCTGTCTCCCCATGCTAACCCAGGAGTTTCTCAAAAGCAAGGTGTGGTTGTTATTCTTCAAAAGCATGAGTCCCAGCTCACGGCTGGTACTTGATATGTCCAACGTGCAAACAAACAAATAAGTAGGGACTCTAAAATGAGCAGAGTGACCCAGGCACTCAGAATCCTAGGGGCAGTAAGTGGCTGAGAGCAAATCCATTTCTGTAGACTGGTGTCCTGGGCTTAAATTCCCACCCAAAACATTCCATTCCATCTAAAGGAATAGCACCTTGCAAAGTTCTGTTATCTTCTGACATTTCTATATCCTTTCAGTCTGACAACAATTACATTTATCATTTTAACTAATACCCACTGTGCCCCAAAGTTTAAGGTAATCTCTATGACAACAGAACAGAAACAAATGTCTTGCTACCAGTATGAGTCACACAAGAGTAACATTTAAAAAAATTTTTTAAATGTCTTTTATTTTTTAGAGGTCGGTGGGGGGGGGGGCCAGAGAGAGAGGGAGACAGAATCTGAAATAGCCTCCAGGCTCCAAGCTGTCAGCACAGAACCTGATGCAGGGCTCGAACTCATAAACTGTGAGATCATGACTAGAGCTGAAGTTGGACGCTTAACTGACTGAACCACCCAGGCGCCCCACAACAGTAACATTTTTAAGTAAAGAGAAAATTGTGCTATATTTACCAAATCACCATTGAAACTTGATACTATATAATTACTTGACTACGTACTTGCATTTGATTAGCACCTGCAAATTCACAGTGCATTTTCATATACTTTATTTAAAATGACACTTCGTTTTTAATTATACAAACATTATAAGAATATAAGATCTTGAGATTTTGAGAAGATCTGAAGTATAGAATCAAATAAATTAAAAAGAGTTCCAACTGACCTGAGATAATAAAATTTCATTTCCTCAATGCGCCCCCCCATCATGGTGTTATGTTATGGTGTTAACACCCACTGGTGTTCTCAGGAGGGTTGGTGCCCAGAGCACTATAGAAGCGTAGCCTGGGCTGGAATGAGAGAAGTGTTTAAAGGAAGGCAGACTGTGTCAACAACTGTCACAATGAGACTTGGGAGTTAAGCACCCCAAAAGAAGAATAAATCAATGATCAACCTTATCGATGTAACTGGTTATACGGCATCACTAAGGCTAATGTATAAGGAAATCATCTGGGGGAATTAACTAGTCTACTGTTATGGCTCCTTAAGGAAACAATAATACTAACTACCGTCAAAGCAACAAGAAGGCTGTCAGCTGTAGGCACGTTGATGTGAAACGTCCTTATCCGATGCTCTGCTAGAGTCCAATCCATTGCCAGTGTTCTTAGCTTGAATATGCCATGGGCACTATTGGGTTTTGCTATCATATCTTAATTAGGGGAAAATGCTAAGATGTCCTTTAATGAGACATTAAAAATGAGTGTAAATGATGACATCATGAGTGGCTTTAAAAAAAAAAACAACCCTCAATTTGGAAACAACTGGACACCTACAAAGAATTTAGAGAACATTTCTGTTTGGTTCTGCGTTGTGTTTGGCACAGCACACACCATCCTCCTGGGCAGGTGCTACGTGAGAGTTACTAGTGTTCTGACGTTAGCAAGATAGATTTTTCCTTTAAATACCTTTCGAGCTCACCTCTTCTTTATCATCACCATCTTCATATTGCCCAAATCTTCATCATAACTTCTATGGATTTCTTTCTCTCTGCCAAGCATTGACCTCATCTCCCCATCCCCTGACTCTAGTGTAGTTTTAGTTTCAAATCATCAAGCGTCCTGTTTATTGCAATCATTTCCCTATTGGTGTCTCTCAAACCTCTCTCCTCACTACAGACAGAATGATTAAAAGGCAAACAAAAAAGCACACATGACTCTAAACCTTTCCTATTTAAAATCTTTCAGTTATGCTCTCTTCGTTCATCCAAAAACCAATCTGCTTCCTTACTAGGCTGCATGCACCTGCAAGAGTCCAAACTTCTTGGCACGACATGAAAGGTGTTTCTGGCTTTTACCTAATGTACTGAGTATCTATCATCTTCTGCTATGCTCCTGACACTGACCTTTCAGAAATAACAAATCCCCTGTGCACAAAATGCTTTTTCACAGTCCCATGTCTGTTTGCATGCGGCCTGCTCATTCTGAAGTGTCTTTGGTCTCTAGCTCATTTGGCAACTTCCTGCTCAGCCTTCAAAGCATGCTGTAATACTGTCCTATCCAGCCTTCCCTGCTATCTTCAAGAAGGTAAATATACTACTTCTGTATCTTATCAGTTCTTGCTTGACTGCTTATATCACAAGTGACATATTCATTCGTCATGTATATATTTCACCTGCCAAAACATGAGACTCTCAAAGGCATGAGCTTTGTTGTATTTATCTTCCTATTTCTAGAATCCAGTATAAAACCTGCATCATAGTAAACACTCAGTAAGTGTTTGTAGATTGAACCAATGTACTTAAAGAGAAAAAGCTAACAATTCAAATATAGGCCATGTTTTTATTTCATTATTGCTATTTTTAACAATGACGATAACAAAAAACTCACAAACATATTCGATTGTGTCGTACCTACAGGCTGCTATAATACCCTTCAATTATACATAGTAGAATCCCCCAATTCACTTTTCTTAACACCTCTGAGAGCAGTATCTACCTAATTCTGTGTTTATTTAAATAGTACACTTTTACTAAAAATAGTAGAGTAGTTGTGTAAACATTAGCTAAAAAGATGACCTATTGAACAGGCACTTTGCAAAGAAATTATTTTCTTCTTAATATAAAAAGTAAATCAGTAGTAACTTAGCATTACAGATACAAACTTGGACAGGTCCACGTCATCCCAGCCAGAGCTCCAATCAGAAAACTGGCTGCAGTATATTATACAAACAGTTCATAGACTGACTTCTTCTATTCCTCTAATATTAGTATCTCTTTGAACAATTTCCAGTTCTACTCTATGCAAAACTCCTTACTGCTTCCTCTCATACCATCTACTTGGAGCAGGACAGGCCGATTCAACTCTGTCTCTGTGTGCCCACCTTCTGGGCCAACTGAGTTGCTTCATTTAGAATAAAGCCCCCCAAAGATCCTAACTCCTGAGGAGCCGTGCCTTCAATCTGCTCACCATGAAGTGAGAGTTGATTTTCCTCTAACACCTTTTGCCTTGAGGGTCAATTAATGAAATGAAAGGTGGTCTTCCATCCTCAGGACATTTACCCACCATCTGCTCATTTAAAAAACATTTGAGTTGCCACTTTCACACCACTATCCCATTATGATTTCTCAATAGGGTTGGTACCATCTTATATCAGCCTTTCTCCATTTTTGTCCTGGCACTAGAAACTCCCTCAACCTTTACTGACCTTTAATATGTTTTTAAAAACATATTTATTTCAAAATAATTTTTACATACTCATTTCCAAAACAAACAAAAATTAGTGAAAAGAATGATACTGCTTTACATTTTTGCAATTATCTTTAATGTCTGTCTGGTCTAATAAAAGATAACTGAATTCTCACCTCTACTTCTGCATTTAATCTGTTATGATATCATACACCGTGATCTTCTGGAACACCCTACTGTGCATTTACTAATGAATGGAAGTGAAAAGGGAAAATATCATCTTTTACTGTTACCATGAAAATAGATTTCATTTCTTGAACTTCCTGAAAGTGTCTAAGCCCCCCACCCTTCATTGATCATAATTTAAGACCCAGAATACAGATTTCTGAAAAAGCCTCTAGTTTTATTTATTATGTAGTACTCAAAATTCTTATGACAGCTATGAATTCTTTTCTCCAAAACTGAACATAAGAATACATTTCACACATAATTTTAATGGCTCCATGAATCCCACGTGCTATACACTGAATGTGTCCCCTCAAATTCATATGTAGAAACTTATTCCCCCCAGAGTGATATTCAGAGATAGAGCTATTGGGGGGTGATTAGATAATGAGAGTAAAGTTCTTATGAGTGGGATCAGTACCCTCAGAAAAGAGAGCCCTCCAGAGGGGTCCCTCACCTCTTGGCCATGTTAGGTCATAGCAAGAAGACAGTTGTCTATGAACCAGTAAGCAGGCTCTCACCATAGTCTCTGCTGACACTTCGATCTTGGATTACGAGCCTCCAGAACATTGGGAAATAAATTTCTGTTGTTTAAAAGTCACCCTTCATGATCTCACGGTTTGTGGGTTCAAGCCCTGCGTCAGATTCCGTGCTGACAGCTCAGAGCCGGGAGCCTGTTTCAGATTCTGTGTCTCCCTCTCTCTCTGGCCCTCCCCAACTCATGTTCTGTCTCTCTCTGTCTCAAAAATAAATAAACTATAAAAAAAGTTTTTTAAAGCCACCCAGGCTATGGTATTCTTATAGCAGCTCCAACGGACTAAGAGATCACAAGTGTCATTCAAGGGAAGCCAAAAACTCTTTTTAGGGAAGATACCATCTATTGTCGATCTTGTATCTCCTATATTACTGAGAACCTTATATTTTATCTGATTTCAATAAGGTACATGAGAAACAAAACATTAGAAATCGAAGGACCTTTAGGGACCATATTGTTTAAATTTCTCATTGTTACATTCCGATTGTACGAACTTGGGGAGGGTAAGTGACTTCCACAGGCCACAGTGCATGTGATAAGTAAACAGCGTAGAAATGTAAATGTAGTCTGCAAAGTTATCACACATCATTCATTAATGTGACACTTGGTTTAAAACTTCAAGTGATACAAATCTATACCTTTAAGGAGACAAAAAATCATTTTTTTAGAAGTTTAGAACTTAAGGAGACATGAACTCATCTTATTTTATTTGTAGGAAATTATCTTATTTGTAGGAAAAAGCTACAGGGTCTCAGAGAGATAAAATCACTTCTCTAAATTCACAAAATGTTAAAGACCCCATTTCCCAATGCTGAATCAAGTGTGATTAACCGTGTATCATATTGCCTTGGAAATAACTCACATTTTTGTAGCAAATTGAGAATTCCCATTTTGAAGGAAATTAGTAAGAATAGCAACTGGTATGTGCTGTAGCCAAAAGTAAAAGCACAGCTTCAGGACAGTCCATAATAATCAAGGTTACAAATCTTATTCACTTTCAGTCAGCTTCTCGAAACCTAAAACCTAAGAGATCCGAAGCTGGGAAAATAAGTAATCTGAAATTTCATCTTCTTTTGTCACAACAATAGAACACATATATAACATTACTTTAAAATTGCTCTGGCAAATTGGCACCTTGCCCCAACAAGTAAGTCATGAAATCCAGTGCTTTCCCATACTTCATAGAAACTTATTCAAATCACCATAATAGAGTTTCTGCTCTTGGGAAATGAACACATAAATGGCAGCATCCTTTCTAACGGCAATTCTCGACATTCTTATTAAAGTTCTGTGTTAAGTGCCCAGGTACATTAAATCAATCCATTGTTTTCCAACCACACAGACAGCCCAGAGCTCTGGAGAGGAAGGGAGGCCACAAGGAAATCAATCATCAGAATGTGCTTCTTTTAACACATTATGCTGTTGGCTGATTGGGTTTTGAAATAATCTGATATAAATTTGGGTTTGAATTCAAAGTCCTTGACAGAACTATTGCCAAGAAATGAGAAAGTAATATTTTTCTAAAACTATTACTTGAAAATCTTCAAAGAAATGACTTATCCGTAAAGATTTAATATTTTCTTCCTATTTAAGATGCTGCAAGTACCCAGGCAGCACTAGAAAATGAAACCTTTATGTTGTACATTGTACTTAGACACCTGGTGTTGGGTCCACAATTTTTCCTGCTGAGCAGCAGACAAGGAGATGTAATATTGACATTCTCTTTGAAATGCGCCAGGGTCTACTAAAGTCTTCCCTCTGTAGGGGCAGAAAGTTCACCTAAGAACCGTGAAAAGGCATATAACCTCAGTCAAGGCTTTACATCAGATTTTACTTTTTCTTCTAGCAGAAGTTGGACAGCAAAGAGAAAACAATTGATTTCTTCATGATGGGCAAATAAGAAATAATTTAATGGAAACCACTGCACATGGATCCAAAACAAAAGATACAAATTACTTCACACAAAGCCACAGCACCCAGAAATTTGACAAAATTGTGAATTCATGCCACTGACTCCTATTATTTTATTACAAGCACAATGAAGTCTGTCTTTATGTAGGATATATAGTGACTGACAACTTAGGAAGCATTTAAATAGTGGTTGTTGCTATTGTTGTTTTGTTGTTCCTGTGAGCGGCAGTGAAGAGGGGCGAAAACTTACAGTGTATACTGATCGACTACTACATGTCAAATACTTGGCACCTTCTACCAGTTTTAATTCTCAATAATTCACGAAGCAGGTAATCATTATCTTCATTTTATTTTTTAAAAAATTTTTAGTATTTATTTTTGAGAGAGAGAGAGAGAGCACACAAGGGGGGAAGGGACAGAGAGAGAGAGGGAGACACAGAATCCCAAGAAGGTTCCAGGCTCTGAGCTGTCAGCATAGAGTCTGAAGTGGGGCTCGAACTCAGGAATGCAAGATCATGACCTGAGCTGAAGCCAAACGCTCAATAGACTGAGCCACCCAGGCACCCCATTATCTTCAATTTGTAAGATGAGCAAACAGGGATGAGAGTAAATACTTTCGGTAAGGTCACCCAACTAGTAATTGCTGGCACTGGGGTTCAAACAGCATAATGAATTGCTCCTGTGGATTTATGACATGCCAAGTTCTATGCCAAGCAACTTCCATGGACCGTCTCATTAAATCTGCCCCATGGCTGTACAAAATAGGTCCTGATATTTTACTCACTCAAAAGATGAGAAAACAGAAATTTAGATTTGTTTAAAAACTTGTCATCACATAGATAATAAGCAGCTGAACAATGATTCAAACTGAGGCTGGCTGACACCATCCCCAAGTCTGTAAGTACCATTCCATAGTGCCTGCTAAGTTCAATGGCCATGCTCTTGCCTTTACATAACTCGGTGACAAAATAAAAACACTGAAATTCAAAACAACCACCACAATAAAATTCACACGTTCATTATTCCTCCTCCTCTCATCAAATTCCCCAAACGGTATAATGATAGAACACATTAATGCCTTGGGAGGTTCAAAAGATTCTCATAATTTAGCCAAACTGAAAGGTCCATTTCAATTGCCAAAGGAAATGCTTTCTTGAAGAATAAAAAAGCTTTCAGAGAGACCTGCATCCCTCTTGATGGATCCTTATGTAATAAATTCCCCAATCAGGATCAGATCAAGACCAATGATAATTCATCAGCAACTCAAGAGATAGTCAGTGTGGAGTCAAAGGCAATTTAAAGCAATTCTACATGTCTTCTAGATAGATTCAGATCTGTTTCAGATGGCATTCAACGCACAGTCCAGGTTCAAAGATTTTTTTTTTTTTCCGGCTGCACTTATTTTGTTAGGCATCCTTTGGAAACAGAAAATTGTGAACCATAATAAAAAAGAGTACAGTAACATCCTGCCATGTCTAATGTTTCTATATCTTTATTACAGTAGTAAAAGCTCTACCCTTACAAGGCAAATTCTAACATGATCTTGGCAACCTCTCCTGCAAATACAAGCACAGTCCCAGAAAAGTGACATTCCTTGGCCACCAGAGATTTCAGTGTCTGCACTCTGGATTTTGGAAACTCTGTTCTAGTTTGGTGTAACTGAGGATTTGACAGTCAAACAGATCTGCTGGAAGGAATTCTGCAAATCTCATAAAAAACTCTCCATCTAAGCCTACATATTTTTTCTGTTATGGACCAAGATGTCTGATTGTGTGAACTCATGAGACAGAGATTTTTGCCAGTCTTTTTTTTTAATTTTTAATTTTTTTAATGTCTACTTATTTTTGAGAGACAGAGAGTGAGCAGAGAAGGGACAGAGGGGGGCGCGGAGACACAGAATCTGAAGCAGGCTCCAGGCTCTGAGCTGTCAGCATGGAGCCTGACGTGGAGCTCAAATTCACAAACTAGGAGATCATGATTTGAGCCGAAGTCAGATGCTTAACTGACCCCAAAAATTTCACTAGTCTTGGGAAGAAGGATCCTTGAGTGAGAGACTCTTTTGGCACAAGGAAAATAAGTCACCTGTGATAGCAGAGCCAACCAAGCAAGAACTTCTCAGGTATTCTGCATATGTTCTGATAACATTTTTTTTCTTAAAATAACCTAAATTCATTGATATACTGGTTAAGTGAATGATTATTTTTTTTAAGAAACAAAAAAGGGAAAGAATAATTTTTTGGGGTTTGTTAGGCCACTAATATAAATTATTCTGCTGATTAATTGCGTAAAAAATGATATAAATTAGGACTTGAATTTGAAGTCCTTGATAGAAGTATTGCCAAGAAATGAGAAAGTAAAAAGATTTAGACGCTGAGATTTTCCAGGATATGAAATGATGATTTGAATTCTTTCCTCAATGGCATTTGTTTCTATTTCTCTACATTGCCAATCAAATGAAGGCAGCAGGAAATGCAATCCATTAGACTTAATCATATTAAGTTCAAATCACATTTAACTATTCAACTGAAGAAAACTACCAGCAAAACTAATTACAGAGCTGCAAAATGGCAATGATAAAATTGAAGCACAACAATAGGACAGGAAACTCCTAAGGAATTGAGAATCAACAAATAAATATAATTGTCAGTGAAAAGAGGCAATCTGTGTCATTAACTAATTTTGAGAAGAATTAATTACCTTTCCATCAAATACTTGTTAATTATATCTCAAAACTCTAGCGTTCTCCTTCATTAACTAGACAAAACTTTAAATGAGGAAACATCACTCAGAAGAATATTGATAAACTGCAAATAAAATTTCTTATTGTTCCAAGGATAATAAAACCAAATTTTAGAAAATTTCATAATGCATATCAGAATTAAAAATACTTCAAAATATGGGGCACCTGGGTGGCTCAGTCAGTTAAGCATCCAACTTCAGCTCAGGTCATGATCTCACAGTCTGTGGATTTGAGCTCCACATCGGGCTCTGTGCTGACAGCTCAGAGAGCCTGGAGCTTGTTTCAGATTCTGTGCCTCCCTCTCTCTCTGCCCCCTACCCTGTTCGTACTCGGTGTCTCTGTCTCTGTCTCTCTCTCTCTGTCTCTCTCAAAAATAAATAAACATTAAAAAATACTTCAAAATATTATATACCCTGTTGTACATAGATGAGAAAATGCCTCATTCTTTAATTCATGGGTTCTTTGAGGGTTAAGCAGAGGGTTAAATTCTTATTCAATTTGGGAACTCTGCCAATTGCTAAGTATGCCTGTTCCAATTGTGTATTTTGGACCTGGGGAAATAACCACAAGAGGGGTTCCAGGACCCCTGTACCCACAGTGAGACAGACCTGAGTGAAAACTATATTCATCATCTGACCTTCATAAGCCTCTACTCTGGTGGACCACAGTGACTTTCTGGGCTTCCTGGAATTAGCGGCAATTCAGAGCCAGTATCCAGTAATCCCTGAAAGGCCTGAATATTTCTTATTCTCCAATGCAGTTACCATGGTACAAGGTCAAAGGTAACTTTGGGAAAGGATAGGTAAAGATTAACAGAATAAATTTTTGGTAAGTATGGGCAAGGTCCTTTCATGAGGAGACCGGCCTCACCTTCATTCAAGGATCTCCAAGCATGAAAACTGGCTCAAATCTGAGGACTGATTGAGGGACCATGACTGTTCGTATGATTCAAGTTAGACTTTTGTTCACATGGCCTAAAAATCTTTTCTTTATACAGATCAAGTAAGAATTTAGTAGGCATCCCATATTTTAACCTTTAGAAACACCATGATCAATGAGCTCATGTCAGAGGTCTCTGTGAGCCAGACTATTCTGATTACTACATGACTCTACTTACCATTACGGTAATCACATCCATCTTGCCTTGGGCCATTGAGTGCCTCCACTTTGCTCTTGCCACCCCAGGACCCAATTACTGCCACTGCAGTTTGGTTTCCTAATTCAGTAAGAGTAGTTCCTATTGTGTTTTCTGCCCCATGGAGGAAAGTGATCAGAAAGCTCTTCAAGGTTGCTGGTGTCCCCCTCACAAATTTATTTCTCAAAGTCATGGTGAAAGATGTGTCCTCTGGACCCTCGTAGGGTGGGTTAGCAGATATTAACTGACAAATCCATTATAGCATGTCAAGCTTCCAAAACCTCTGAATCTCTTCTATTGTTTACCAGAGCTGCTCTAGCATTTTAAGTTAACTTACTATGGGCCACCTTTTGGTCCAGGTTTCAACAAACCAAGCAAACTATTACAGATCTAATTTCCTGAACTGTAACAATGAATCTAGAACATCTGTCTAGTGGACCTCTGGGTTTTGGAGGCAGCATATTCCTCATTTGGGTGTGTTACTCTGGCCTGTTTACTGAATGACCCAAACACTGTTAGTTTTGAGTGGGACCCAGAATAAAAGAGGGTTGTCGCAGGTTCGAGCTTCTGTACCAGCTGCTCAGCTACTTTTGCGATATGACCCAGCAGATTCAATGATGTTTAAAGTATCAGCGGCAGACAGCGATGCTGTTTGGAGTTGGTGACAGGCCCTATAGGTAAACTGCCACATAGGCCCTTAGGGTTTTGGATCAAAGCCCTGCTATCCTTTGCAGATAATTGCCCTCTTCTTTGGATAAATAGCTTTGGGCTTGCTACTGGACTTTGGTAGAGACTCAATGCTTATCCATGGGCCACCAAGTTACCATGAGACCTGGACTGCCTGTCAGGATCTGAGTGTTATCTGGGTCAATAACACCCCAAAACTGAGCCACAAAGTTGGGCACGCACAGCAGCATGTGATCATTCAAAAAAAGCAATGTATGTATGATCGGGCTTAAGCAGGCCCTGAACATACAAGTAAGTTATGTGAATAAGTGACCCAAATGCCCATGGTCTCCATTCCTGCTGTACCCCCTTCTTTCTCCCAGCCTTCATATGTAACCTTAATGGTTACCAGTTCACAGAGAAAACTTAGGCCTGGTTTACAGGTGATTCTGCACAATACATAGCCACCAACCAAAAGCGGACAGCTGCAGCACCAGAGCCCTTTTGGGGGGCATCCCTGTATAACAGGGGTGAGGGAAGCCTTTCCAACAAGCAGAACTTGGTGTAATGCACCTGGTTGTTCATTTTGCTTGGAGGAAACAATGGCCAGATGTGCAACTATATACTGATTCATGGCTTGTGACTAATAGTTTGGCTAGACAAGTCAGGGACTTAAAAGGAACATGATTGGAATATTGACGACAAAGAGTCAGGGGATGAGGTATGTGGATAGACTTCTGTGAGTGGGTAAGAAGTGTGAAGATATTTGTGTCCTATGTGAATGCTCACCAAAGGGTGAGGAAGGAAGGAAGATTTTAATAATCAAACAGATAGGATGACGATTCTGTGGATACCAGACGTACTCTCCCCACTGACCGCTATCATGGCCCACAGGATTCATGAACAAAGTGGCCATGGAGACAGGGATGAAGGTTTTGCAAAGGTGTAGCAACATGGACCTCCATTCACAAGGCTTTCCTTGCCATGGCCACAGCTACATGCCCAACCTGCAAGCAGTAGAGACCGACACCGAGTCCCCAATATGGCACCATTCCTTGAGATGAACACCCAGTGACCTTGGGGGCAGCTTGATTATAATGGACCACTTCTGATATGAAAAAAAGCACTGTGTTCCTACTGGAATAGACACTCTGGCTAGGATTTGCCTCCCCTGCACAGGAGGCTTCTGCCCAAACTACCATTCGTGGACTTACATAATGCCTATCCACCATCATGGTCTTCCACACAGCACTTTTCTCATCACAGAACCCATGTCATAGCAAATGAAAAATGTCAGTGGGGCCATGCCTCTCTGGAGAACCCTTATACATGGCCCCCAGTTCTCAATGGTTTATTCATTAAGTCTTAGATGTTTTGTTTTGTTTTTTTCCTAATTCTATACAGTTGATCCTAGAACAACATGGGTTTGAACTCTGCAGGTCTAATTAGACACAAATACTCTTTTTCAATAAATGTACTATAGTACTGTAAATGTATCTTCTCTTCCTTGTGATTTTTAATAACATTTTTCTTCTCTAGTTTACTATAAGAATATAGCATATATTATATATATGATATACTATATTCTTATAAGAATGCAACATATATTATGCATAATTTGTATATATCATACAAAATATGTATTAATCAACTGTTTATATTATCAGTAACCCTTCTAGTCAGCAGTAGGCTATTAGTAGTTAAGGAGGGATTTTTTTAATTTTAAGTTTAATTCCAGTACAGTTAGAATACAGTGTTATATTAGCTTCAGGTGCACAATATAGTGATTCGACAATTCTATACATTACTCAGTGCTCATCGTGATAAGTATACTGTTAATCCCCTTAGCCTACTTCACTCATCCCCCACCCCACCTTCCCCTGGTAACAATCCGTTTGGTCGCTATAGTTGAGTCTTTTTTTTTTTTGGTTTGTACCTATTTTCCTTTGTCCCTTTGTTTTGTTTCTTAAATTATACCTATGTGATATACACATGGAATATTACTCAGCCATAAATATGAAGGAGATTTTTTTCATTTGTGACAACATGGATGGCTCTAGAGGATATAATGCTAAGTGAAATAAGTCAGAGTAAGACAAATATCATGTGATTTCACTCATGTGGAACTAAAGTAGTTGTTCTTGGGAGTCAAAAGCTGTATGTTGATTTTCCACTGCAGAGGGAGTTGGTGCCCCAAGGCCCATATTGTTCAAAGGTCAAATGTAAATCAGAAAAGAGACTTGTAAGCTGTCTATGTGGGTCACCATGGGGACTCTTTCCTGCTTTTTTATTTTATTTCATTTTATTTTATTTTTAATCTTTTTTTAAGTTTATTTATTTTGGGAGAAAGAGAGAGAGCATTGCACAGGTGGGAAGGGCAGAGAGAGAGAGAGAGAGAGAGAGAGAATTCCAAGCAGACTCCTCACTAACAGCGTGAAGCCAGTTGCAGGGGACAAACTCTCAAACTGCAAGATCACAACCTGAGCTAAAATTGAGTCAGATGCTCAACCACCAAAACACCCAGGCACCTCTCCTTTCCTCATTTTTTAAAATCAAACAAAATCTTGGAAGAATTATTGAATGCTCCAATCTTTCCAGTTCCAGCATCTCCATGAATTGAATGAACATATGCAATGCAATTACTATCCACAGATGTCCAGAGTCACTTTGGATTCTAGGACAGCAAATACATAACCAGGATAAACTTCCCCCTGATAAATCACGAGTCAAATCTAATATTACTTTTGGAGAGAAAGGATTAAGGAATTCTAACAGGACAAATTTATATAACTCTTGACCAACCCATGCTATCAAATGGCATGATGGATTAAGTGCTGAAGAAACTAGATTGATGGCAGGCACAGCATGGTTTAGTGGGCAGGGATGCACACTGGGAGGAACATGGCCTGGATTTAAGATAATTTTATGACCTTAAGACTTCCTATTTCTAAGCTCTGATTTTCTCATTTGAGAGCTGAGGGAGTTACTGCGGGTAAAATCAGGAGATACTGAAAAGGTACATCCACATTCAAAACTCCCCTGATCCTGACACCATCTTTGCTTTTTGGTTATTGCAGTAAGGGCCAGGATTCCTGTGGGCATTTCAGTGTCCTCTGAAATCCTGGGTTGATCTTATAAATTCTCTCACAGTTGTCTTGGCAGATTTAGTAATCTATTTGGGTCTTAGGTCTTGCTTTTTAGCTTTATTTCATTCTGGTCATTAAAATGTTATAATTACTTTGTAGAAGACTTTATTTCAATTTTTGAACTTTGATTTATAGTCCCTTAAAACATCTTAAGATTTCAGAAATAAAAATACTATGATCAAATATAAATTGGTCTAGTTAATTAATTTTGTTAAGTACTTTAATTTGTAATCATTTACTAATAGTTTCCTGAAACTGGACTCAGAGAATATTTGAGTTAAACAGTAAAATTATCCCAGAGTACCATAACTAATTTTTTTAATGTTTATTTATTTTTGAGAGAGACAGAGAGTGAGCAGGGGAGGGGCAAAGAGAGAGGGAGACAGAGAATCTGAAGGAGGTTTCAGGCTCTGAGCTTTCAGCACAGAGCCTGACACAGGGCTTGAACCCATGAACCATGAGATCATGACCTGAGCTGAAGTTGGACGTTCAACTGACTGAGCCAGGCTCCCCATACCAGAGCAAACTCTTATTGAATGCTATTATATGACACATACTGTATTATCTTCTTTAGTTTAAAGTCATAATTAGTAATTATGTAATATTTTATTTTTTACAAAGTAAGCACTCATATGTTTCCTATAAACCAGGAAGTTTAAGTATATTAAAAATAATAATTTGGGGCGCCTGGGTGGCTCAGTCGGTTAAGTGTCCGACTTCAGCTCAGGTCATGATCTCCCGATTTGTGGGTTCAAGCCCCACATTGGGCTCTGTGCTGACAGCTCACAGCCTGAAGCCCGTTTCGGCTTCTGTGCCTCCCTCTCTCTCTCTGCCCCTCCCCGTTCACACTCTGTATCTATCTCTCTCTCAAAAATAAACATAAAAAATTTTAAAAATAATAGTAATAATAATTCATTTAGTCCTCAAGATAACCCCATAAGGGTTTGCAGATGAGTAAGCTGAGACTGAGAAGTTAAACAAATTGCCAGAGGCACACCTTAATAAACAGTGGAACTGAAATTCAAATCGGTAACTAGTTCCTAAGTCTGTGTCCTTAACCACCATATTAAGTGATTAAAAATTTCTTTAATAGGTATACTTAGTTATTATCCTCTCTTAAGAAATGAACAATTTGACCATCAAATTCAATGCCAAAGTCATATAGGTTCTAAAAAGTAGAACCCAAATGAAAAAATGCTTGATGATGTTACTCAATGAAACGAGAATATCTAGTATCTGAGATACTAGTGCACTTTCTTCTTGTTACAAAAACCTTGAAATGCCAATGTGCCCACAGAAAGCTAGTTAGAGTCAAGAACAGAGCCCAACAGCTCCCTGGTTGGGATCAGCAGACCTATTCTAACTATGCTTTTATTTGGGACAGCTTGTGTTCTAAGACCTCATACGTGTCTTTTACCCCATGCTATCCTCAGTTCCCTAAACAAAACCCCAGGGCCTGTCTTTACCACTTCACTTCTGCCTGGAACACCTTGCCCAGTTGAGGCCCACCAGGCTTTCTTCAAAAATAGAGACTGCCTCCTACTGCTGTGGGTAGTAAAGGCCACAACAAGTAAGTCATTGTACCCCTGAACCCCTGAGTACTAAAGTGAGAGCAGAGGACTATATGATTAGATAACTAACTCAGATAATCTGATCACACATTTTGCATTAAAACTCTTCTGTCTTTGCTGTCAATGTCCACAGTACCTCAGATGTCCTTTCTTACTTGTTCCAATATCATTCAGTCTCCAAAAATGTGCCAAATTTCACCTACTCCATGAAACCTTTTCTCATTCCTATAGCCAATTCCTCTCGTTTGAATTGTAATGAGCAATTTTCACATCACTACGTTTATCACCCTAATCTGCAGTTTGTCTTGATTTCTCCATCCCGATGATAATCTCTTTCAGAGTAAAGACTACATCAGAATCCCCCACTGGGCCTTATGCAGAGCAGACCCTAAATGTACCGTGGGCTCTACAATGCTGCCCATACCAAATTGAACTCCAGTTGACTGGGCGGCCTATCTAGCTCCCAATGCCCACACCAGCATCTTACCCAATCTCATCTCTTTCTTGCTGTCCTATTAAATGCGCTCCCCTACTCCGGCTAAGCCCAATTCCTCTCCAGCCCGGTCCATCTCATTAATGACTTGATGTTGTTGTCCTGGTTGGCCCAAGTAAGAAGAAGTAGGAAGCACACAGTAAATCTCTAGGATTACTAGAGTAGAGATAGTAAATCCCTGTATTGAATAAGTGTAGGAATAATCCCCGAACATAAATTTATGTTCATCAATTATGAAAATCATGAACATAAATTAGTGACCATATGTTCTTTTCTATATTATTTTAAAGAAATAAATAGTTCTCAAACATTGTTGTACAAGCATTGCAATCCAACAGCCATTGAAGAACCCAGGTATGCAGCCCTGGGCCCCATAACCGAGTAAGTACAAGAGCATGGGACATGCATGGGAACGGGATATGTGATGTGCTCTCTGGCACCCAGCTGTGGCGACCTCCACTTGCTTTGTACGGTACTCCCTCTAGCACTGGATAGCACGTTATTTAACACATGTCATGGATTAAAACTATGATAAATCAATCACCATTCTATTACCCACTGCATTAACCATGAACAACTTTATTCTCTCACTGAATGGCAAATTGAAGAATTATTCTACAGAAGGCACAGTCTCGGGGGGAGGACAAGATGGCGGAAGAGCAGGGAGCTCTGTAATCCG